>JAFBJW010000130.1:2953734-3483100 GCA_016785235.1 Pseudorhombus dupliciocellatus | reverse complement strand
GGGGGGGGGGGGGGGGGGGGGGGGGGGGGGGGGGGGGGGGGGGGGGGGGGGGGGGGGGGGGGGGGGGGGGTGGGGGGGGGGGGGGGGGGGGGGGGGGGGGGGGGCAGCAGCGGTTGTAAGTAGGAGTTGCAGACTGACAGGTGACATTACCCTGCGTCATGGCTGGAGGGACAGAGGGACAGAGGGCGCGATGGTTATCCAGGCAGAGAAATGTCACCGTCCAGACACCGCTGTGACACACACACACACCCACACACATGCACACACACACACACACGCACAAAGATCTGGGACAAAGGAGTCTGGAGTCTTTGAGAGTGGAAAAGGCTGGCTACAGTGGGCCGATGAAGAGATTACATGCTCTCCATTTAAAAAAGGAGGGGATGAGAATAAAAAAGAGAGGAAGCAGATGAAAAGGCTAGGAGACACTGACCATACTATTGCGAGTCAACAGCCTTGCATTTATTCATATTTCCTGCTTTCTAAACATGAGCACCCACCCCCCCCAACCCCACTTATTTCTCTCCTCTTTTCGATCTGCTCTCTGATGTTTTCATTACAGCCTATATAACCCCATTTTTTTGGCAAAGCTTATAAAATGTCCATATTGCTGCTCATTCAACCTCATTGATTTAGTGTTTGGTTAAATATTCACGACTGTGGATGCAATTAACATGCTGTTAATGAATAATTGATCGCATCTTAAGCGGCCATAAAACTCATGCATATTAATTATTGAAACAGGAAATATACAGAAAAAAAAACAACCTTCCTTGTTGTGCCTCAATCAACCTTCTTTCATTTTTGGTTCTTAATTCAGGAAGGCATGTCGAGTCTGTGTCTGTGAGAGAGGCAGAGTGTGTGTGTGTGTGTGTAAGTGCTATGAACACTATGCAAATGCCTCCCATAAACACCGCTTTAACAGCTCTTATATGCATTTAGCCGCCTTTTGAGTACATCCATTTTGCTGGTACGTACATCTCCCGGTGTGTGTGTGTGTGTGTGTGTGTCGAGCGGATCGGTGCGGTGATGTGCGGGTGAGCGTTGTTTTGACAGCCTCCGTGTGACAGTGGCAGTCGCTGCCTGTTTTGAGAGGCAAGTGTTTACCAGGAGTGAACACAACAAAAAAACAAATCCAGCGAACACGGGGAGGCTTGTCAGCGCGAGGCTGGAGATCAGTCAGCCAACAATAAGCCTCCCTCTCCCACTGTGCCTCTGCTGGTGTATGGTTATAGGCTGATGTCGCCCCTGGCACCTCCCTGGGCCCTGGTGTGTGGAGAACACCGGTGGAGTAAGAGTTTGGGAGGGGGTGGGAGACGGCCTCGGTCAGCCTGGCTTTAAAGCAGTGGTGCACCTGTGGTCAGGTGTGTGTGTGAGTGTGTGTGTGCAAGGCTGTGTGTTTGTGCATAGTTTGGGTTGTGGGGGTTAATTCATTATCCGCACATCCTGCACTCCTAAACCACTCTAAAATGTCTTGATATGAAAAATAGATCCCAGGAGCAGCCTCACGCTCCAGGAAAACACCAATTCACATCGTCGCTTGTTATTTATTTAGCACACGAAAAGCTCTTGAAGGTGTGTGTGTGTATGTGCCCCCCCCTCCTCCTATACCTCCCTCTCCGGAACCTAACTAACTACTTGGTGATGTCGGTGCCTCGGAGCTAAAAGTGACAAGCCGTCAATTGTGTTCCAATATTAACCCCCTCTCAATGTCTGCCTGCCCGTCTTCTCCTCTGTGATGTTAGCTTGATCAAAGACAAAGCACTTTGGTAAAAATAACCAAGGGAGAGTGAGATGGAGGACACCATGCTGCTTACAGACTGACGAACGACGGACAGAGTTTCAGAACAGCACTATCCCCCTCTTCTTTCCCTTTCTTTGTCTGTCCTTCTTTCCTCTTTCTCGTTATTTCCCTCTCTGGAGAAGGTAACACCAGGCGTTGGCTGGGCATGATTCAGGATCTCCTATATGGAGCCAGGTGGTAGGCAGTAGTTCATGGAGTGTGTGAGGTGTACTATTTTATGGAGAGGGAGAATGTACTGTATATGCCGAAGCTTTTTATATGGAAAAGGAGGAAGTAGGTGCTTGCCAACATTTCTTTTTTCTCCCTTCATTTTGTCCCGATACTCTAAAGAGAAAAGCGATGGGCGGGGGATAAAAAGAGAAGAGCCGACCACCACGAGAGACGGAATATGATAGAAAGATGCCCCGTGTCTGCGTTTCATCTTATCTTAACAGGTTCACCTAGCGGTGAAATTCCTCAAACGCACCTTCAGTCATCAGGGTGGGGGGGGGGCTGACGGGAAAGGGACAGGGAGAAAAAGAGAGGACAGAAAGAAGGCGTGCGTGCACACACACACATATGAAGAGAAAGGGGAGATGTGAGGTGGATCTCTGTGGCTAATTCTCTGGGTGTGGGAAAGCAGAGCACCTAACACAGGTTGGCCTGGTTTCAGTAATGAGTTTGATTCTTCTCTCTGCTTCCTGAGTCTCACTGGGGACCAAGACTGCATAATAACATCCTCCCCACACACACACACACACATGCATTCACAGGTCTATGGGGAGCTAATTATTCTCACCTGTGTTAATTATTGCTGTAAGCCAATCAGCGGACTCTGTGCTAATTAGGCAGTGTTAGGTCTGATTAGTGTTTTGCAGCAGGCCCACTCAAACTGTTATCTACCATACTAGTCCCCCCAGGCAAGAGAGGAGAACAGGTGGATGCTTGCCCGGTGTGTGTGTGTGCGCTCATGCTTAATAATAAATAACTGAAGGACAGCCGCCTGGATTCATAATTAAACAAAGTCTCAAATCAGTTTCTTTGCGAATAAAAGTCAAACAAAACAACACATGCCGTCAAATCAACCGGCCCGTGCCCTCCGAGTTGAATTGGCTCTGGTTGGGGGCTATTTCTTTTATCTGGACAAACAGGCCCTGTGCCCTTTTAGTTAATGAGGGCTGATCCAGGATCAGTTATGTCACTAATGGCTCCTTTTCGCCAGGATAACCCTCAGGATTGATCTGCACATCACACATGCAACCCCTGTGCTGACCCACGAGTGCTATCTCTGTGTTCAGCAGAGAGGCTGAGATGCTCCAAATAATGAAAAGAAAGGCCGGGAAGAAGGGAATGGTTAAAGAGTAAATAGAGGGTTGGCGGGGGATCTCCCAGCTCAAATGAACGAAGGGGGGAAAAAAAGAGGGAAAGGGGGAGAAAAAAGAGAAGCGAGGATGAGAGAAAGAAGAAGGGGGAAGAGAAAAGGAGAAGGCTGGAGGAAACCTTCCTCTTATGACACGATTGATTTTCTTTCAGAGGCTTGAGCCTGTCACTACTGAACACTTGGTCCCCCCACACGCCTACACACACACACACACACAACTTCATGCCCTGACCTCCACGTGTGCCTGCTGGTCCATACTGGGTCTAATGACACCAGGGCCTCCCACAGATCAATACTAAGCTGTCACTCAGCTGGCAAGCACATATGCACACACGCACACACATGCACGCGCGCACACACACACACACACACACACACACACACAGGAAAGCAGCTGGACAGATGCAGACACACACACTGGCAAAGCAGGGTATGCGTCTGCACATTTGTGTATGCTAGAAGCAATGTTTTCTACAACCTCAGCAGATGCCCCAACGCCCCCAACGCACTACCCCACCCCACACACACGCACGCACACACACACACTGGACCAAAGCCATATTCTCACTCCTCAGCCGTTTTTCTCACCATCCTGCTCCCTGCAGAGTCTGGGACCTGATGTAATATTGATGAGCGAGGATGGAGGCTCTATAAAAAGTGATAGGTCCTTGTGATTTTAAATTATAAATTGTTATTGATTTAATGTCCATGTCCCCAAACACATAAAAGACACATGGGAGAGGAGAGGAGTCATTTTATTTCCTCCTCTCCACTAAGTTACTCCACGTCATTCACCGCCATCTCTTCCTGTTTCTCTTCTCCTCTCCACCCCCTCCCCCTCCCTCCTCCTCCTCCTCCTTCACAATCTCAAGCACCCATCCACCTCTCTCCACACACATCTCAAGTGCCACTTAGAAAGCCAGACTCGAGCTTGAGCCAGAACACTGAACCGCTCTCAGTGGTTCAGTGTTCTGTGTGTGTGTGTGTGTGTGTGGGTGTGTGAGTTTTTGGGGCCTGAGAGTCAAGATCACAGAAAAAACAAACAACCAAAAAAAAACAAAACAAAATAACTCATACGTTGCCACACAGTCTCTTTGAATTCTGGACAAACACGATCATTTACTTCCAACTAGCCGGAGCTCAAAAACATTTGTTTGTCTCTGTTAAATCACTAATTATAGCCTGGCACAACACAGGGCAGATGCAGGCTAATTCACCATTAGGCCGTTTGGTGTTTATTAAACTTTTATAATGTGATCACTCTGATAACGGCACAATTGTTTCCCTGGGCGTGTGTGATTATACTGTTGTACCCCTCTGTCCCCTTGTAATGGCTCCCACTGTGTGCACAAGCCTGTTAATCCATATGTGTGTGTGAGTGTGTGTATGTGTGTGTCTTGCGGAGTAGTGTTTTCCATTTCTCATTAGAGTGGCACAGACTCCTGCTGCAGGGTCAATGGAGGGGGGGGGGGACGCAGTGTGTGTGTGTGTGTGTGTATCTGTTTGAAGGGGAGTGGGGTGGTAATGAGCACAGGAACATAATACTACGGCGTCCATTAATGCTCTGAGGCAGTGACATTAGGCATACTTAACTAATAGAGCCAGTCTCTGCAATTACCCACTGTTATCTCTGCAGCTTTCGAGGGGAACCGGCTTTAATAAATGTTTGTAGTAATGTGATAAATGCCAGGTTTGCTCATTTGTAATCTACACTGCGGGACAAGGGGGAAGCGGGCGGATCTAATTGTTTTCCTCTGGATTTGAGAATGTGGTTGAGTTCAGAGAAGTCCTCTGTAGACAGAAGAGAAATGATTTCCTTTTCAGAACATTTCCCTCCAGGTACATCTCTCTCTGTCTCTCTCTCTATCTCTCTGTTGTCTGTCTGCCCATCTCTCCGAGTCTTCTCTCTCAGCACTCAGTGGGGTACCGTTACAACTCTCCTCCTGTCAAAACCAGAGAAGCAGTCCATACCCGACGCTCGCCGTCACGTCTCTGCCACCTCTCTTTTTTTTCTTCTCCCCTCCCTCCTCTCTCTCTCTCTCTCCTCTAATGTCTCTTTCATCCCGGCCCACATCAGAGGCGCGGGCGTGATTGTGTGTGTAAACATCTTGTCATGCTAACACAGGCGTCATGACAGAACAGAGATGCGCTTCATTAACGGCGCGCTTGTAAGTTTGCCTTTGTGTTTGAACACGTGCGCGTGTGTGGGCTATATGTCGTACTGTTAGTGTGTGTGTTTGAGGGTCAGCGGCAGGTACGTGGAGGAGATGGAGAAACGGTTTAAGATCAGGTACCATCCCGCAAAAGCAAAGTTTACACCGATGTTATTGGTTCATGCAAACTCCCCCGAAAATCCACCAGAAAGAAAAACTGTCAGCTAACAAGCTGGTAATCACTTGTTACAGAATGTGTGCAAACAATTTCTCCGCGTCGCACACCCTCACTCTTTTTTGGCAGTAAATCTTCCCCTGTTTGTGTGAAGACAATAGCCAAGAGGAAGAGTGAGAGGGAGTGGTGTGTAGCGAGAGAGAGAGAAAGAGAAAAGCGGGAGGGTACAGGGGGGAGGCAGAGGAGAAAGCTGCGCTGTTAATTGTTTTCCAGAAAAAGGTTGCGAAGGTCTATGCGTTTGAACTGAATGTCACCTCATGTAAATCACAGCTTCCACGTTGGAGAAGCCAATAACTGGGATAATTAGCGTGACTCTCCCTGTGCTGCGTGCACAGAGATCGAGGCAGAACACGCTGCCGAGGAGAGAGCGTTCAAACGTGGGGGGGGGGGATTCCAAGTGTGATTAACCGAAAAAACCTCCAGAGTTAAATATGGAGTTTTGAGTGGGAGGACCAAAAGAGAAAAAAAGACACATAGACAGAGGGGCAGAAAGAGGAGAAGAAGAGTAGGAGGAAGAAGAAGAGGAGAGACAGATGGATGGAGAAATTCACTGAGGCAAACACGGGACAGAGAGGAAACGAGCGAACATTCTTCTCAGCGAGGTCAAGCCGCTCTGCAAACAAACAAACAACGCGAGCAGCACACACACAAAGGGGGGTGAGGCGGTGTAAAACAACAAAGTGTCTCCGTCGATTGCCTACGCCTTACTTTGTCTCCCCTCGTCACTTACATAAACACAAACACGGGCCTTTAAATCCAGCTCGGCTTTTTGAAGTGGAACAGTGACATGTGCTTGGGTCTCATTTGCTGATGATTAATGCAAAGTAAAGAAGAATATATTAGGAGTGTGAGCATATATTGTCCCTTTGATCGAAACAATGCTGTTGACCAAAATTGTCTGCGCGTTGACGTCCCTGCTTTACTTTTAATTACAGCGGAGACGCTTGCCTTGAAGACTGGCTTTCTTCTCTTTATGCTACAGCTCAAATTAGTGGAGCTCAATGTCACAATATTCATATTTAAGAAAAAGGTTCACCTTGGAAATGATGACGTAGTTAGCGACAGCACTAACTAGCTGCTGGGGGTCTCACAGAGTACTTGATAACCGATCAAACCAATGGTTGACATTGTGACCTACAACACCTAGCAGCTGGCCCAGTTGTCCGTTATGGTCGGAGATGTGCTTGCTTTATTTGCATGATACCTGCTTTACACATTCTGCGTCGGATGCAGCTTCAGTCGTGCACATCCTCAGAAATTAGCATGACGATTCCACGAGATTCAATACGTTCCGGGGTCAGTAGGGGGAGATTTAGGGGCAGTACCAATCCTCTATAGAAAATGCTTTGTTCTACACTGCATGAGTTCTGCGCTGTGCCCCCAAGATGCACCTGGCTGTCGACGCCACAGCACTGCGGAACTGTGTATGTATGAAACCAGAGAGAAACAAAGAAGAAACCTGATACAAAGCTGAGTTCCTTCAGAACGTCTTTAAAAGGAGCACTTCAGTGTCGCGGAGACCCACCGCTACAATCACACTCCCTATCTTTTCCCCTCCTCCCTGTCTCCTTTCTATGGCCAGCAGGTTTTCCTTCCATTGTAACGTGTGAAACTGAGAACGCCGCTCTGAGCGCCTGGCCAGCGATCTATTCTTCCTGGACAGATTGATGGAAAACAATCAACTGACTATACACCTCGCCCGGGCACAGCGGGTCACCGGCACTCATCCTGGACACCTGGACTTAACATCCTGGGCCACGGCACTGAGGTAAAGCGCCAGAAGAGGAGGCTGGGGAGGGAAACGGGCTGGGAGGAAGTGAGACGCCAGCTTTTTGGGGGTGGGAGGTACGCATGGAGCGGGCATGAAGGCGCAGAGTCTGCGTTCTCACTTAGCAGAAGATAATCAGCAAACAATGAATAATCAGCGAGGGCTGAGAAAGCGATGCCGTCGGACGACACAGTGGCTCAGCGGCCTGCTGGGAGAGGACGCCTGAGTATCCTTCAGCGGGGGAGCGTGCTGCTGGTGTGTCTATTCAATTACGAGCTGCAGCGCAGGCAGCCGCGGAGCACATTGGCTGTGAGAGAGCACTTAGTGGACCCTGCGCAGGACTGTCCACACACATCAGAGCATTGAGAAAACAAAGCCCTGCTCCTGCCACACACACACACACACATAACCATGCATGTCCAAATGTATAGCATCACACTGAGCGGCACACACACTTGTGCTCTTCACGCCTCATTTGAAAAGCAAATTGAGCGCATCTTCTAGGGCGAGTCACGGACTGAATCCTGGAAAACGTCGCTCCTTTCTCACTCGCAGCACCGCACATGTTCACACGTCACACATGAGAGCCTTCATATGGTAAATATATCTTCACTCTATTTAACTCCCCCTTCTATCTCTATCGCTCGCTCTGCGTCCTGCAATTTCCAACACCAAGAAATGTCTTAAATAGCTCTCAGAGAAGTAGGACGCTACTCATTTGGGTCAGCTCTGGTCGGCCGAAACCCTTCATTCTGGGACAGAACAAACACTGACACAAAGGCAGAGGGGACGGCCAAGGAGAGCGGCCGCGCAGGTCAAGCGGGGAATGTTGAGCAGTAATGACAAAGCAGTTTACAGAGAAAATAGAGCTACAACAGTCGCCGCAGCCAAAAAAACTCCCCGTGCCATGAGAGCCAGAACTTTCCCCTGTAACGACATTTGTAAATTACATTTTATATGCCCTAATAAACTGACTGCTACCTGCATTCAGCTGGTGAGCGTGAGTAAGTACCTATTAAGTGTGATGGCAGCTCTATTTTAGTTTAATGGGGGAAAGAATTAAACATTGCAACACGCAGAAACACTTGAGCATTCAAAAAAAATACTTATTTCCAGCGTGTTTCTCATTGTTTCCTCTACTGCAAAACAAAAACAGCTTGTGTTAATTTGATATTTCATACTGGGATAAACAAACTCAGGTATACAGGTTTTTTTTTTTTTTTTATTGTGTGGTGTTCACGAATGAAAGCGAAGCCAGTTGTTGGTGGGGGTGAGAGCACGGAAGGTCTGGATGAGAGAGGAGAGCGGCAGCACTACTTTAGAGGCTCCTCGACCTCCAAACTCCCTGCTGTCAATCAGCGCAGCAGTCCATCCCCTGGGGCCACGCTTTCCTCCAACCCTGAGGGTGGGTGGGGGGGGTCCCACTGCGCACGGGTGGGGGTGGGGGGGGGGGACAACCAAACAGATGCAGAGAGTTGCAGGTCAATGTGTGAGGGTGTATGTGCGTTGTATTTTTGCACGCCTGTGGAGTGTCTGCTGTGCGCATGCGCGCATCTGCATGTGCATTTGTGAACGGGTTTATCTGAGGGTGAGACCTGCATGTGTGTGTGCAGATTTGTGAGGCAGCCAGCACCTGAGGGAGGGGAGTTCTGCCTGCATATCGATGAGCCAGCAACTCTCTCTGCCTCTTTGCCCCTGAGCACTGCACAAACACCCCAGCCAACTCAGGGCCTGGTCCTTTTCAGAAGCCTCCCGTAACATCGAACGCAGCTGTCCCTCCTAAGACTGGACGAAATGAAACAGCAAACCAAGAAGAACACAAACGCATACAGAGGAGGGGGGACCTGATGAAATTCATCGCACATTCTTACCAAACACAATGAACTGAGGGAAGATCATGTAAGTTAATAATAATGGTGCACAGCAGCCACCTTGATCTGGCACATGAGCAACACAATAGAGCGAAGCAGTGACCACCCACTGCTGAATTTCCCATTCATTTTCTCCATTGAAACATCAAAGAGCAAAGACCAACTTACAACTGAGTCGTGACTATGAAACATTTGAGGAGGAGCAACAACCTTTTTTTTTGTTTACTACACATCCAGTAAACCAGGCTGAATTAATTCCAACAACATCCAATGACAGCTTTCATGTAACATCAAGCTCCACTAATCAGAGATGTTGCTATTACACCACAACACTGCGGCTATCAAATCCAAAACGCATCAGTATTATACTTGCTGCTTCTACAGGAGCATATTACATTGCTTCACAATCACATATAGGTTGTTGTGGGTCTACCTCAGATGGTTAAAATAATGTGGATTTTTTTTTTCCCCCAGAAGATTTTTGATTTAACCACATTGTGAGATCTCTATCTCTGTCTCAGGATCATGTAACTCAGTTTCTGGCTTCTCTTTGTCTTTGAGGGGAAATATCAAGCTAGTGATTAGAACAACAGGAAATTCAGCTGTGAAAAAAAGTGGAATAGAGGGAGGGTGAATCCTGCCTGATATAAAACAGAGATAAGCAAACAATGAAGACCTCAGTGGTTTAGAAACCAGTAGATCAGAGCAGAATTCAGTCAGAGGGATGAAGGATAACTGCACTGCAAGTGTGCTTTCACCTTGTCACCGTAACACAGTCATGGATATGAGAGTGAAACTGCGGTGAGGGGACGGCAGGCGAAGCCAGTAAACCACATTAGCATCAAATGCAAATGAGAAGGGAGGCTAATGGCTGGACAGGTGCACACTGGGCCTCTAAATGGCACACACACATATACGTGTTTGTGCTCTCTCTCTCTCTCTCTCTCTCTCACACGTACACACACACACAAATACATGCGCATATACACAAGCGCACACACAAATGAGATGGATGAATTAAACATGGGTGGGCTCGACTTGGGGGGCTGGCAGCGCTGACATAAAGTCAATGACATACATTATTCACTAGCACACGTTAGCCCGGCCAAGACAACACATGACCTCTCACCCCAGGAAGTGCATCTAAACATAACTATGAAAACAATGATGGGGTTCCCCACTGGAAAATGAGACAAAGAGGCGGAGAGAGACAAGCGAGAAATACTTTGGCTTGAGAAACGCAACAATCCTCAAAACACAGGGAGAGAAGTTTATTTTTTCTTCTGCAGATGTGTCGGGTGATGATCCAGGTGCAGACCAGAAGCAGCTGAGACGTGAACCAAAAACCATGAAGCGTGCTTCTGGTCCACAAACGCTAACTACCCACCATGACGCTGAGACTTCGTTCCACTCCGCTCACAGAACAGGAAGCCGCCGGCCATGACATCATCCTCCCCGGGAGGAGCACTTCCTGCCTGACATTCTTCACTCAAGACACACACACACTAGCCAGGAAGTGGCCTCTATCAACACACACACACACTCCTGGGGAAATAACCAACATCGGCGCGGATACACAAGTGCAGACACGGCATGCGAGGAAATGGGCCACATCAACAGCGGGCCGCAAGGAGTGTGTGCAAACACAAACACACACTCAAAAACGGCAATAAACCTGAACTAACATTGTGTGCATGTAAATTCAACCCCGCTGCCGCACAAGCCTTCTCACCGGGACTGCAAGTGGGGATCGCGGGACATGCAGGGTGAACCCAGCGGATTCTTATCTCTGGTAGCACAGAGTCCACCAAACCGACCCCCCCCCCCCCCCCCCCCCCCCAGAGTCCACCAAACCGACCCCCCCCCCCTCCAGAGAGGCTCTCCCAGCCTGCGGGGACACCCTGCGGCAGGCCTAGCCAGGAAGTGGCCTCTATCAACACACACACACACTCCTGGGGAAATAACCAACATCGGCGCGGATACACAAGTGCAGACACGGCATGCGAGGAAATGGGCCACATCAACAGCGGGCCGCAAGGAGTGTGTGCAAACACAAACACACACTCAAAAACGGCAATAAACCTGAACTAACATTGTGTGCATGTAAATTCAACCCCGCTGCCGCACAAGCCTCCTCACCGGGACTGCAAGTGGGGATCGCGGGACATGCAGGGCGAACCCAGCGGATTCTTATCTCTGGTAGCACAGAGTCCACCAAACCGACCCCCCCCCCCTCCAGAGAGGCTCTCCCAGCCTGCGGGGACACCCTGCGGCAGGCCTGGGGGAACTGGACAGGCAGGAAAGGGACACAGGACACAGGTGGTGGTAGGACACACAGGGCCGCGGGGACAGTCATACCCCCAAAGCGAGCAAGGCCAAGAGATTAGTCCACAATTACATGGATGAAAATTAACAACAGCAGTTTTATGTCAGAGGAGAGGGGAGGGAAGGGGGGGGGCAGATTTATGAGGGGCTACGTGGAGAGATAGCAAAGGTGTGACATGGGTGAGAGGGAAATATGTTTGTGATTTGAGGCCCATCCAGGCACGTGATACGTTGACTGGCAGCGGGTTGCATACGATTAACCCCACGCTAACCAGGACTGACGGGGAGAGGTGGAAGTGGAGGTGGGGGGGTGGGGGGGGGTTAAGGGCTCCCCTCATATTATCCTGCCGCTGTGATACGTTGACTGGCAGCGGGTTGCATACGATTAACCCCACGCTAACCAGGACTGACGGGGAGAGGTGGAAGTGGAGGGGGGGGGGGGGGGGGGGGTTAAGGGCTCCCCTCATATTATCCTGCCGCTGTAAGAGGCTAAAGTGGACCACACATGTTTCCCTGGGGATGACACAGAGAGGCACACGGGAGCCTCTCACCTCTCAGCTGCACCCCCACCCCCCACCCCCACCCTGCACAGACGCAACACGTCGTGACAGCGTCCCTCTGAAGTTCCCAAAACACTCACCACCTCTGAGAGTCAATACATAAAATATGGCACGAGCTGTCTTCATCTCCGGCACGAGCTGATTCGCATCAGATGGGCTTTGAAGCTCATCTGAGACGGTCGGGGATGACAACAGCACTCGTGTAACCGAACGCCGCCACGGCCGCTAACAGGCCTCAACCAAAACAGCCGGAGAACGCAACGTATCGCGGAGGGATGATTCTTTCAGCTTGGGTAAAAATCAAAAGTCATAAACGTGGCAAACAAACGCTCCATAATTAAAACCGGAATCACGCTGCTCCTCGACGGTGCTTTAAAGCCCAAACAAATTCCCTTTTTAACGGGAGGGCGAGATTCACATGCCGGCGAGAAAGAGAGATCCTCCCAGAGAGCGAGTACAGCACCCAGAGCGCCGCCGATTCCACACTGTACCAGATTTGTTCTCCTAACAATCAAATAAGTTTCTCATTAGCTGACTTTATTTTTCCCCGTTCATGCGGTTTTGCTGCAGTGGCCTGTTTCTCCCGTCTTTAACGAGAGAGAGCTAATTAGGCAATCAGACCCATTACTCTTCCAGAAGAGTTAGAGCTAGCCTGGCTAATTAGGGCTGTAAAATCTAATCATCTCTGTGAAACAGCAGAGGGCTAACGAGCCCTTATTTAACGAACTAAATAACTTCAAGGGTGGAAAGGGGCCGAGTGCTGATGGTATTTCTTTATGAATTTGAAGGAGGGAAACTTGCGGTAATTGAGTCAGTTTCAGCCTCGCAGTTGTTTGTTTGTGTATGAATCTCTGATTATTACAACTGCCAAGACTATAGTGGTACTAAACGAGCAAACGTATAAACCCCCTTCGCCCCCCCGCACCACCCTTTAAAACAAGCTACCTACCCCCACAACCGCTCTCTTCTCACCTGACCTATTTTCCTGTCCAGAAGAGAGAGCTCGCTGGAGAGGAAAACTGAGATATGTTGCTGTTGTTTTTCCTCCTCCCCCCCCAGTTCTAATTTGTTGTTCGTTAATGCTGCCCTCACACCTGAGCCACGAGGGCGCCGGGGGAATACCGCCAGCGATCGGCCACAACACATGCTCGGTGCTGGGAAGAAAGCTGTTTTTTACGGCACCCTGTTTCACCAAGGTGGCTGATCTCAAAAAGTGCAGGACAACTGCGAGGGAGAAAGTTTAACCATGGAGCCAAGTTGTGCCCCCCCCCCACCCCCCGCTGCTATGACGATCCAGTGGAGGGGGGCACAGATGAGAAATTCAACAAGTATGCACACAGGGAAACAGAAATCAGAAATATGGCACAGAGTGATGGGCAGGCGTGTTGTCTGAGGCCATGTGGTGGGGTGCAGCTGTCTCAGGGAGCACTGAGGTGAGGCCTTCCGCTTCACTGGAGCGGAACAAGGGTGGCGCCCGCACACACACTCACATGCACGCACACACACGCATACATACACAGGTAAAGAGTATTTGACAGAGCAGCAGCAAGAAGAGGACAGCTGTGTTCATCAGATAGCACAGGTCACTGCCTCATTAACACGACTACACGTGAACGTGACAAATTCAAAATCAGAACATCAGACTGAAATCGCTCACGATTCCTCACTATCCACCCGATGATCCAAAAAACACAGGGACGGCAACTTATCTGTGGAACACCACCGCAGCCCTCCTTCACGCATTCAATCTGCACGCTTCAGCAAACGCTCAAGTGTAAACAAATAATCTCTCCTCACCCCTGTTTGTCTACATGTGTGCCTCACACGTGCACGCACAGCACAGGCCACACTGTAAATCTACAGGGCTCCTCGTGATTTTTTTTCTTCCCCCCCGACCGGCCATAAATCAAGAGAGCTGCTGCAGATCAGTCAGACATAGTTTATGATGGAAGGGGAAAGGTGTGTACTCAAAGAAAAAAGAGAGTTAGTGTCAACTGTCTGTAAACTCACCCCGTCCCACCATGAGATTTAAACACACACACACACACACACAAGCTGCAGCCAATAACACTCATCAGTGAAGTCATCAGCACAACCACATAAACACTGTCAGACCACACTTGAAGCTCAACAGCTCAGTGATGGCTCCTCGACCCACACACACACACGTATAGGGGATATTATTTACTGCTGTAATACTCCATATATTTGCCTGCGCACCGATTATGACTGCAGAAAATGGGAACAACCTTTGGCCTGTTTTATGAGGCCTGCAGGTTGCATGTAGCAGCCAAATCGCATGTGGGAAAATATGTTCTCTGTGCTGACTTCACTGGAATTTGAAATGAAATGTTGTCATATTTTTTTTTTCTGCACACTCACTCCCCTGGTTCAGAAACAGCTGTACGTGCTGACGAGGACGGCTCAGTGTCACGCCGGCCGAGGTCAAAGGGCAACGTTTGCTTACCTGTCGATGATGACGGGGTCTGACGGGGTCTCGTTCCTGTTGCCACAACTCTTCTTATCGCAGCATCGGCTGCACGGGAGAGGGGGGGTGGAGACAGAGCAGAGTTAGTTGTCATGATGTTAACAACACAAGGAGCGAGATAAGGTACAACTCAGGGAAGAGAAAGGAGTTAAAGGGCGTGAGACTCTTGCAGAAGGAGCATGAGTTGGATTTCTGCAGGGCTTGTGGAGGTAAGACCGGGGCTCTGGCGCTGCAGCGGGTGAGATCAGCCGGGGAGATCAGCCCGGAGATTTTAGGCAAAGTTTGCAATGGGAGAGCAAAAACAGCACGTTGTATGGGGGGGTAGATATAAACTTGAATTAGCCTCCAGGGCTCAGGTTAGCTCCATTTCTGTCAGACATCACACAACCAGACATCTTATGTTCTCTATTTTTCCTCAGCTCTGGTCCCCTCCCTCTATCCTGCCTCCCTCTTTCTCTCTCTCGCTCTCAGAAGTGGGTCACAGAGTGGTCCCACTGGACCCGGCGAGTAGTGCATTCTGGGTAGAAGGGGGCTGCATACTGATGTGACGAGTCCTTTTTAAAAAAAAAATCATTTGACTGCAGCACAATTTAACAATGTGTTGTGAGACGTCTCCCCCCCACCCACCCAAAGGTATCCTCATGTCTACCTTTTTTTTTTTCCTCTGTCTGTGTATGGTTTACGCATGTCTGTGTGTACCTGTGTCTGTCAGCACGAGTGCATCTACTGGATGTGTATGGGAGGAGACACACATAAAAGTCAGACGAGAGGGGGAGCGAGAGAGAGAGAGAGAGAGAGAGAGAGATTGACCTCCCCCCTCTCTGTGCTTTCTTGGGTCCCTCAGGACAGGAGGCTTGGAGAGCCAGATCAGATTTCTGATCTCGGCCGTTTCCTGCAGCATATGAAAACAAGAGGTCTAAATTGCCTTGTGTGATAACCAGGAAGTGGCTACACTTTCGCCACCGGCCATTTCTCTACATGCACCTCTACATGTATTTCTGGCTTCGTGAGGGACAGTCACTGGGAGCCGTGCGATGCATTTACGGACACTTTTCATTGATTCCTAATGCTTACTACTGTGAGTGTGTGTGTGTGTGCGCGAGTGTGGGCGAATGTGTGTGTCTGTATTTTATGTGTAATTCGAGTCGGCACATAAGTCACTGTCAGGACACAGCAAACTGCATGTATTACACAGACTAAGGAGGATGGGTTTGAGTAATGAGCTTTTCCTTGTCCTAATTAGCTGAACATGAGAAGGATGCACACACACACACACACACACGCAAAAATAGGCCAGGCCCATCTCTCCAACCCACTTTGAGGAAAATGATAAGATTCCTATTGTAATTTGCTCCTCACGTCTTTGCCCCCTCTTTACGCCAACAGAGACAGTCCCCACGTGAGAACAACATTCATCTTCATCTCCACTAAGTCACAGCCAGATGGAAAAAAAAAAGTCACAACCAGTATTTTTGTCTTACCTGCACATGATCTCATGGGTCAACAGAACCCGACACATCTCTGGATTTTTATCCTGGCCCTCATAGATAATCGCCTAAAGAGGGAAGAGAAACACAGACCATTCTAATATGATTTATATTTTATTATGTGGCGCGGTGAAAGAAAAAAAAAAAGAAAGCACTGTGCCGGCACAAATAAAAAACAGAGGAGAGTGTGACTGTGTGTGAGTGTGTGTGTTTGTGTCTTTCATCTGGGAGTAGTGTTGTCAATCTGGCAAATGTGTGTATCGTGGGAATGCAGTTCTCCTGAACAGGAACGCTCAGTTCTGACAGAGACAGTAACAGAGAAATTATTTGTGTGCATGTGTGTGTGTGTGCAAGTGCGTGTGTGACTACTTTTGCGTGTGCACAAGTGTTTATGTGCGCCGTACAGTGAGCAGTTGGACTGCCAGACTGGAGTATAGTGCACCATCTGGTCCATGCAGCACAGCGTCCAAAAATCTAGTCTGGTTACCCCTCCAACCCCACTCAACATGCTCTCCAGGGCTGTGATCACCCTACACACACACACTCATAAACACACACATTGATAAACATGCAGACGCACACGTCCGTGTGCACACACAAACAACATCCCCTCCTACTCCTTTCATTTGAAGGCAAACTCTCTTCAAGCCTAATGGCACTAGAGGCAGAATTGGCAAAACAAAAAGACCTGATATCAAAACAGCGCTGAAGAGGCTTTATTTTCTTCGTTATCGAATTCTTCCCCGCGTGGTATTCCCTGAGTGTGCGCCACCCCACACATGTGCTGCTCTGTGTTTCTTTTGTGTGATTGAATTGGCCATAACACAACTGTGGGATAGTTTGTTCTGTTTCACATTGAGGAAATGAGGGTCAAGGTCCTCAAAGAGTGAGCTGGCATGCATCACTGTCTCCCTCACAACACTAACACAACTGCCTCTGCGCCTCTCTGAGATATTCACACACTGCATGTGCACAGTCACGCAGTCACACACACACACACACACACACACACACAGATTCTGCCTGACACTTGTTAAAACACACACACTGTCCTCACTTATACTGGCTGCTGTGCAGAGGCAAAGTATGAGGACACATGTCCTCTACTTTTCTAGGCCTCTGTAAATGTATTCCACAGGTAAGACAGGTCGTTTATCAAGGCGGCTGTGCTGTGCTGAAGTTGAGGGTCTCAGACACAGGCATGCAGGGGGGAGAGGTGGTGGGGGGGTTTAGCAAGAGGAGGAGAGGGGCGGCGGGAGGTGGTGGTGGGGGCCAACATTCAGACCAACACAACCACGGAGCTTTTCATTCTGGGAAGCTTCACAGTTAAACACAGAACCTCTTACCTGTTTAGTCATGGAGTCGATGAGACGAACATACAAGTCCTGCTCTGTCCTGATCCCTGTGGACACACACACACACACAGAGGGAGAGAGGAATAGTTAAAATGCAACTGGCAGATCTCATGTCACATCTAAAAGCCGAAGCTTCAGATCACAAGTTTTATTCATCCCGACTTCCCCCTGTGAGCCACTTCAGGACAACTCAATGAGCTCAAACTGGTCCTAATGACTCCCAGTGTTTGTTGCTCGCTGTCACAATTTGCTTAGAACTATAGAAAATGTAATTTACCTTCTTTATCCTGCTGATTCCTATCTCTGATACTGCTTAATGAGAACTTAATTGTGAAAATGTGGAACAACAGGAAGAACAACAACAACATTGTTTTCTTTAAACCTCTTCTAAATTATAATCAATATAATTTAATTATTCAATCAAGGGGATAAGGCTAAAAAAATAAATGCTAAAAAAGGAGGACGTGAGTATTTTTTATTTTGCTGTTAGGATGTTGGCCAGAGAAGAGTCACTTTCTGAATGAGTAAAAAAGTAAATAAATAAATAAATAAATAACAATAATAATAATAATATCTTAAGCATTTTATTGGATATTGGATCACTAATCCTTTGTGAAAAGAGTCGAGTTAAATAAATAAAACACCGAGATAAACGATCTGACCTCGTAAAACATTTGTTTCCTGAGTTGCTTTGTCGCATCTCCCTGTCTGCTTTTGTGTCTGCTCCATAAAAAAACTGTGGAACCCAAACTCACCGTTACTGTAGAGGAGCTGGAGTCTATAATGGATCCCATTGTTGGTCTTTTCCCCCGTCGTTTCCTATGAAAATCAAACCAAACACAGTCGCTCAGAGTCAGAGCGAACCAAAGCGAGCCAGCTCCTCCTGGGACGATCATAGTGCGCGGCCGCAGCTTCCTCCTTATTATTATTATTATCATGAGAATTATTTTTTATCTTTGCTCTGCTGGCTAACATAAAAGATGCCACTCACTGCAAATATAATTATACTTGATCAATCCACAGCCCGAAAATAGAAAGAAAGAAAATCGGTGCACAAACTTAAAAACCCTTACTGTATTTTATATTTGTAAAAATATATTCTGTAAACTTTAAAAGTTCCAAAAAATATATATATATATCCTTCTTCTCTTCACGTTTATTTAAAAACGCAAAATATTTCAAATTCTGTCAGACATTTAAGTACCAGAACAATGAATGACATTATTATTTGCAGTGAATTCCAGCGCAGTGTCAGAAATATTGACCGAAGGCAAAAGAACATTTTGAAAAGAAGTAAATAGTAAACAAGGCGATGAATAAAACACGCGTCTCAAAGTTGAACCATCACTATTTACGTCTCTTGCAAACAGATCGATAAAACAGTCCCAACGCCGAGATTGATGAGTGTTTAAAAAGGCTTATTAAATATATTGACTGACAGCACCTGCAGGAATATAGGTTCGAACTCTCAGTCAACATCATCGCTGGCTGGGAAATGTTTTTTAAAGGCACTTGATGGTGTAAATGCTTCTGAATTAGACCCTTCCTGAAGGCTCTGTCACTCGGATTAGAAAGGAAAGTCAAAACTACAAAATGCATTCGAGGCTTTGAGGAAACCACATGTTAAAATCCCACCAGAGCACATTTCAGTGGAGCGCGTGAGCTCGTTCATCACAGTGAGTGGAACAGGCCACAGCGCTGTCAGTCATCAGTCAGGGGACTCACACCGTCACTGACGCACGGGTTCTCCTTTATTTGAACTGTCTCACACTCACCTTCTCCTTCTCCACGAAGTCGATGAAGGTGGTCCTCTCGATCTCCACCGGCTGGCCCTGCCTGTCGTACAGAGCCAGGACGAAGTGGAAGAAGTTGGACTTGCGCAGGTTGGAGGGCGGCTGCTTCTCGAAGTGTGCCCGAGCGAGACCCACTCCGCTGCGGACACAAGCACAACGGAGCGGCGCCCACGGCGAAGCCAATTAAAATGACATTGATTTAATTTGAGGGTAATTAAAAAAAAAAAAAGAGTGATAAATGAGAAAGAAGCGTTTCAAATCAAATATACTTCTCAGGCACATGTCCTGGGAAAAGGAGCCACGCGTCATTTAATTAAAAAAACTGCTTCCAGTGCGTACAACGCACTTTAGCAACAATTAAACCAATACAACTAAATATTTAGATATGGTTTCTACGCGCTTCAAGGCAAACCACTGTGGATACATTTATTCTGAAAATCGCCAACTAAATGACGGGGAATTGTTTTTTATATTAAAAAAAAAACATCTATAAATATGGATAAATATTTCTGCTCTCAGTCAGTGAGAAGCAACTCACTCGCAGTCAGACTGAGCTGAGAACCACGAGCACGAACTCTCTCCACTCAGCAAAGTTACATTTCTTTTACAAAAAGTGCTTCCCTCCCACGGACCAATCTAACCCCCTGAGCCACACACACCATTAAATCACGTTGGACTTTCGGCCAAAAAATTTTTTTTTAGAAAGCCAGCGGGATGAGAGGCTATCCAACAAACGCGTCTCTCTGGGGACGCGCGCACGCTTCCCCCCCGGAGTGATGCAGTCGCTCCGCAGAGATCCACACCGAACATCGCCCCTCTTCCCTCTCTCTCTCCTCCCCTCCTCCCCTCCCGGTCCTCCGAGCACGCCCCAGTGTGAGCGCAGCTCCGCGGCCGCTTCGTGGCTCACCTCTGCGCGGCTGTGTTGGCGTCCAGCACCCCGGCGCCCTGCATCCATGTCCGAACCGCGTTCATCCCGGCCACCATGGGCTCCTCTTTCATACTACTCCCACTCCTCTGGATGCTCTCGTGGATGCCAAACATCAAAACGCACCTTCAACACTGTCGCTGTCCCTCTCTCTCTCTCTCTCACTCTCTCACTTCCCCTCTCTCTCCCTCTCGCTCTCTCTATCCTCCTCTCCTTGGCTCCCTCCTTCTTCTTCTTCTTCTTCTTTCTCCGCTGCCTCCCCTCCTGCTCGCGTCTGTTTGATCGCGCTGTCACGGGAGCAAAGTGGTGTGGTCTGTTACACTTGGCGTCTAGTTGCGCGTGTGTTTCTGAAAGTAAACAAAAGATGCGACAAGCGGAGGGAAGAGGGGAGCTGCCTGACAGCATCCAGGGTTAGCGGCACCTCATGCGACTCCAGGAGGAGAAGAGGAGGAGGAGGAGGAGGAAGAGGAGGAGGAGGTGGAGGGAAGCAGCAGCAGCAGCTATGAAGATGAGGAGCGATGAAAGGGGGAGCTCAGGATGAGAGGCGACGGTCCCCCGGATCAAGGTGCCGCCGCTGACAGCAACACAAGCGAAATGTCAGGTTTTTAAAAACTAACAGTCGGCGCGTCCCCTCCGGTTCTTTTTTCTGTATTGTTATTTACAAAGTCCTCTCCTCTGCTCGGATGGATGAGACGGAAGATTAGGCGCAATTAAAAAAAAGGCAGTCCCGGGCACCGGCGGCGGCTCGTGCGCTGCGCTCCTCGTCAGCTCCGTGCTCCGGTGATTTGCGCTCCTTCTCTTCCCTGAGGAATCACTTTAGACCATCTCTGGGATGCCAAACAGGAGGAGAACTAGTAGGTGTCGGAGGCGGAGTCTATGCGAGGCCGAGCAGGAACGCCCCCCCCCCTTCTCCTCCTCCTCCCCCTCCTCTCCAAACACAGTTAATAACGCGGACAATCAGCTGTCCACCAACCCGACCGACACGCTGCCCGCACCGCCCGCACCGCCCGCCCGCCTGCTGTCCCCGCCTCGTCCCACGCATGTGTCCCGCCCCGGCCACTTAGTCAGAAGCTGTGCCCGTGTGTGTGTGTGTGTGTGAGAGAGAGTGTGTGTGTTTAGACTTGGCAATTAATATATTCACAACTATCCAACACGCAGCTCAGGGGAGGACACGCGAGGAAATTAGATAAAATATATTTTGTCTCATTCTCAGCGAGAGTGAAAGGAAAACGGGGAACGGCTGCGCCACTTGCGCGCAAAATGTTTAATTGTGTTTACTTAAGGTTTGCGCGTCAAATTAAAACAGTATCGCCGTATGAACAGCCATATTTTAAATTCCCCCACAACCGATTCCACACGAGGAAAGGAAAAAGAAAACTGAGTTTATTTGAATACAAAAATTGAATTAGAATGTTTTATTTTCCTTTCAAGAACAAAATGTGACTGGGCTGCGCAGTCCAAGTGTTCATTCAGAGAATCCACTGATCGACAGATTATGGGCTTAAGAAAAGTTCCAGCTCTCTCTCTCTCTCTCTCACACACACACACACACACAAGCGCGCACGCTGCTGGCACACGGTCCGCAGTTGTTTTTCCTCTGTTACAGCCCGATGGTTTGAAATGAGCTTTGATTAGATGCATTACATAAATCTTGCGGGACTAAGTGATGAATCCAACATAAATATGAGGATTACAGATAAACTGTGCGCTCCCCCGCCGTCCAAAAAGCAGTGCAGTCACTCCAAAATAACCCAGTGACAAAAACAATAAGAAGACAAAATAGAGTGTTACAGAAAATAATGTGCACGCTCGCTCAGGGGAGCGTGAAGCTGCACATGTGCGCTGGAGAGCGAGGATGTTACAGATCTGCTCGCGTTCTCCATCAGTCCTGGTTTCCTTCTCTCATCATTGCATTTGTAAATTGTCAAATCGAATTGTCAGGGGCCATGTGCTCAATAAGTGCTATTTGGTTAATTATAATGAAGTGGGGGGAACAACGGTTATTTTTTTTTATCACGGGGACATCTCTGAAAATTAGGATTTCTATCAAGAAATTGGTGATTGAGTGAGATTTACACACTGGAGCTGGTCTTTTTTACGCATCAGTGAAACTGCGCAATTAAGAGCTGCACAAAATGAAAGGGGATGCGCACAGTCTGGCTCACAACTCTGTCATTTGGAATTCTAATGATGTGGACTTAAGATGAGAAATGAAAACCTCCATCCTCCTGCGCTGCAGAGCGCACAGTGGAGAAGCCGAGCTGATAAATGCCATAAACGGTCAAGGTTAGACACAGAACCCCGTGACCGACTCATCATTGTCTATCGCTGTTTATTTATGTCTCCGTGCTGTGGAAGGGGAAATGTGAGCCCTCAACCTTACACAATAAATAGTGATAAATAAGAAACAGCGTGAGATAAAAGGTCTGTAACACACACACACACACACACGGTCGGAGCTATCCTTCAGCACATTTGTTTGATTGTGGCCGGCTCTCTCAGCTATGGTCTGGCTGCCTTGGTCGGCATGCGGGCCAGCGCGCACTGCACCCCGGGCCCCCCGGGGGCAACATGTATTTATATCCCCGTGCACTAACACACGCTGTTAGCCCAAATATCAGAGAGTTGGTATCCAAAAACATCGATGTCAGTTGGGCCCCCCGATGATCCAGCCACGTTAATACTGCGATTTAACTTTACGCCATGGCAGCCAGACATGAAGGTTTGCAAGGTATCTCTGGCAGGAAATCTAAAGTTGTGTGCGCGTGTGTCTGTGTGTGTGCGCGCGGGTATAAATATGTGGGAGTGAGCGTGTATACGACTTATGTTCAAGTGTCCACATATGGGGAGGCTATTAAAAATCCGCTGCGTTATAACTCTATTAGACATTTTGAAGTAAGTGATCAGAAATGCGTTGTGGGCGCCGCAGACGCGCCTCCTGCGCCACCAGCAGATGTTCCCGTAAATCAAGAGGTTGAGCTGATGATAATAATGGTCCGATTGAATTGAAGACTCATAAAAAAGACTAGTTGTAAAAGATCAGGCATATGCTAATGAGAATGGGCCTTATGCCTAACAATATGGTGCACATAAAAGAGGACAAATATAGAAGTTAACTTAAATATGTCAAGATATGGATCAATGATTTCCTAGAGACCTAAACTAGAAATGGTATGAAGAGCGATCATACATGCAAGTGGATTTTTAAACAGCGATTAATGGAAATCAAATTCTCATTTCCAAATAAAACCAAGGTTGATATAACCACACTGTTTGTTATAGATAATAAATCAGGCTGAAATGTTGCACACATCTGCAGCACCTCCTCATGATGACCTCCTCTGCTTCATCTGCGGGTCACTGCAAGAGCCAGCGAACCTGCACAGCAGCTGTTGTTTGGTGCAATACTGCCATCTATTGGCCTCAAGAGACACTGCAGGACCGAGCGTACAGTAACTAGCACTCTGGTCACTTTGATTCTTTAACGTGGCAGTTGCATAGTAAGCAGCAGAAGCAGATAAATGCCATCTGTCCAAATTGCTGTGCGTCTGTGCCCATTAATTAACGTGGTCAACAAATGTGGACAAGGTCAACGAGGCTGTAAATCCACGAGAACAAGTTGGGTATGTAATTGATCGTGTAAGCTGTTAGAATAAATCATGTGGATTCGGTTTAACCCGGCAGCTAGCAACCGCCATCAAACTTAACCGCAGAGTACTGAGAAGAATACGAAAGAGCTGTTTTTAAATCTGTATATTTTGTTCTAAATCGTATTCTGTCTTGTGATGGGCATGAATTTTCAGATTTTGTGGGCGGTAAGTGATCTTGTCCGACTCAGTGAGGGCAGAGGTCAACCTCAGCAGAGAGTTCAGCCAAATAATTAAGCTAACAGCGATAACATGGAACTCTCTCTCTGAGCGAATGTGTAATCTTCTGTTTTTGAGTTGAAGACTGAATGAGTCTCTATTTCTTTGGCCTATGAGCCATGGAGACAAGCCAGGCTTCTTACAGCTTAAGGCAAGTTAAATTCAAGAATTTTTAAGACTTTTTAATGCCATTTGAAATTAAATCTAAGACTCCTGTTGTGTTTGAAGCATTTCTTGCACAAAGGCACATTTGCCTGGTACCACATTCATTCATGAAGAAAAATTTGGTTGGGAGACCTGTGCTTATCTAATACTGAAGGAAATGTGGACACTGACATGATCTACATAATTTCTTCTATAAAGTGTAATGAGATGTCAGTGATTTAATTGACTTAAATAAAAATAAATGATCCCATGACAGTCTATTAATGTTTGTATTTCCCTCGTCACATGAGCACATTTAAAATAAACTCACTGAAATTATTTCGCAAAGCAACTTTTCTCTCTAGTTTTCCCACTGAGTGCCACTGCAGGAATACAAGCACAGGTGAGATGTCTTCCTGGCTCCAGGCAGCAGGGGGAGGAGCCAGGAAGGTTCAACGTGTCATATAAGACTGAGCCCATGACTCTTCTGGCCCTTTGGCCCAAATGAATCACAGGCACGTTATTTATTTTTGTTCAAGTGAAACTGTGTGGCTCACACATGAACAGCTACACACGCTATATGTTTAAAGTGATACTGGAGTCAAGGCCAGTGCTGACTCAGCCGGAGTCTGTGCCATGAATCATCTGCCTGTCTGTCTCTGTTTCTTCACCAACAGACTGTCTTCCTGTTCACAGTGTGAAGAGGTAAAACACAAAGTTCAGCCTAAATTTCCACATCACATGAAAGAAAAGCCCTCATCAACATCACACCAGCAGAACAACAGCCACCACTCTTCCACCACTCACTGGTTTATACCTCATCTGGAGGTTGTGATAAACCATCTCTTCACTTCCTTGTCCCAAAAAGAGGAAGAGGGCGAGCGATGTAAGAACTTTCAGGCTCAGCACATCACACATCCTACAACAACCCAACACCTCTGACCTTTAAATTTTTTGAGTTACTGGCTTTTTATCACTTAGAGAATCTGACACATTGTGTTAAAAGGCCAGTCCACCACCATGTCATCTACGAGTCTTAAAGCTTCTGTCGCAGAGTGAAAGTAAAACCCCTGAAGTTCTTCATCTAAATATGTGCTTCCGTCAATGAAATATGAAATAAAACCTGATTGAAATAAGGCTGGCTATCTGGATGATGACTTCTGATATAAACGAGCTGATAGTAAAATGGGTATTGGCAGGTTTGAGGCAGAGCAAAGATTTTTTTTCTGTAACGATTTTCTTTTTTGGGCCTATGGGTTAATTTTAATTTAATCCATTAAAATCTTTCATCATTGGAAATGTTTCATTTTATCTGATGAGCGAAGATAATGTAAACACAGCTCATGATGATACATGGCAGAGGAAAGCAACACATTCGAACTGGGTGCTCCTCCTTTTGGTTTGAAATCTTCCTGAAAACACCAATTAGTATTTTTAATATTTCAAGTTTGTTTTATTGGACAAATAAATGAAAGCAGAAATTGAGCGCACACTTTTTGAAAGGCTGGCCGTTAGGATCTGCTGCATTTTTTTTTTATTCTGAAGGGTAATTATTTATCATGAAGTAATATTAAACAGAATTTGGTTGCTCTCCAAAGAACCTATTATGTTTTCATTAGTAGTAGTAGGCACGCAGTCAACAACTGAGTGCCCTGTCCCTCAGTTTGCATGACATTAAATATGTTTAAAAATCCTCAGGCAGTTGTAATGATCAATCTAAAAGGAAACACAACAAGACACATTTATACCACAATGCAACACGTCTCATATAACTCATGCGGGTGTTCATTCAGACCACTTTAGTTCTGTGAATGTATGATTACATTACAGATTTCTAAGGGGGAAAATAGAAATCTTGAAAAAGCCTTTTCACTCACACAGGATTAATAAATGTTTCTCCAAAGACACTGGTCACCAGGTGATGGGATAATCCGAGCGCTCACAAAGAGCAGTATGGCTGCCCTGTGGTTGTGTGCCTCCACATGGAGGGTTGCAGCTTCAAAATGCTGAATATACAGAGTTACCAGCCATGTTAGTTGACCACAGAGAATGTAGAACTACTCTCTGATTCACAGCTGCTATGGAAGCTGACATCTGAATAAACTAGAATGTCCCACAGTCCAGCACATCTCTCTGACAAGGCCCAACACATGAAACCACATCTAAACTGAGTCCAGATTTTGTGTTTGGCTCTGCACACTCATCTGATTGTTTTACATATCCATGAATTAGTCGAAGGTGACAACAACTCCTTGGATCTGTGCTACATTTTAATGGAAGCTCTCATGGACCACGGCTCATCCAAAATCTGATCTGAGGATGTTTTGAAGAAGTTATTTTACTCAACACTAAAACCTTTGACCTGTGTTAACCACATGGTGAATGGCTTGCTGCTGGTATTTAAATGTCAATATACTGGATGCCTGTTTCCCCTCAGAGGGACATTCACAACATATTGAGGAACTGGCTGCAAATTCAGTTTTTGTTTTACTGTGCATTCAGGTAGCATGAGCTGTAATTTCACTTTGTCAGCTGATTCACGTCAAGAGGTGGTTTTGTGATGCACGACACGTGAAGAATGACACTGGTCCACTCAAGGCTGGTTTGATGGCATGTTTGGGGAACAGCAGCGGAGGTGGGAATGACAGACTGAGGGATCACTTCATGAAAACAGAAGGTTTACGAAACATGTGCCCTCTCACCGTGCGTAGTGAGGAGAGCTTCCACTCTCACATCACTTTGAGGGGAAATCCTACAGCGCTCAGGGAAAGCTGGTGACATTTAAACATGTTGATTGCTTGGTAAAATAGAAACAACTGCTCTGGTCTCCACGTGATCCTCATCAAGGGAAGAATGAACACATGTCTGGCACCATAGAAAAACTTAACACTCAATTGTGAAAAAGTCTCCATGAACAGATGGATTCACATTTGATGTCTTGGATAATTTATGACCAGGATAAGGATGGTAGCTGAATTTAATCCAGAAATCAAATGATAACCCAAGATACAGTCGCAAAATTGTTACTTTAAATGTTTCTTTATTCATGATTACAATTTAGAATTACTCACTAAAAGCAGAATGATATAAGATAGGATAAATAGGAATATAAAGGTATATAGATAAAAAAAACTATACCAAGTCAAAGATGTCAAATGTTCGGATCTTCTGTTGCACTTGTTTCCTCTTTTGGCGTTGTTTTTTCTTATTGTGTTTATTTAATCTGGAATAGAAGATGAGAGGAAAGGAAGTCAGTCTAGGCACATTTCTTGATTTCTGAACATAAGCTGTGAGTGAATCAAGTTAAACGCCCTGGTCTTCTGCATATTTATGAGACAACCGAAGTGATTTGTGGAGTCAAACACTTCACCCACCGCTCCTCTGGCGTAGCGGAGACGAGATGATGAGGTCATTTTCACATTTTCTATGAACTATTCATTTAATGTGCAGTGTTTCCCCACCAGGGGGCACTGACCTGAGGTGGCTCCATTCGCTCCACTGGGAGTTGCAGAGCGCGTCCTTCGCTCGGACACACACAGCCTTGGTCTTCTGCTTGACTCTAAATTGACAAATGTCTGTGGAATGGAGCATCAGAATCTACGAAAAAAAATTCAGAAAATAAAAATATTATTCCATATTAACTCTCACTATCCAAATATGGAATTCAGACAAAAAATCCAGGTATTTTTTTGACATTTGCTTTATGTGCTGGAAGTTTGAAATTCCAACTTCTCTGTGACACATTGTTCTCAGAGTCAGTGGGTTCCTCTTACCTTTGCAAGATTTGACTCAGTGCAGGGGTTGTCACACCTTTTGCACCCCCGCCTGAGCTCTGAGATCTGGAAAGTGAGCGGGAAGTAGGAGTAGGGACTGCTCCACGAGCTCGGGTAACTCCACTCAATCATCGTGGTGTTGACTTCACTGATCCTCACCACGTCAGGCTTCACTATTGATGGTTACAGCGGAGGATGGAGTGAAAGGAAAACAAAGACGTGAATACAAACGGCACCAAAAGAAAACGTCTGGCAGGAAACGTCCCTCGGAGATGTCTCACCTATCTCTGCCAGGTGGAACAGTTTCGAGTAGTTCTCCACCAGGAATTGCTCGGTCCTCATGTACACAGTAATGTAGATCTGCTGGATCTCCTCAGCGTACGGGCAGTGCTGCTCATCCAGGCAGGAGATGCTTTGTCCCTGTTCGTCGACTGAGCAGCTGAAGTTGCTCTGACCCGAGGAGCACGTCCAGCGCTGGGTAACAGCGTCCACAGAACACTGGATGTCACTGTCGACAGAATTGCTGCAACAAATAGAAAATTAATGACACTCTCAACCTTTGAAAAATTTATTATTTTAAGTTTAAAGGAAAATCTGATGGATTGTTGATATAGTGTAGTCTGAACACTGTGTTGATAACAGATGAAAACAGAAACACTCACCGCCCAACTTTGATGAAAGCCACTTTGCCGACACGCCTACTGTGCCAGGTCCACGAGCAGCGAAACTCCCCGTTGTAATTTTGAGCCAAGCATGTCAAGTAGTCCTCTAATCAGAAAAAGTCAGACCAAGGCGATTAATGTCTTGACATATTTAAAAATGTTCTGATGTTAAATAAGACTGTACCTTCATCAGTTTTCACGAGAATCTTCCTCCTCACGGTTTGGTCCTCGTGTATCAGAACCACGGTGTGATTGACCAGCGAGCCGTTCTTTGTGTGGCACGTGTAGTTGCCCCCGCCCAAACTTTCCTCCAGCTCCACCAAGTACGAGTTCCCCCTCTGTTCTTCCACCACTCCGTTCTTCCTCCAAATAAAGTCCTGACTCTCGACGTCATTCCTCGTCCACTCCTGTGGCGAGCCCAGGCAGCTCAGGGGCTGCTGGCCCTGAGAGCCGTTCACCTCCACAACCAGAACTAACAGAGGATTAAACAAATGGTTAATGTTCTGCATTCTGTTTTATGAACTTGCAGACGTGTGTGCTCATGGTAATGGTAATGAAAAAAGGTGTACCGTTGGGGAGCAGAGTCCAATAGTTCAGAGGATTTTGGCTGCAGACTTGTAGAAATACAGACACGATGACAGTGCAAGCAAAGAGCCACATCTGAATGTTGGGATGTGAAGAGAGGACATAAAAGAAAGTAAACAAACAGAGCAAAGGAGCAAATCAGTTAAGATTTGTCCCACTAGTGTACATTCCCAAATAAATACATATAGTTATAGCATAAAATTCCATAAAACTGCAATCAGACAGAACAACAGGAAATTCATAAACGAAGGAAAGGCAATATTTTAAGTTTCTCAAAGCTACTGCAGAGGTCACATTATTAGATTCAAAATCAGATGTTACTCCAACATCATAGCCAAGGTTAAAACTAAAAAATGCTAAAAAATAATCTGATGCACAATATCAGCATGACGTCAGATATTGCAATTACATATCTAGCTAATTATTTTCTATTTACTTAAGTAAAATGCATATGAACTTCACAGGATTATAAATAAGCGCAGAACGAACAAATATTCACAAATAAATCAAGTTAGAAACAAACATCTCACCTTTGGCGCTGATGTCCGGAACCAACGGCGCGTCCTAGAGTTCCTGCAGACTTTTATATGACGCTCCCCGCCTCCAGAGGACTTTCGCTTTCGAGCCACACGCGCGCACGTACACAGCCGTGGACAGAGGTATAGTCATGCCGCCACGCTTTCACGTGGCAACAGCACCGACGCGACCGGACATTTCAAATGGTCGAAGGGTGCTCACCTTTCACTCCCAGCGCCTCCTGAAACACGGGCTCCGTCTATCTCCCGGTTCACACGGAGCAGTGTCGGCCTGTTGCCTAGATTGGTGGTGGCAGAGTCCACCACTCTGACCGGTGTCCCGCCACCTGTGGGTTTTTTCCATTGTGGCGAAAACACAGGTAATAAAATGTTTCGCCCTCATCGATTGTGTCTGTTGTTATCGTACGTCAATATATTACAACTGTAACATCAGGGTCACCTGCAGGTGCTCACCTGTAGGCCACGCCCAATTGCAACTAAAAGAGCACACGTGTTGATTCAACGCACGAATATCTGTCAGCAGTAACCTGTGAAACACACTGTTGCATTCCACAAACGTTTATGCGATGCACTGTTTCATGTTTCTTCTGTGAGTGACCAGCCTCCCTCTGTCCTGCTGGCAAACCAGAGGGCAGAGGTTCCAACTCCATTTGTAGAGAGGGGAGCCTGGAGTGTTCCACTCACAAGCCAGCCCAGAGAGGTGTTTTAAATGAAATCATAGAAATGCTATTATCACTGGTCATCTAAAATAATATGATGTTTATGTGGCAGTCTAGATCATGTGAAATGGGGAGAAGCATGTAGACCTATATATTTCAAGATGATGAGTGATGCAGATGTGCAAATTGTTTTGCTCTTTTTTTCATTCAATGTTGTTCGTACGTCTAACACAAAATAAATCAAAGCGCAAGGTGAGGAGGCTCAGTATCACACATCTAGTCAGGTTTACACTTGTCCTGTGGAGCTTATTTTAATAACCCATATCAGCCAATCTTGAAAACCAAGCACCAAATTACAGTTGAAAATAATTTGCATGTAAATCAAGAGCTATAGATATTTTCCCTCCACTCTGGGCTTTATAGATTTCTTCCAAACCCTCCATGGCAGTGGCAGTAACTACTTGTTTTTTAGTCGTGGGTTATTTGACCTTTGTAGATTTTAAAGCGTAATTTTGATTTCTCTACAGATCTCCACATGTTGCAGTATGATAACAACACTGCCCTGCGTAGAACCATCAGCACTAATGGTATGTATTGTTTATTTGTTTATTTGCCCATTAAACCGGAGCCATTTCACCACATCACACAGCTGTGTTATGTTTTAACCTCCCTGGTTGGTGAACACATGACGTGTGTGTGTGTTGGCTGCTGAATGATGTTCGTGCATTGCACTGTTATGTGGAAACATCAGGGAGGTTGCTAATTGAATTCAGTCACTTGTTTTATGACAATGTCCCAATCGATTCCTGCAAAGCCTTCGAGTGCTCAGCCTGGAGATTAAGGCGTTTTCTCTCGTTTTTCCTGGAATTTACTCACAGTGGAAAAGTACCCCAACGTGACGAAATGTGCCAAGTTATTTCTGATTCATTTTGATCCACTGTGATTTCCATAGCTTAGCATGTCAGGTGGAACAGTGAAGGATATTTGCACTTTCTTCTCAGTATTCTTTATAGGAACTTCATTTGTGATATGTTGTTGATCCTCAGAGTATCACAATGATGTCACAGAGACCTGTTAGTCTGCATGCCATGTAGTGGTGTGTGTTTAGTGTGAGATCATCAACACACTAAACTCCCTATTAGAACAATAAGGTGATGTGTTGTCCAAATGTCCAAACAGAAAACCCACACACAACGATCATGAAAGTTGTTACACACCATCAAAGTCCCGCAACCTGAGGGTGAAACATGGAGCACAGCAGTGGCGTCAGACGGATGGCACAAGGGACGAATGTCCTGACGTATGAAAAATGAAAGGAGGCAGCAGTACGTCACACGACGGGATTCAAGCCAACTCGATGGACAGACACTCTTCCTGTGTAGCTATTTTTATAATGGTTCAATAGTGGTATGCCTACGTTGCGTTTCCCTTCTGGATCTTTGCTTGTGCTTGCACTTATTGCTTGTATGCTGCTTTGGATACATGTGTCTAGAACTAGACTAACATGGAGCCATATTCCAGCATAGATATCGCTCTCACCATAAAACAGTCACAGCTGCATGATAACACAATACTAAAAACTACAAAGCTACTATCACAAACGTCATTAAATATTTTGGGCCATGCCCTCATCTGAGTCTGGAAAACACACACAACCTTCCTTTCATCTTTGTTTCCTCATGCAGATACCATCCACTGTCACCCGTCCAGTCATAACATCAGGTTTGAAGGTGCTAATATTCCCTGAGAGGAGAATTTCTCTGTCTGTACTTTCCACCTCTATTGTATTATCAGTTAAAAAAAAATTGCCTTTTTTTTGTTTGTTTTTGTATGATGAGACTCCCTGCTCATCTCACTGTTTATCACCGCTGGACTGCACAGTGGTGCAGGGAGGAAACCTTTGGTCTTGTGGTCTGCGGTGGCTTTTACTGAAAGTCCGAGTCAAGTGGGAACATAAACCCTTGTTCCCTTTTTTGACAGATTATCACGTGTGTTAATATGAATATGAATCAGTGTTTGAAAGCACAGTGAAATGGAGTTAACATCGTATTTGCAGGAAATAATGCAAGGATTGTTGTGTTGTTGTGTATTTTGAACAAATACAGGGATCTCACTCAGACACTCAGGAGACGAAAGGTTTTAACACCCAAAACCTTAATCTACAGCCCAGATCAATAATTGAATGTGTGTGTGTATTATTTAATATATACGTGCAAATAATGCATTCATTAAAAATCATTAATGTTTCGTTTAGGATTCTGGACCTCAGTCGTTTATAACAGCTCGACTCTTAATGTCTTTATATAAATGTTTAGCTTTCTTGTCTGTGTTTTTAAATCACAACTTTGACCTTTACAATGATCTATGGCAAATATTGAATTCTGTTCTATGTAGTACTGCTTTATGGCCACTGGGTGTCCCCAGTGGATCACGTGTTTCGAGTTTCCACTCTGATGTTGAAGTGACGTTTCAAAGATCACACTTCTGGTAAATCCTGGTGGTTTCAGTAGTTATGCATTCAGCGCAGTATCTGAGCAGTAATATAACATCACTTGTGCACTGTTGCACAGATTCACTTTTTAATTGGGTGCAGCTGATGTCCTTGGTCAAGTGTCATAACTGGATGTTGTGCAGCTGTTGAGAGTTACAGAATTACACGGCTGGGCAGCAGGCTTCGTGTGAGCCTGTGATCTGCGGCTATTCACTGGAACGTCTCCCAGATGCCCTCAAACTGGAGCAGCTGGAATGAAAACAGTGCCATGATCTCACCCGTGTGTGAGGGATAGAGAGTAGGGATACAAAGGAAAAACAAGGAGATGGAGTGTGTGTGTGTGTGTGTGAACGTCATGTAGACTGTCTGCAGCCTGAGCCACAGCCACGTCTCTCTGCTACCGACTGAGCCAGTTGTGATTCTGAACCTCAGCAGATTCAGTGCGAACAGACCGCAGTGGCGGTTTTGACTTGATTTTGACGCTGAGCTGACGTGTGTGTGTGTGGAATCTCTTGAATCGTTTGGAGGAGAGCTGGAGAGCCACAGATTTATGATGGTTCTGTCTGTGGATGTCATACTGTAGTGCAGATCCAGGTCTTAGCATTCCTCTTAGTGGTGAATCATCCATCAATCGAAATCCAGATGCATTGTCTTACTAACGATGATTTGAAGCTGAAGTGAGGAATGTTCCGCGTTGTGCTCGTCTGAGAGCTGGCGGAGGCAGGACTGAAGGATCCTGAGGAAGAATAGCAGCAGATAATTACAGAACAGCTCTCGTCAGTCAGTGATGCTGTTTTATTTAGTTCCCATTCATCCTTCCCCTGCTCTGATCCAACATACAGCATGTTTAGTTTAATGAACCTCTTTTTCTCCTTCTCCTGGAGTGACATGTAGCTTTTATCGTTTTCATCTTAGTTTCATGTTTAGCAGCTTATACTTTGAGGATTAGACGGACTCAATGTTTAGAGTTGTGCAAGTACACCAAACAATGGAAGAAACTGACATTATGATCTCTGGGGCGCCAGAGGAAAAGTCAGGGCCTCAATAGGAAGTCAGTTGGTTTCATTCTCATTATGGATTTCAAGTATATACGTCAAAGCTATCAAGTGTTGAATCATTATCAGAGTGGGACAGCGTGGTGATTCAATTAACTGACTGAGAGAGTGACATTTCTATCCCCAGAGCGTGGCCAGAAATAAAACGATGCGATCATTATTACAATTTTCTTTGACTTTTCAGAGAGTTTTTCATGGATCTCTGTGACACATTAAGGGCACTGATATTTCTGATATAGTTAATTTAAATGTCATTTCAGAAGGCTTCTTGGCAGAAGTGCACGCTCTACTGAATCCCCCCTTGGTTCTAATAATAATCAGAAACAGCTTTATTGACCATATATAAATATATACACACACACACACACACACACGCACACACACGCACACACACACAGAGGCCACCATACAGCCTGCAAAATTGAAATGTTCTTTAATTCCAGTAAATTCAAATGTGCCGTAGTTCCAGTTAAAGCAGGCTCAGCTGTTGAGCATAGTGAGGGCAGAGGGGAAGAAATAGTTTTTGTGTCTTCAGGTTCTGATGCAAAGGGCTCTGTGGTGCCTGCCAGAGGGGAGAACAGAAAAGATCCAGGGTGAGTGGAGTCTCTGAGGATGTTTCCTGCCTCTTCCAGGTCCTGGATTGAGGGCAAGGCAGCTCCAACGATCCGCTGTGGTTGGCTGCTGCAAACCACACGGTGATGGAGGCGGACAGGACAGACTGGTTGACCGCCATGTCTCCTGATGCAGGAGGTACATCCTCTGCTGTTCACCTCCCACTTCAGGCCCCGGGACCATAATAAACTATCCTGCCCACTGAAACTAAAGGGTTAAAAAAATGTATTTATACATGTCACAATGAATGATAGTCAATTCCACAGTATCTCCACTGTGTCCTTTGTTTGACAGTTGAGGAGTGGATTCCTCCAGCACCTCTATTAAAAGGTTCTGTATTCACACCGTATTCGACGTCCTCGATAAAATAACTGTGTTTGACGTGAGATCTAATCTGTTATAGAACAAGAACAGAAGGTAGCAAACACCTGGTGCCCCCCGAGTCAGAGTTCATGAGTGAGTTCACCAAGTTTTAATGTGAGACTTGCAGAGGAGTAATTACTGAGTGTGCCTCTATCATCCTCCTCCAGGTAAAATACAGGCTGCTGCTGCTGCACCGCTTATCGTTTTCAGAACAACAGGGTCAGTGAGGGGTAGCCTGGAGGAGAAGGGGTTGGAGGAGGAAATTTCTGAGGCGTTGTATCACCTGTTCCCACACTGCCTGTAAAGTTTCTTTCTGTGAAGTCACTTTCCTTAACTCATTGCAGTTACAGCTGCGAATATACATTTCAACTTCTCGAGGGGGCGGCTGAGGCTCGAGGAGGATCGATGTGATCAAAGTGTCTGTCACATGGGCCAATAGTGTGACTACAAAGCCGCCTTTGTGCCGGACAAAGAGCTTTTGTCCCAGGATTCTCAAGGAGGGATGATTTCCTCAATGGGCTATAGAGAGAGGGACGGGACCAATCATGTGAATGATATAGAAACACTTGAAAATGTTTGTTTTTTTAATCTATTTTTCTCTCTTCTTTTCGAGGCAAGAGGTTATTACAGGGTATGGTGCATGCTGACATCTTTTCATGCAGACAAGGAGGAGAGGAGTTCATTATTCCGTGATTGATATCTTCTAACGGATTAGAAATCATAACTTTTTGATTTCGCTTGAGAAGAAGGAATGAAGACAGAATATTTCTTAAAAAGCACAAAAAGCAACCAGCACTCGGTAGCTGTAGCTGGGACATGACAACATTAATGCTGTTGTCCATCATGGAAACAGGATTTAATCATAATTGATATTTTTCAAATTGCCATAAGAAGGAGGAATGAAGCATTTAGAACTGTCCTGCTTTTTACTCGCCTCAATTCTTACTTGTCTTGTACTAAACCAGAATTTTAATGGCAGGTAGAAATAATTGGAACAACATGAGAGAAGCACACAGCTCCATTTAACTTTTTCATCCAGATCTTTTTGGAAATTCATGGTATTCCATTTTTGTATAAGTAGCAGGCAGACAAACAGACTAACACCTAATTACATTAATTTTACATTCTTTACATTAAACTCTCCCCAGTCGTACTTTCAGCAAAGACTGGTGGTGTCAAATTGTCAGATTAGGCTCAGTGTATTTCACACGTGCAGAGCCGTTTCTTAGCTCTCGAGCTTTGTTCTTCTCTGCCTCAGTCTGTGGGTGGTACTGTCATATTAAGAGGAGCGGGTTCATGCACAACATGTGGTTGTTTATGTCTGATAACTTTATCAGTCTGTCTCATGAGGTCACTGACTCTTGTCTGTGCTTGTGTGTGTGCATAAAACATGCACACTTAAAATGGTAAAAGGACAAATAAGCTGGCCGACTCCCTGATCACTTCCCCGAAAGTGTTATTTTCAGCATCTGCCCCAAAACAGTGACTTCAGCCGGCCTGTGGTCACAGTTTCACTGACTTGTCCTGGTTGTTATCTCCAAGTGCAACAGGCGCGAAGCCAAGCTCTACAAAACTATCGCTGTCCCTTCTTTCTTCCCCTCTAATGTTTCTGTGATTAATGTGCTTCTGTCTTTTCGGGTCTTAGTGGCACAAGGCAAATGTCTCAACTCTCCTTGGGAATCCTGGCACTCTGCCTGGGAACACTTTTCCAGTGCAAGTCATCGACAGAATATCAGACCATCATACCACAGTGTTAGAGTTATGCATGTTATGCATGTACATCGGGACGCAGACAGAGAAGTGGACCATAAATGTCTTGTCAGCCTCGGTTTTCGGTCTGTTTTGTGATAGAATGAACTGAAATGGACGCGTGCCAGCCGAACAATAACAACAGAGTTTAGTGGTGGAGTGAAGTAATAAATGAACCTCGAAGTTTTCTAAAACCCCAGTGGTGTTGCTGCAGTTTCCCCAGGTCAGGATGCCTCAACTGGTAAATGAAGCAAAACAATGTTGTTTCACAGTGCAAATAGAGGGGGTGAAAGGAATTTACTTAGGCTGTAATGATGTTAAGAGAGAATGATTAACATTCTTTATCTGGTTAAAAGACAAAAATAACCAAGCTCATATAAAATCAGCCCCTAAATGACCACATCTGGCAGCCACAACCATGACACGTGCAAAGGAGAACTGACTCCTGAGCTGGGCAACCAAATGCATCGCTCCATAGAAATGAATAAAAAGCCTGAGTTTCTCAATGTTTGAACATTGTTTGAAACAGTTTGGAATATGTGCAAACGCAAGTCAATAAAATCCATTGGCAGTGGTATAAAATCCCTCTGTCGTTGAATGTGTGACAGAAAGGTGCAGCATGTAGATATGCTAGATTAATGTGTGAATGTGGCATGTGGTGAAAAGCAAATTATGATTTAGACCGTGCAGAGGATGTGGTTATGTTCATCTCGGCTGGGCCAAAGAAATGAACTCTTAAAACTGCATCAGTGCTGTAAAATGATATGCTGGGGTTTTCAAGCCTGAATAAGCACAAAGTGGGACAAGCATGTGTGCTGAGGGATGCCGGCTCCCTGCATGAACATGCTCTCAGAGACAGAAAGAAACCCATTTAGACCGGGTCTATAGAGGATTTTTTTTAGTCTCTGTTTGATTAAAGGTAGTGCTTCATATCTCAGATGCAATCAGGTGCAATTTTGGATCAAAGAGAGGGTGATGTGCAATTGGAGGTAGTGTGAGCAAGCACAATCAGTTTAATGGACTATTTTGGTCCGGTCACATTGTATTATCTGAGCGGCAGAGGCTGATATGTGGAGAAGCAGCGCTGTGATGTTGTGCCAGTGGAATGTCAAAGGTCCAGCGAGGCAGCCTCTTCAAAGCCAGAGTCATGCCTGGGTATTGTTTTCTTTTCCTTGCCCCACTAAACACTTTGAGCAACAGTGCGAAAAAAAAAGATCACAAATGGGGGAATTTGAGGTCTTGATGGATTACGTCGAAACTATTTTTGAGAACTAAGGGGTTTCCAGGAAAGATTACATTGTGGTTACATCACTGACCGTTGACTCCAGCAGCCATTTCTACATGTGCATTCTGCTGTTTGATGGAAGTGAATTACAACTTGCGCAGGTCAGATAAAAGCACACAAGTCGACAGCAAAACAAATAGCATCATTAATGATCTGCTGAATAGAGCACATGTTGTATTGTTGTGCATCCAGAACAAACATCAGTCGCTAGGCAACGCTGTCTCCGAGATATCCTGCTTATATTTATCACTAATCTGCAATCCCAAATATGTTTACAAAAGAGACATGATGTAATATATTGTGTTTGTGTGTCCTAGTTAGGACCAATAGACCTTATGAGGACCATTTCTAAAGTCAGGGCTTAAGGACAAGGTTTTGGTCCGCTGTATGAACCACTTTGCATCTCGCTATTACTCCTAAATCTCTTGAAAAAGTTTGGGTTAGACAGGCAGTAAGTTTAGAGAACAGTGTCCAGGAAATCAATGTAATGTTCTCTTAAATCATGGAGACACGGAGACTGGTGCATGCTGGAGGTTTCAATTCACTGTCCCGGCCCATGATTGGCCCCAAACAGAAGAAGTCATCAATCCCACACATGTTAAACTTTCTCCCTGAACAGAAAAAAAATATGAGAACAGTCTTCTAGAGTCAAACTACATCATTCTGCTGAGCGAAGGTCAAACCTTCCACTGAGGGAACTGTGTAGAGACGTATGGTGTGAGGCACTCGAACATGTGACAAGTCCCCGAATAATAATATTGACTATCCACCCAATATATTTCATTATCCAGCCTTTGTCCAGCCTTTGACTTAATCCTGTTGTTATTGTGGGCCAATGTGACTCATCATACAACCATTACTGGTTGTCTTGACTATACAGAAATGTCGAGAATGTTCTGTATCAAGGCCATGAGGCAAACAACCACTGCAACTCTACAAACCATTTAGTCCAGTCACATGTTTCCTGATCCCACCACAGTAATGATAAGGATTACATTCTGAAAATCTAAAATGATGTATTTTAAACAATCAGTATAAACAAGAACAAAAAATGTTCTCATGGTCATTACTCTGTTCTGAGGAAGTCCCTCACATGAACTCTGCTGTTTGCTGTTTCGGCTGATTACCATATCAATATTTATTTTTCTACCCCTTTTCTTTTGCATTCCTATTTTTTTTTTGTCTCCCATTCATCTCAGTGAGACCGGAAATATCTTTATTCAGCGACAGAATATGTTCGGGGACCTGTAGTTCATGCTTGCGCTAACAGTTTGCTCCTTTATTCTTCCATTGAACCCAGATCAACGTCTCTCTGTCCACAACAAGAATATCCTCAGAATGTCCTCTGCTCTCTGAGCAGACTCACATCCTGTACGTGTGTTGTCTGATGTCAGACCTTGAACGCTGGGCACAGGCATGAAGATGTGGAATTACTTGTTGTCATTGACCATTTGTCTGAATGCACTGTATGTCCTTCTGTGTGGAATGTGCATCCATTTGCCTTACAGTGTGGACACCATTGTCCACAGATTGCACCAGGCTCCATTACACTGCCACCTGAAGCTAGTTGCTTGCATGGACAGTGTTGGTCTGGGTCTGGTATGGTTCACAGCCCTGTTTTAAGCAAGTGGTGAAATGTCCACTTGTCTTGCTCAGTCAAGACGAGGGCTGCACATTCTCAGAGAACTTGGATCAGGCTCAGTGAGCAGCTCGGCTGGTGCGGACACAGCAGCAGTATCATTTCCGAGGAAAAGAAACTACCTGTGACTAATACCTGGTGATCTCCACAACTGACCATGACTATCAACGCTGGAAGAGTTTCTGCAAATGTCAAGCGTTAGATCAGTTTGATCTGTTTTGGTTCTGGAGAAGAGCGGAAAGATGAAAATGAGCATCATTATTATTATTATTATTGTGGTGTTTTAAAGAAAATCAGTCAGTGTTAATCAAAGAGCTATTAGACCATGGTCCATATGTGGTGAGATGCAGTGTGGCTGTGAGACATTTTGCTATGTTCGCCTCATTTAACAGGTTTGGAAAACATGTACACTGTCCTCTCCTTTTTTGGAAAAACAGATGCAGATAGAAATGAAAATCTCTGGACCCTGGTATATCATAAATGATGTCGCACTTAATGTTACTGGAAGATTAGTCTGAGCTGCGTTTATTCATGCCAGTATAGACCTACGTAATCCAAATTTGTCAAACTACTTTCAGTCCCCCTGCTTAAATTCTCATTTCGCAAGTCAAAGTATTTCAACAGTTCGAGACCATCTGCATGTTTTAGAACTCAACCCACTCTAAACATGTTCAGATTTCTATCCAGCATTCTGACAAGATGGCGCTCAATCAGTGGATCATGACAGGCAGAGGATCTAGGTATGCTTGTGTCCATTGTCATTTTTTTAATAATTACTGATCAGCACCAATGGTAATTTCCTGTCATATTTGGGGTAGCCCAATTCAGCCCACATATATTACCTACCTATTTGTACATGTTTCTATATAGAGATGCACACAAAATAGACATTGTTATATTTTAAAATACTTCTATTGGAAATTGTAAACTTGGCTCAGTATTATTCTAGGTCAAATGCTGTAAAACTTCTAGGAAAAGGACTTGGTGCATCAACCCCTGTCATTATTGCCACTCACAGGGTATTTGGGATGCAGCTTTGTCTTTGCTAAATATTCCCATTTATATGCAGGTGAGCGAGCAGATGGATTCTGATCTATTATCCCTTTCATTCCTGCTTCGTAAACACCACGTCAGAGATGATGGTGGAGATGGGGAGCAACCAGATGCTATAATTATATTAGCTCTCTTCCGGAACACAGCGTTAATATTAGAGGTTCTGGTAATGCATCTTCCAGTTGAATTAAGAATTAAAAAGCTGCATTATTTATCACCTGCAGTCTTGGCAAAGTAAAAGAAAAGACGGGGGCTTGTCGCTTATTGCTTGATCAGGCAGTTTGCTGAGCTGAATAGAGTTTATACAAAGCGAGGTATGTTCATGTTTTACTCTTAGATGTTGCATTAAATTACATTTCATTTAGCTGACGCTTCAAAAAGGCCACATGTGAGTGCGACAAAACTGAATATGTATACATATTAATACACGCCGGAGCTGGTGGTGCTGCCGGTTTATTAACCCTCATCAGAAGAGATGTGCCTGAATATATGACGTGTCCTAATAATGGGGAGCCAAGACAGCAAACAGTTGTGTATTTGTTGAGTGGCTAGCGGAGGAGGGTGGCTGGGGTGTCAGGTTCATGTCCTGAACATTTGAAATGTTAGGTGACTGGTGTGTAGTCTGTAAGGGTTTCGAGACAAACAGCCAAGCTATGGATGATGACCTGCACATTCCAGCTGTAGGAGAAGTTAGAATAAATAAACATGAAGTACTTTGCTCAGGCAAAAAGGCTGACATCAGCCTTTCATCATATTAGGGGAGATGTATGGAAGCAAAATCCAATACATATTATGTTTGCATAAACAGGGTTAAATCTGTATAATTGCTGAATTGTTAACGTGAAATTCCCGCACACACTGTGGAGCGGCTTCAAAAGTTACCATGGAGATGTTGGTTCACCCTTGTATTTCACTGTAACTGAGAAAATAATGGCATGACTGCAGAATGATCTAATGTCTACATACCAACCGAATGTGAGGAGAAACGTCTTCACGAATGCAACCGGAGATAAGCCACGGAGAGATCCCACTGCCAGGTCACTGAACTCATTAATTGAGATTAAAAGATGACAAATGAAGGAATTACAAACTTTGACATGGATTAGTGCCCAGATTGTTAAACTTAATGCAGGTCAACTTAAAATTAATTTGACTCATTTCAGAAAGTTCTACACTTAAAAAAAAAACAAAAAAAAAAAAAACACAGTCCTCTTCTACAATGACATCATTGGAATATTGTAATCATGGCAGTATAGGATGAGAGAGCACTTCATTTTCATTAAGTGGTGCGCAGCAGGGTCACACTGATCACATTTAATGCAAGGTGACAGGCAGTATAATAAAACAGCTCCTCATCGCTAATAACACATGACTCTGCTTATCTGGAGCTCAGCACACGAGCCCTTATCTGTCTCCCGATCCATACACAGCGTTACCACATTGTTTCCTCATCAAGAGCAGGGCTAAGAGGTTTCATCTTTTCAAATCACGATCTTTCAAGAAATCGGCAGAGCACATGGCAATTTATTTTGTTTAAAGAAACTCTGACATAAAGGAACTGACGATAATAAGTTTTCAAACTCTGCTGTTGCTGCAGGGGATGATTAACACGGCACATCAGCTGTATCCTCTTTAGCCAGCAGTGGGAGTAATACATAAACCATAAATCCCTCTTTTACAACCTAGGTCTAATTCATTCAGGCAAGTATTTAAGTTATCTGCACAACAGTCGTATGGGTCCAGCGTGCTCACATGCCAACCAAGATATGGACTGTACGCCATTGCCCAGATTTCATTCCATCCTATCATCTGTTGGATATGTTGGAAAAACAAGTCTGATCCAGGGAGGCCCCATTTAGCAATTTAGAGGACTTAAGGGATCTTCTGCTGCCGCCTTGGTGCCAGATACTTTGGGACACCTGCAGAGCCGGTCCAGGCCCCAGCGGGTCACGGACATTTTTGCGGCCCAAGTGTGAAACTTACTTTATTAGGCAGGTGGTTTTAATTTTCCGGTAAAGATCAGTTTGACCCATTAGAACCATGTTCAGATGTACGATTACAGTCAGAATGTTTGTCCGGGAATTGTTTTCTCTCGTGCGACTAAGTCTAACAAGCCTGGTTACTTAAAATCCTCTGATGTTTTGTTACTACTTCTTGTTAGCCAGGAATGGTCGTCCTTCAGCCAGGTGGATTGATCGTCAGTCCTCCCCATGCCCCAAGTGTCGTTAATCAACCCTAAATGGCCCCTCATCGATGTTGAATGCACTAATTGTAAGTGGCTTCGGATAAAGGCGTCTACCAAATGACGTGTTATGTATTGCTCATTGCTCATTCATTGCTCATAAGTGCTAGTATTAGCGACAACGAAGGCCCAAACTAACGAAATACCACTCATTTCAATTAACATCAATTATCCTCTAAGTGATCCCCATTGAAGAATTGGTCTGTGACGCATTCCCTGTTCTTTTGACTCCGTCCTCCAACACACAGGGTGAGCCCTCAAACAATGGCCGTATCGAGGTGTAGCTATTGGTTACTCCTACGTTACTGTTCCTGCTATTCACTAAACAGATGGCCCCGTCGATGATGTCCCATTGGCCGTGCTTTGTCTGTGATTAATCGATGTCCATTCTGTCCTGAAATGTGTGTTATTGCAATTGTTTCAAGTGGCATCACAGTGCACAGGAAACTGTATCTAGACTAGACCGGACCTTGATGACTTAACATATTTATGCCCTGTCCTGACATCTGTGCTCCATCTGTCTGGATATCTGTGGCGTACACTCGATAGCCTGACGACTTTTTAAGCTTAAAAAATGGTCAGGATAGAAGGAGACATCTCTGTCAGGCTTTTTTGTGTAGTGTAGTTCAAGATACAGTGTGTTGCAGGATGAACCTATGAAGAAAAGGCTCTTAATCCACATTCTGATCTTGGTAGATCAGATCAGACGACAGTCAGGCTCCTATCTTGTATAAATATCCTGCTTCAGGATGCGCTACCTCACAGCTTTCAATTTCAGGATAAACAGAAATGAATTAAACTTTTCTGCAAGTAGTTTCAGTACATGTACTTGGACCAAATAACCACCATCATCATGTTTACAGGTCATTAAAGTACAAAGAACACATACAAGTATTCTACTCATAGGTCTTTCTATGAATTACATTCACCATGAGAAATCAACTGGTGCTGGTTCTATGTTTTACTACTTTTTGTTTGTTAAATCTTTGTATTGGTTACCAGGATTACACAAAGATTACTCAACTGAAGTTTTTGGTGTGGGGTGGAGTTCTTCTGACTTTCTTGAACGTTGCGAGATTCATGTTTGAATAAATCTCTCTCTCTCTCGCTCATGTGTCATTGAGCTTGACAGAAGCAAATTCAGACATATTAAAGGGAACGATGTTCATGAATGTGTGCAACTCCATTTTAAAATCTTTTAATGGGGTAACTATTTGTCCCTGTTTGACATGTGCATGCTACTATTCATGTTTCATGCATTGCAATCTTGTGATGAGCAGGAAATCACAATCTAAATGTACTCCGTTTTACAGTAAATTGCGGTTGTAAATTGTAAATGTACGGTTGTAAAGCAGATGAAGAAGTAAATCATTCTTGGCTTTTATTATTCCTTTGGTGGAGACGAGCAGAAAGGACCAATGAGTGTTTTTTTTTCCACCAGTGTTCTGTTTAATCCTCACATTCAGATGATGAGGCAGTTAGAGTGCAGGATGGTGAGTCATGTTGTGCCCCCTCGCCCATCCAGCTGCTGATTGCAGCATTTTAAAGAATATTACCTCGAAATGTAGACTGAGGCCCCTTTTCTGCACAGACTGTGCTCTGCCCAGGGAGTCTTTAATTGTTGCTCTTTTCATTTGGCTTTTTAGGCTCCCCCGCTACGCGAAGGCTAAGACTGAACCTCCTGCTATCTGGGTGCATCTGTGTGAGCATGGCAACCAGACACAGTGAGCACAAAAGGTGAGTGAAAATAAAAGAGTGAGTCATCTTCCTTCAAAACACACGCATCCAAATAAGTCAAAAACAGCTGAAGACACTGTCTCTAGAAAACAACATGCTTACACAGTTTTATGATTTTATTGAACAAGAGGATGCAAAGTCTGCACTGCACTGCTATGTTCCAGTCATCCTGTGTGGCCTGTTTTACTTACCTTCAATGTCGTTCCAGTCATTATTGGACTGTTTATACTGTGTCAACAGTCATGTCTGCAGGAAGAAAGAATTTCCTGCATCTGATTCTCATCATTAAACATTTGTTCGAAACACCAAAAAGCACAGCAGGGTCTGGTAAATAAAGCACCCACATATAACTAAGTTCTTCTTCTATGACTCATATCTCGCATCCATTAAAGTTTCAGTGTGTAGGATGTGTTCACAGAAATTGAATATAAAATAATCCAAGTGTTTCATCTAAATTGCACAGAATTGTTGTTTTCTTTACCCTTTCTTTCTACCTTACTTTATATTCACATCTGGAGTCTGTTCTCTCTACGGAGGTTGCAAACTGAAGGCTACCACAGTTTTCATGTTTGGAAGGGGAAGGTGCAATATGAAACTTGACCACTAGATGTCACTAAACTCTACATGCTGAATCTTTAAAAAAAAACTTTGTTTGCGCATGAAAGTTCTCATTTCACCACCTTCTTATTTGTTGTTGAAAGTGAAAATCAATTATCATCTTTTGTCCATAGTCACAAGTGTAAAGCGTCTCAGGGTCTATTTAAAGGTTTTGTCTTAGTAGTTATTATTATTGTTGTTGTTATTAATAATTGAAATGCTGAGGGGAAATATGAGCAATCTAAGGCCTCCATGCTTGACACCTGCAGGAAGCAAGATAGCAGGCATGAAGAGAATATCTCCGTAATGCAATTAGCAGAGCACTCTCCAATTTGAGAGCCTCACTCAGGCATACGTTCAAAGCTGGCGTCATTAAATCAAGTACAGTTGCCAGAGCATTTCCTTTTAATTTAAAAGGAGTTGATGCTGTTCCTGAATTTGGGAGCAATGTCATGCAAAACAAAGTTGAAATGTGTTGACAGTTGCTTGCAGTACATACATGTATTAGTGCAAATATGTACAGTTTGTTGACAAGTCCCCAGACATGGCCTCCACACACTAGTCCCATGTGCACACAGTTGAACGTTTCAGAGGTGTATGTTTCCTAAAAGCTTTGTTGTAGTATTTTGGTTCTCGGCAGACCTGCCAGACCTGTCCTGCCTGCTGGCCAATCACATAGTGTTCCAGGATATAAATACTAAAATGAAGTCTTGAGACAGAGGTGGTGACTGAGAGGTATATTTTTATCAATAATACATGTAAGATGTAAGATGTAGGTCAGATATCTACTCGTAAAAACACGAGGAAAACAACAGTAACATATTTTGAACTGTAGGTTGCTGTAAAAGAAAATGTTGTGATAAACATGCGTGTCATTGCACCTAAGGCCATGAGCAGATGTTTTCCTGCTGCATCTATGCCAAACTTTCTATTCATATTCCAAGGCCAGTTTTTACTTTTGTTGTGGGTGGATAAATAAAAAGCCCAAACTAATAAAAAGCTTTTAGAAATGGATTCACTAAAAAAAACAAAAAACAAAACAAACATTTCCATTGCAGAGCAGCCAGAACTTGTCTATTTTCATCTCTGTCATAAATAATGATAATAAAATAAATGTATAAACACATGTATATCCATATCCATATAGCTGTATTACTATGTGTGTTTACACACTCACACACACTTATATATGATATAATATATAATTCTTATCCTAATTGTTCTGGGTTAAGGAAACTTTACTATCATATTTGCTCTTCAAGTACAAAAACCAGAGGAACTATGTAAACGAGGAAACATGCCCAGATTTTCTCCAGCGCTGTCATGTGATAAGGAGGGAAGTAGCCTACGGTATTAATAGTACAGCTTTCTGTCTGTGTCTGTGAGTAATTCTGGCCCCACACTGTCCTGGCCTGAACCGCCAGCTATCAGGAACACTCAGGAGTATTATTTCACTGAAATTCATCGGGCATTTGTTAGTGACGAACTAGTAACACGTGGCCAGATATTTGGAGATCCGATGCTGTGCACCGCTCAGATGCAGGCGCGTAGAAACACAGGCATACCAACACCCCACCCGGAGCCAAGCATGTGTCACAAATTTGCAGTATTACGCAGACACACACATACAACCCTGACACGGCTCAGCCAGAGCTCCTCATGCAGCGCAGCTCCTCAGCCCTGCCTCACATTGCAAACCTTACTTCACTGACTTCATGTGGGCGGAACATCGTCTCTGGAACCCAGCTTGACGACCATATGATGCTACAACTGTCATAGCCATCATTTCTTGGGGAGAAACTGTGTCTCGAAAGGCAGGGGCTTGTCCAGCAGGGGAGGAGTCACATTCATGTCCTTCCAGGAACCTATTGAGGTTTTCTTTGGTAACGAGAGAAACGTCTCTTTATGTTGATTGAACAGAATGTTTCTTTTACATGCACCGCTCAAATCCATCGGCACAAATTTGCTGCTCCAGACAACAGTGGATGCATATGAGAGTGTGGGGTATTATCACGCTCATCAAGCAGGGTATAAATAATGCATTTTAGTGCAGATCCATGCCAAGAAGACAGGAGTCTGTTTGTGGCCCTCTGTGCTTAAAAACAGTCATAAACTTAGTGACTATATATCCAGGAAATACACACTATTCATTCCCTGGCCCATTGTCGTCTCCCTGCTCCGTTCATCACTGGAATACAGTATCACTTGCTCTGTTGTTATAGACTTGAGTGAATTGGTCAGTAAATATATTCCCCAGTCCCCCAGTGACACTGGTTTTCCGTGACTGCAGAAAGACACACAACCTCTTAAAGGAAGGGAAATATGTTCACTTCCTAAAGGAAATGCTTTGGAAACATTGATGAGAAAATGATGGGGTTAGCAATAGGGCAGATACAGAGTTAGAGGTCTGACCTGTTTGTATGGGACCTTAGGAAAGGACTTTAAATTCCTAAATGTTACCTGCAACATGATACAAGAGTTATCACCACAAATAAATAATAATGATGGTAATAACACCAACTTTATTTGAATAGCACTTAATCCGTTAGAAAGTTCCTCACAGGATCTATTCTTCCCCTTAGCAAATGACCAGTGCGATGCACCCGTCAAATGTAACCAGACTGTAATCAATGGCGTAGGTTGACCTTTACCCACTTCCTGTTAGTGCGAGCGATAGACATTATTTTTTCCCCTCCAAGGTTTTTTTGCTTGAGGCTGTAATGATGGACGAATGGGAAAGCAGCGTCACAGAGGGACCTGACAAGGTATTCAGGCCGAACCCCTCCACTTACAGCCAGGGCTGCTGTGATAATTATAGCTCCAGCGGGGACAATCTGGAAAGGTTATTTCCATCTGCTGAAAGGCTGGTGGGTGGGAGTCCTCTTGGCCGTCATTGAAAAGAGACGAAGCTTGAAGGAAGATTTATGGATTAATTGAGAAACACTTTTCTATGTGAATGAGATTAAATTCATAATTCCTGTACAAATAATTGTCTATGCCTATCAAAACCCGATGTTAAATGAAAATTGACGACCCCACTTTTTGTTTTCAGTGAGATATCAAATGAAACACCGTTAAAAGAATAGTCCGAAAAAATTAGTCGCATTAATTATCAATTTATGTTTGTGTTTTTAGTATAACATGCATAAATGGAAAAACACTTGATTCATGACCACCTAGATTTCCTAATTATCAGCATGACTACATTTATCTACATTTGTCAAGGGTACGAAACACCTCTGGCCATCTCATGATAATTACAATTGTGACTTTTCAAGTCACTAAACAGATGGTTTGACCTGTAATAGCTGGCTCTTATGGAGCTTCAGGTGCCATTAATCTGCACACGTATTGATCAAGTGTTTCCTGCATCATTGTGAATTGCCAGCCAGTGACATTTGCTGTGAAACCAGTGAAAAGGTTAATGATACATGAAACGAATTGTACAACACTTGAGGAGCCGAGGCTGAACGCGCTGCCATTTCCCTGCCATTGTTAATTACAGTCAGGATATGATCAAAGTCATCACTTCACTACAACACAAGAAGCGACACAGTCCCTTCAGTGAACACTATAAGACACAGAACTGTTTGTATTCTCCTATTATAGATGAAGAGAATCAATTACAGGCTCAAATCAATAATGCTGCCAGTTGAAATAATAATATTACTTTAAATTCTGTTGTTTCTCTCAAGTATTATACTGTCTCTATAATGATTTAACTCGGAATAAATAATTCTATCTAGCTAGCAAAGGCTAAATGGATAGTCAGTGTGATCAAGGACACAAATAAGAAAAGGCTTAAGAGATATTATGTGGTGATTTTGTGTCTCCTCATACAGCCTCTCCTTTGCTGGTGGTGGTCATATTCCATGTCCTTCCAAATTAGTCAAAGTTCAGTTTGAGTGTAGCTTTACATTGTATTGAGCATCATATTGGTGAGACAGTCTCATGTGATCATTCTGTTACAGTCTGTGTCTGGAACAGAATGATCACATGCATCGGCCTTGTTTTACATTAACATGGTGAGACACAGCCATAGGGGAATTATAGCTTGCGTGAATAAGTTCTAGTGTTCTGTTGGATTTAGTCCACAATGTCCCCATAGTGCAAAATTGAATTCATATATTCATGTATGGCATACCGGTAGTTACGTTTTTTGTGTTGATTTAAGGGAAAAATCTTGTCCTGTCAACTGTTTGACCAGTGGATGTTTTACACAGAGTCAGTAGAGGCTCCAGTTGTGTTTCCCATTGCCAAGGTCTGACCAGACAGGAACTGTGACCTTACCGGGGGTGTGAATGATGAAGCCAGAAAACAACAGACGAGGGTGGGTCGAGGAACTGAGCGTGGCCTAAAGGAAATGGGGTTATGGAAAAATTGATGAGAAATGATGGTGTTAGCAAAAGGTCAGATATTAACAGGTCACAATTGTATGCATCACATCCAATTGTGACCTGTTAGCATCTGACCTTTTGAAAGAGTTCATCACTAATACTTTATTTTCCCAAATTATACCTACAACATCTGCAGCATGGTGATATAAATAGTCCTTGATAGTAATATCAATTTAGGAGAAACGTTAACACAAAATTATTTGGGAAAAAAAATGGATGGTAGTACATTTACAGGAAAAAAATATTTCCACAAGTCAATAAATATAACAGTATTTGTATAGCATTAAACAATATTACAACATTATTATTATTATTATTAAAATACAATGCCTGGCAAAAAGTCCAAAGTCACATGTTTTGCATATTTTGTTGGTGGTGGCATTGACACTTAAGTAAAACCTTTCAGTGTGAGTGGTGCTATTAACACAAGGTATCCGTAACAATGGCGTTCATTCACTGCTGAGAGATGGGTATGGGTGCAACTTTTGCAAGTGCTGATGTGCACCTGCTTTTGCAATGCTTATGTGTGACAGACGTGTAAAAAAAAAAAACATTAAAGTGCACGTGCACATTCTGCTGCCGAAACCACAAGCCTTGAAAACGTCACCTGCAAAATCCTAATCCCTTATGACAATCACAGCTCGCTTAGCTCAGAACAGTGTTTAAGAAGAATAAATTGACTGTTTCACTGTGGTGGCCAGAAAAAAAAGGTTTTACCTAGAATGGAGCGGTTAAGCGTGCCTGCTCTATTCTATTTACTCAGACTGTGATACAAAGTACCCACAGAACACAACATAAAAAGATAAATATATCAGAAGTATACAGAAGCTGAATTTCTAAAAGTCAACACTTTCAAAAATTGTCTGTGTGTGTGTACTGCGCTATCCCGCATAGTAAACCTGTCACACACCCATCTGTGGATTTGATGTTTCCTCTGGTGCAAAGAGGTTTGAGACAGAAACCTGAATGTTCACATAATAATTTACAAAGATTACAAGGTCCCCTCTCCAATCTACATGCTTCTGTGTAGCGTGCAGACTGAAATGATTAAGCTGAACCAGTGTAGCCTCTAAAAGTTTTTACATTCCACAAATGTGTAGCTGCTGCTGTCATCCTGCCATCCACGAGCATGCGTGCACTTGCAGAACCTGTTTCTGCCAACTTAGTTTGCATCCACATGTAAGACAAACAATGACAGAGTCATATATCTTTTGCTATTAGTAACAAGCAAAATAAATATAACATTATTGAAGCTTGTGGGCATTTCCAGTAACTAACATCTGTTCATTCAAACCCAGATCATAAGGGTAAGAGGATCCTAAGTACTTATTTGTTAACAGCTTTCAGTTTCATCGATGGGGACGATACTTGGACCGATCGCTGTGAAAGGTCTGAGCTCCTGCTGGTTGTGTTTGTAATGAGGACAGATGAGGTTTGTAATAGGAGAGGGGAGCACAAAAGGCCACGGCGTCTGATGCTCGGTTATGATTTGTCTCGTGGAGCAGTATGGATCATGTTAGCGTGGCGGTGTACAGGATGGCGCATGCTCTCAGTGGGTAAGACCACAGGGCTCAGCTGGTCCTTGAAAGATGGGATTGGAGCAATCGTTTCTATTTGCAACCTGTGCTCACGGAGGTCAGAGGGAACAAACGAGTGGAGAGGAGCTCTCAGAAGGGCCGTTTGTGATTGAAGCTCAGCGTTCTCATCGATGTACATGATTCCAGTGGAGACCCTGATGGAGTCCCCAAGCGGAAATGCATCTTTTATAACAGTGAAAGTGTCTGATGTATTGCACATAGGCATCTCATCAGTGTTTCTTTTGTGTCTCTTATTGTGAACCCAAATCACAGTATCACACTTTCTCTGAGGTCAGCGGGAAGGACCGAGGTGAGCAGTTCATCTTCAAATCCCATGGGACAAATACTGATTTAGCAAAGTACGTTGAAGGAATTGTTTTACCCCCATGCAACATGTACTAATCTTACCAATGGGATTAAGCACAGAAAACGTATTGATATTGACTGAGGTGTTCCACAAGAATCCATTTGAGGGCTTGTTACTCATTAATAACAAACTACAGAAACTCTCACGTATCATTAACATTGTATTACATAACGTTATTATAATTTAAAGGTAGTCAAGAAATACTCAATATGGAGATTTCCAGTCTATAGTATAAATAATTTGAAGCATTATGATCTAGCATGTTAATCGTTAAATTACCTAAATGTCCATTGCCCTGTCAGTGCAAATGACAGTGACAACTTGCATCCATCGCTCCGTCACAGGTCATGGAGTTTATCTGTGCCCAGACTGTAGTGGCTTTTCTGTCAGGCCAGGCCGTGTCACTACCATCTTACTGCTGTGCACACACCACCTGACTGCATTTGCATTGCATAAGTGTTTGGCTTGAGATGGCTGTAAGATATATGATATTATGCTGCCATAAAGTATCATTGTCAAATAGTGGATGTTTTTTTCTTAACACTCAATAGAGGATACAGGGGAGACATTACATAAGCACGTTGGACACATTGCATGACAAGCTTGAGGCAGCGTTCCCTGACACAAACTACTTTAAACTAACTAAACATAATGACCACAGTTATCCTTGGGTTATTGATCCTACCCCATGGTACTTACATGAAGGTGTCAGTAGCAGTATCCTAAATGCATCATAATCACATAATTTTCACTTTATGTGTGTGGGGAAGTGACATTTTTAAAACCTTGTCAATGGACATTTCCAGACACTGCACCAGAGCTAACATTAGCGGCTAACTGTGATCCTCTGGGCAGCATTTACAACTGTGTGCGTGTGTGTGTCCGCCTGCGTGTCATGTGTGAATATTTCCGTCTCCCAGGCACATCAGCGTTTGTACTAAATGTTTTACGTCACCATTCTGCTTAATACGGTTTCCAGTTACTGAGGCTGTTGGCTGCCGGCAGGAGTTAAATGCGAGGCTGCGGCTGCTGCACCCTATCTCTCTCCAAACAAGGAGAATAATCAATGCTGTGGTCAGAGTGCAACCCAGATGGTGCCGCACAACAAGAGAAACGCGGGGTGACGTGGTACCAATGTATGGCAGGCCGTTGAGATAATGGCCATTCATCCCCTTCCTGAAGGAGATATGGAATGTTATCACATGTAGCTTATCCCTGAGAACTGAAACCCGACATGAGTTATAAGATCTGTCCATTTTTTTTTTCTTCTGGCTCTCTATTCTTCCGATTGTCTTTGTGTCTTTTCACTTGTGCACGCATGCACACACACACACAGAATTAATTTTCACTTCAGGGAACAATGTTTTGGCTGACCAGCTGAACTAAAAGAAAAAAATAGTCATGCATAAGATCTTCTAAAGTAGAGGTTGCCAAGCCGATCATGATCATGATGTCGATCATGATTGACTGGCCCAATATGTCTTCACTGTCCTTCCCCGTTTGACTCACTGGCTGTGGTTGAGCCACACATCAGCTGTGTGTGCATGTTGTCTGCTGTTCACACGCTCTGTCACTGGAGGCAAAGCTGCAGGTTTAACTTCTGCATTTCCTTCCATACAAGTCGGAATATGTACTAAAAGACTTGCATCTTCCAACAATCAAATCCCTGTGAGAAGAAATGAATGGATTCAGGAAATGAAATGCTGGAGTGCTTTTATTTTGAAACAAGTGTTGGAAATAAAAATAAACTTTGTGCTTCACAGCAGAATAAGAGACAGAGTTTTAGTGTTTATCGGTTGAATTTATATCACAAACAACATGGTTGTAACTGAAAATAAACACAGGACTATTTTTATACAAGGAAATAGTCATGTTTTCTAGACATAATCCATGTGAAGCCTATGTAAAACATGGAGCTGCAGTAGTTTAAATATGAAGGTAATTTTAGATAAATATTGGCATATATATTTTGTATTGAATAAACACTTCTTTATGTATAAAATGTAAATATGAAAATAGCACAAAATGTCAGATAAGGATAATTTAAATGTAAAAAGTGGACTAATCAAACAGATCTAGAGGTTGCTGGGTCTGAAAATGTCAAAAGTTAAGATAGACGGCATGCTAGAGAAACATTGAGCACAGAATGGGGGACAATACAAGTGTTGTAAAAAGCAGAAGTTACATGTTCCATTAATAGGGGATTTGAGAGTACTGGGCTTCACTCCCTCTACGTAATTGGTGTTTCTATGGTTTTGTGTTGCCCAGTAAATCTCTAGTGAATTAACGGAGGGGAAGCTTTGGGAGAGAAGTGAGCATGTAACTGTGCTCCCTTTTAAATGGACATGTTTGGAGTGAGGAGCGAGCGGTCCAGGGGTTTATCAGAGGTGGTGTGGGACAGACTTCAGACACTAATATTTACCTCTGGTCTGTCGTTGATGTTCTCAAAAACAGAACCATTTGAATAAATCATACTACATTTGTATAAGTTACAGTTAATGCTGCATTGACCAGGAGTTATTTATACATTTAAAGTTTTTAAAGATTGACACCAGCTAAACTGTTGCAGCACTGTGATACTGACCTCATCCGTGGCCCCTGGCCCGTGGTCGTTACGTAACCTCAATTTGCTTCTTCCTCTGGGTGGTATCTGATAAGTGCTGAACAGTCTGTCTCCTGGCAGCAGAAAAGAGGAACTAGAAGTGAATGTGAGGCAGAAAAAATAAAGAACACCTCCCAGTGGCATGGTTGAGCAGCCTAAGATTAGCAATCAACACTTCCTGTGTGCTTTGAGAGGGAACAAAGTTGAATTTTCTTTTGACACACACGTCAGAAAAGGTCAGTGAGGTCTGTCTTGACAAATGCACAGAAAAGTGAAACATTAATGGTTTTACGATCAGATTGTACATTGCACCGTGAAACAAGGAATGAGACATCCCGAGAAAATTTAGATTTTAGACCATCTAGATGTGGAATCACACCTTGATGGTTGTTGCATTATGGGTAACACCACACCCTTGAACACTGCCTTCATCTTGCCCTCAGCTTAACACTTGTACAGTTGTATCTGGCTTATTTTGCATTTTGCATTTGCATTGTACTATGTATGATACATACTCTCCCGAGGTGATCCAAAACAAAGCTCCAGACCTAGAAACACCTTGTAGACAAAACAGAATCTGATGGAATGCATGGAATAAGTTCTGCATTGAACTCCAGTGATGAAAGACGCTTCAGAACAAGATGACCTGCGTTTGACAGAGTTTATGGAGAAAGTACAGGATGACAGGGAGCTGTTAGGAGCGGCTGCAGAAACCATGATCACACATTAAACAACATGCTCATCGGTTTTATCTCCTGCCTCTCTGTGTGATGGTGAGTCAAGTCACAGAAGGTGGGAGAGAAGACAAAAGTCAAAAGTTCAGCAGCTCAACCGTGAACTGCGAAAGCTCAGTGAAAGAGTAGTGTAAGGATATTTGGTGGTCTGGTGGTCTGGTGGTCATCAGCTGAGCTCACAGTAAACAAAACCTAACTCTGCAGAGCCTGTGTGTTTCCTGGCTGTGATGTTTCACCTGTTTTAACCTCTGCTGCTATTTTCGCTCATTTTCATTATGGTCTAGACTTTGTTTTTGTCCTAAGTATAACTAAATGAATGCAGTGGCCTTTTCTTCTTCTCTGTGTGTGTGTGTGTGTGTCTGCTGTCAGACTAATTGATGACATTTATGATGAGGAAGATGACATGCTCTCTTGTTTAGCTGAGATGTGTAACCAGACAAGGAAATGAACGACAGGAAGCATTAGCATAAAGTCCCCAGAACGCTTGTCCTCCTGCAGCGATGGACACAAGCCCTGTCTAGTTTAACCTGTGATGTTGCACTATTGCAAGGCTGTGCAATTGTACCATCAAGTCATTACGGTGTTAATAGCCTCTAATTAGCCTCCCTCTGGTCGCATCCTTCTCAGGCTGGCTGGCTACAGAGTGGGGGAGTAGTTTTATTGCATTTATCTCCTTTACGTTAAACAAGCAGGGTCGTTGAAGTGAGTTGGCTTTTATCAGCTGCCCGACCTCATCCTCGAAAGCTGCAGGGGGGTTGTTGACCCGCAAAGTTCACGCCAGGGTGCACACTCATGTCTGTTCGCTGCTCGGTCAATACCGACCTTTTGAAATAAACAAAACGTGTGCAGTTACCACTGACCTGGAGGACAGACAAGCATCTGAACAATCTGAGCAATCATTAGCTCAGAGACAATACCGAGCGTTAGTTCCCTCTGGTTCTCATCTGCAAAATAAACAATGCAGAATGCACTGGTTGTTCCTTTGCATCCCAGCACTGGAATGCACAGCAAAGATACCCTCCCCCTGGCTCGGGCCCAGGTCGAGGGGCTGCACCTCTGCATTGAAAAACCCATTGACAGAGTGACAGCCATGATCATTTCACAAATTGTCGCCATCATTGTGCCTGCTCGCCCAACCGTGCAGCACGGGGGACCCTCTGATCCTGTGACAGTGTCTATGGTCCACAAATAAATATAAGAAAAAATATTTTATATATATCTACGACAGCACATGTCAGCAACCACAGAGTGACAGGAGACGGAATTTGAAAGACATGTTTAGAGTGTGAATGCTACACAGTGGACTCAAACCTCTCTCTACTCGGTGCTTCTCTGCTGCTGTTGTTGGAATGGCGTCTATCGTGATTATATCAAAGACTCACTGCTGGCTAACTGCCATTTGATTCTGTTAACATGGAGAATTTGCATTATGACTGTCAGTCCCATCGCTCACGCTCTCATTACTGTGGACAATGACTTTCCCTCAACAGTTGCATTACACACATATGTAAGGGAATAAGATGCAAACAGCCTGTAGTGGGACCAATCACGATTATATTTTGTGATTTTATTTCTTCTTCGCTTGCTGTGATTGACACTTATAAAACCATCTCTGATTCACAATTCTATTTTTTTTTTTAATTTAGTTTGTTTTCCTTTAATCATGGCTCCGTGTCAGGTCTGGTTCCTCTCTTGGAAATTCCCAGTCACAATAAATCCATGATTCAAGGCACACTGGCTTTACTGGCCTTACTGGTCTCGCATATTTGCAAGATTCATGAAAAATTGTCCTGCCTCTTTAGAGAGAAGGGTGTCCTGAAGCGTGGAAGGGAGTGAGCATCTCTTGTTATGGGGCCTATCGTATTGATTTGTTGTCTGCTGAAAGGTTTTCAATTCTCAAACTAAAAACTAACAGAATGTAATTAATTAATGCAATTCTGATTTCCCTGCATATTTTCCCAAAGCTATCTTGACTGACAGTTTGATATATGACCCAACGCTGGCTAATCCTGCGCCTCACTGGCTCGGAGAAGCAACGCTATAATCGTAGTCTTCTTTAGTTTAACTGTTTCATTATGATCAGTAAAGCCATCCTGGATTCCATGGAAGCTGTTCACTCTGCTTTGCACGGCTCTGTGGACGACTCAAGACAGCTGTGCCAGCATGACTACAGCCGACACAACAGCTGCTCAAACTAATAGGCTCTATGTCATCAATGCACACAATGCATGTTGCAGGGGAGAGATATTTCAATCTGTGTAGCCCACTTGCTATTCACTGTGCTCAGCTCTTTGTATCAAAGCGAGTATGTGTCTCCACAGGCCTGTAATTACTTCCAGATAAGTATAACAAGAATAAAATGCAGCTCACTGTGGATCAGAGAAGAATGACAGGGCTAAGATAAAACCTTTTGAATTTGATACGCAGCCCGGCCTGATGGGACCCACTGTCTTTGACCGTCTGGGTTTTTGGGATCAAAATTCTTAGAAAGCAGCTCATGTTCATGTTGTGACTTGTGGCTGTGCAAGGAAGTTTTTGGGTAGTTGGATAGGACTTTCAGACTGATTGCAGGAAGTTGAGAAATCATTAAACGATAGATAAATCTTAAATCAAGCAGAAGCAGTTGGATTGCTTGCAGTCTTCACATCCTATGATACAATGTGAGTGATAAGGAAGTCCATTTGGCTCATTCAAACTGCCGAGATGCCCACATGTTGTACAAAAGCTTTTATTTCTCTACTACAAATTGAAACTAAAACTAAAAGTTAACCTGGAAACACAGGCATGAACCTTGCTTCAGACTGCATAGCAGTACATCTTTGAGTATATCTGCTAGCCTAGTTTATAGCCGTGAGAAAGAATTCAATAGATACACAACAGTGTCTCCACACATGCCCCTGACACGCTTTAGACATTCATTATGGATTTAGTCATTTGTCAGTTTTTATGGGTTTGTTAATTGTCTGAGGCCGTTAACACGAGACTTGTGGATGGCGATCGCTGACGACGCCATTTTAGCTTATTTGCCGCAGATATTGACACGGCCCTCGTGTGTGTGTGGTATGTTCCCACAGCATAATAAATAGGTGGTAAATCATTGCACTCGTTACTTTTCTGTTCACACTGTAGAGGAAATGGTGGTCCCCTCCACTTCAGTGTGTCACTGGAACATAAAGATGTCAAGCGTCCCTCTCTTTCAATGGAAAGACTCCCTGCTCGTGGCAGTGACAGGGGACAGAAACCATTCAAGACAGTGGCTGTTAATACAAATATAAGATGTGTGTTGAAGTTACAGTGAGAAACGTCGGAGGATGGAGTCGCTCCTTTAAGTGGTTGAGAGAGAATCGGCTCGTGCTTTCTTTACACTCACATAACTCATTGTAAAAGCAGGAAGAAGAAAGGACTGGGATTCTATAGGTCAGCCCTTATTCCCAGCATATATGCACAGCTCGACATCCAATAATTCCTAAATAAGTGGTGCCCATGAACACAGACAAGTATCAGTCAGTAGGACACAGAGATGAGGCCATCAGGGCTGAAGCAAACACTTAACCCACTACAGCCGGAGGTGTGATGAGAAAAAAGGGTGAAGCCTCCTCATTTCCATTCCATGAATTCTAATGGCTTCAAAAACTCATGAAGCTCGTTGATAATATTGGCAGCTCAGTGATTGGTTCACATATGCATATAGAGTCCACCACTTTCATTCGGCGAGATAACAAAGGCGGCTGTTAATTTATTTATATGTCTATTTACTGTACCACTGCCATCATCTGTGCCCCTCTCAGTGAGAAACCGCAATCTTGTGGAATGCTGCAGACGTTTGTAGGAATGTCAGAGAAATGATGCCTCAGGATTTCTTTACTTTTTATTTGTATTAAAGTAGTTCACAATGGAATGACGGGCACTTGGTACATATTTGTACTCATTCATCCTCACAGGGACGGTGTTGCATTCGTTTTCTTCCCATAAGATTTGAACAAAGGTAAACATTCAACTCAGGCCTTGACTATTTCCCACTATCAATCAAATCATCTCTTGTGTGAAATCAGAAAGGTCAGTGGGTCAGTCCCAGCATTTAACCTTTAACCTTCTCAAACGTGTCTAATAATTAGCCTAATCTTTGAGCGTTTCTCTCTGTGTGTCACAATCAATAAGTCAAACGAATAAAGTGATTCCCATGAGACCAGTTGCTTCTCTGTCGAGTGAAGGACTTTGGGATTTTGCCCTCCCTGACTGACTTCAGCAGAGTTTACTGACCCTTGGCACAGATATTATTTTCAATGCCATGCAGGAGAAGGTTTATTAGTTTTCCATCCTGAACTACAGGCCTGTTCCCTAAAAGAGCAGAATGGCGATGAAGCAAAAACCACCCCTCAAACATGCCGACCGTCTGAAACTGATTCGATTTACTTTATTTAAATACATGAACAGCTTCTGTCCAAACTTCCTTGTTAGAAAGGGACAATGCACAATTCTCGCACTGCTCTAGAACCTTTCTTGATTCTTTAAGGTCATACTGTTATTTGTTTTTCGGCAAACCCCACCCACGGTCCCCCAGGGGCCTGTATCACAGAACCAATTAGTGGTCCCGTCTCAGGATTAATCCCGAGAGGAATGCATTGTTTCAATGAGGCAGTGGTTTGTCTAAACAATAACTCTCTGAATTGGACAGCTGACAGATCAGTTAGCAGCAGGGAAGTTATCAGCACAATTCAGTTTAAAAGCATGTTCTGATGTTTTTATGAATTAGTTTCAATAGCAAATGCACCAACAGGTGAGCGTATAACACGGGGCACATTGACAGCCTATATAGACATTATTCTGTACATACAGAAGATATGTACAGGGCAGCTCTGTGTGCATGTGTGTGTGTGTGTGTGTGTGAGAGTTGACAGGCACAAATGCAGAGACACTTGCTCTTGTCTTGTCTCTGTGCTAAGTGCAACCCAGGTGCATTTAGACTGTACTGTAATCGTCTTCCAGGCTTTCATTTGAAAACATCACTGTATGTTCTGTCTTCTTGTGAACTGTCACACAGCTGATCTTTTCACTGAACGTTTAGCAGATATAAATGTGTTTGATCAACTCTCGATCAAATCATTTAACACTGAAATACTCTGAAATCTTTGTCCTTTTCAGAGTTTGTCTTCCAGGAAAAGACAAGTTCACACCACTTTGATGTGTATGTGCTTTTTTAAAAACAACAGACTAAGACAAAATGTACACTGCTGCAAGGCTTTATGCTAATACAAGATAGTTAGCCGCTGGGCCTGGGTTTATATCGACTGCATACACAGGAAGATAAACAGTCTCATGAAAATGAACAAGTATTAATTTGGTTGTCTTTGTTTTTGCAAACCTGGCACCTCAGCAAAGGTTACACCAGCACTGACAATGGAGAATGTACAGTATTTAGATTTGTCATTTCCCCTCAGGCTGCTGAAGCCTCTCTGTGGATGAACAACGCCTCCAGGTATTGTTCCTTTCAGAGTACAGGAAAATATACTGAGGGGAGATGGGAGGTGCTGATGGGTCAGCAGGTCAGCATCCCGGCTGTCTGAAGCAAAGGAAGAGTCCTACTGGATATTTTGTGTCTAGGAGATAGATTCATTGGAAGAAATCTAAACTGAGTGATATACAATACCCAAGAGCAGACAGGATCCAAGACTGTATTGGAGGGGGGGGGGGTATCCAAAGTGAAATGGTTTTGCTCGGGAGTGACAGGATACAGGAAGACAGATGTCACAGAGTGAGGAAACCAGTCGTGATTCATTGAACGTGCAGTCCCTCGCTTATCAAAACAGGACACTGAAAAGAAGTAACGTTTATACTATCCAGGTGCATGCAAACTTTATAGCCAGAGAGATTTAATGGTCGACTGAGGTGGTCTCCAAAAAGTACAATTAAGTTCCAATATTGGTGTTGTTTGTTTTTCTTGTGTGAAAAGACAGGCTTTGAATCAAGATTATGTTTCCATGCATATATCTTTTGCTTAAGTAGGTAAATGCTGACTTGTTAGACGCCACAGCAATCTTTTTAATCCAAGTGTTCGAGGGGGCATCACTTTTTTACAGGTCTGAGGATAGAGCTGAGGGTAAGCATGCTGGGTTGATCCTGTGGGGTTGCACTGAAAATTACAGTTTACTGGTTATGATTCAGGAATATTTGAGAGGTCATCAAAACATTTGAACTCATGTGAAACCTGCCAAGATACGCAATAAAAAAATAAAGTCAGTATCAAGAGGAGTCATGACAAAATCTAAACTAAAATCTCTATAAAGCATTCCACTGTGGGACTTTGACTAAAGAGCTCTTTGATGGGTGTGAAGTCACAGTTTCCCCCAAAGCAAGAGTTTTACGAGAAATCATCAGAGGAGTCAGGACATGATCACAGCTGTATTTGTTTTTGTTCAAAGGCGTATCGTAGAAAACGATTTGCAGGAACGTATAACGGCCTTCTGAGTACTGGGGTACTGGATTTACTGTTAGGATGGGTGGTTGCGTCATTGGTCATATGGACTGTGTGAGCGCTCATTGTACAGTTACATGGATGAGGCTCAGTGCCCGGGGCCGTCTGCGTCCACTGAGTGTGAGCTCTGGGAACGATCGCTGCCTCCTAGTTGAGGTTGGGATAACACACAGTAAAGCCTCCACAGGGAACTGACAACATCTACTTGTTCTTCTTTATGAAACTGATACTAAATCCTGTGCAAACCTTTGAAATAAAGAAGACCCTATTCTCATAACATTCTATCTATCTATGTTTGCTGGGTGATGATGTCTGCAGGGTAGTGGTTTTTCACTGCAGTAGACTGAGTCACATTTTATCATGGTGTCTGAAGTCAGAGAATGAACTTGTTATCAAATCAGCGACAGATTTTTTTTTTCTAAATCACGGGTCATGTAAGGGCCATTATTTGCCAAGGGGCCCAGTATACTTGGAACATGTCTGCACAATTCAATGGGTGAAGTCATTTCTTGATGCTGAATATATTTCCTAAATAACCCCTTTCATGAAGCACATTGTGTACTTTAAAAAAAACAAGGAAATAAATACTGATCAAATTGTCATATTTACTGTTTCTAAATTGTTTTAGAAAACAAATTGGACAAACACACATCAGTCAGATTTCAGCCAGTTCCCTGGCACTGGACCCACCCCTGTGTCCTGTGTGGCTTGGTATCAACACAGACAACCTATGAGCTTCCTACAGGCAGGTTCCCTGCTGGATCTCCAGTCAATTGTCACAAAAACTGTGAGCAAACATACTTAGAGAGGTAGTTATTTAGTGGGGATGTGTTTTGCTGAATCAGTAGAGGAACTGAAGAAGTGCCAAATAATGAGAGAAAGTAACTTTGCACACAGTGGCTGATCTGTTCTCTTTCCTTTTGCAGTCTGACAAATAATTTGAATTTCAGACACACACACCGAAACTACCTGTCAGCAGCTGAATTTGCAAAAAAACACAAATGGGTCCTCTGCAAAGGCTCAAATGTTTCCTGTTTGTTGGTGTGCGAAAGAAATTTCAGTATTTTTCTCAAAGAAATGATTTTAATATGATCCAGACCAATCGACTAGAGCAGTCACGCTCCCTCAGTGCTTGGCTGCACGTAAATCCTGCTTTCTAAATGAAGCCCTTTCAACTATACATTATTATTTACGATGTGTTTGCTGTCTTTGTCCCTTGCAGCCCTGCAGCAGCAGCAGCTGCAGGGACAGCGTGTTCAAACTCTCGGGAGCGCTCAGCACCCTCCACAGGGCGGCTGTGTGATTGGCTGAGCACTGACCGTGATGTCATCACAGCACATTATAAGGGCTCTGACAAATAGTCTGAGAGACACATTAGAGGAAACACCGCTCAACGGAGGCAACTGAGTGAGTGAGGCACCCAGAGACTAAGAAAACAGACTAGACCAGTTCACAGAAAAGTCATAGAGTAGATAGAAAATACAGTGAAGTAGAAAGGAAGGACATGGAATACTTTACAAGAACGTCCTGAACAGTCACATTTCTACTTCATATGGGAGGCACGGAACAAGACGACCTGTGGAGGTTCGCACTTTGTTTTATGTTTTTTTAACAGGATGTAATAGACTTGTTTTGTGGAGTAAATGCTTGTTTTTCTCTGTTTTGAGAAATGAAACTAACAGCAGGCAGATGACTGCACATTTAGTCCTCCTAGTTTAATATAGATGGATAGATAGGTACTTTATTCATCCCAAACTGGGAAATTGACTGGGAAACTGTATGAACACTGTAGTTTCTGTTTTCATCAGACAATTTTTACATTTAGATCTTCATCTTACTCTGCATGTGTGTGTGTGTGTGTGAACACCTCGTGTCCTCAGATGGAAAGCACAACCCCCCCAGTGTACTTCAATGTGAGTCCTGAAATGATCAACTCATCGTCGGGGCATGAGGATGGTTACAGTGAGCCGACGAAGATCCTGCTGGGCATGATCATGTCGTTGCTCGTCCTGTGCATTGTCTTTGGCAACATCCTGGTCATCACGGCAATCGGCCGCTTCCAGCGTCTCCAAAACGTCACCAACTGTTTCATCACGTCCCTGGCCTGCGCCGACCTGGTCATGGGTCTCATCGTAGTTCCCTTCGGCGCCTGTAACATCATCTTCGACACCTGGCACTTTGGTTCCTTCTGGTGTGATTTCTGGACGGCGACGGATGTGCTCTGTGTAACGGCGAGCATCGAGACCCTGTGTGTCATCGCCATAGATCGTTACCTAGCCATCACTTCTCCTTTCCGCTACCAGTCCTTGCTGACCAAGTGTAAAGCTCGCATTGTGGTGGTGCTGGTGTGGGTGATCGCAGCTTTGATCTCTTACCTGCCCATCCACATGGAGTGGTGGATGTCCAGCGATAAGGAAGCGATGGACTGCATCAACAAGACTGAATGCTGTGAATTCCACACCAACATGGCCTACGCCATCACCTCTTCCATAATCTCCTTCTACATCCCTTTGGTCATTATGGTTTTCGTCTACAGCCGGGTTTTCCAGGAGGCCAAGCGGCAGCTGAAGAAAATCGACCAAAGCGTCGGGCGCTTTCATAACAGCGACAACAGTACCCTCAAATGTCTGGAGGCCAATAACGGACGTGCCCACAAGAAGGCAAAGTTTTGCCTGCGTGAGCACAAAGCTCTCAAGACACTGGGCATCATCATGGGGATCTTCACTCTGTCCTGGCTGCCCTTTTTTCTGCTCAACGTGGTGGTGGCCATATGGAAGGTGGAGGACCCCTTCCTTATGGCCACTTTCAGGATACTCAACTGGATAGGTTACGCAAACTCAGCCTTCAACCCGCTCATTTACTGCCGGAGCCCTGAGTTCAGGTATGCTTTCAAGGAAATCCTCTGCATGAAGAGGAACCGTCTCGGCAGCCCCGGGCCCGTGAATGGATACATCTACGACAGGCACAGTTGGCAGAGCGAGCAACAAGGAAGGAGTAAGGGCAGCTCGGAAGACAGTGACGGAAATGAAACGTGCATGGTGCAAGGTGCAGGGGTATGCTCTCTGGTGGACAGAGAGATGGACCCAAATGGGAATTGCAGCAAAGGCCCAAAGACCGCTACAACTGTCCTCTAACATATCAGTTGATCCAGACACGTTTACACTGCTTTCATAAACTTTTCCCACTGACTAGTGAAGGTAAGGCCAGTCAGAGTGACTGGCAGAGTATGCGCTGACTGCTCTGAACAAACTGTCACAACTTTGTTTGACAGAGGAAACAGATACTGTAGGAGATCACATTTCCTTTTGTTACATTTATCTATTTGTTTTTTACATCTACCTCATCACTTCTTCTTTTCCTGTCTTAACTGAGTCTATTACTTCACACAAGTCCACAGAACTTAAACCAGGGCAGTTTCTCACATGTCCATTTACTCAAATACATTGATCTGAGGGCTATTGCCAACTATCCAGCTACATTGAATGTCTGCTTGTTTTTATCTCAGATATTTTTTGGTGAGTTAATCTAGAATATACTGAAATTGAGCAGGTAGCAAGTAGGTATGGATATTAAATCATTTATTTCCATCAGAAAATTGCCAAGAAGTAATGAAGGATCAAAGTGAGGACCTTTCATGCTCTCTGGGTTTTTTGAAGAAATACATTCCATTTATAATTTAGCTTAATTTACTTTCCAAGTTGGTTTTATTGTAAAGGTGTAGCACAACCTCTCTCTCTCTCTCTCTCTCTCTCTCTCTCTCACTGCTCGGGGTGGTGAGGCCAACCTCATGATGTTTTGCAGCCTGTTGCATGACGGGAGCATCTGCAGCCAGCAGATAGTACCAGATCCATGCATATTCACACTTATCTACATCTCACCGGTACAAGCTGAGAAACTGCTGCAAGCATTTTTTTCCCTTGAGCATTGGCATCTGTGCATGAAGTTAAACTAATATTTGGTACATTATAAAGCCATTACAGAAGCGTAAGGCAAAGCATTACACAGTCCAGTCCTCACTTGGTGACAGTAACACTTGTTCCTACTGCTGCACAAACCATGTTTGTTGATTAGATGGTCTGGTTGCTGTGTTTCAGCAGGAACAGTGTTTACTGAAACCAGAGAAACCCCTTCCTTAGCCATGGCACAAGGGTACAAACCACAAACAATAATAAACAGCACGTCGAGGCGGCCAAGCGATAACAAAATCCCAGGGCGAGACACCGTGGCGGTGATACTCAGGCCAATAAACAGTGACAAGAAGAGCAGGGAAAAAAAAATAGGGCACCTTTGTCACTGCACCCTGATATTTCCCAGAGTCTCGTCACTGTAAACGGATGTCTGGATATTTACAAAATCCGCCTTAGCGCTAGAATAAGACACTCAGGAGTGCACAGAGCGGTGTCGCAGCTGTTCCAGTTGTTTCAGTCACTCTGCTTTAGACGCCTCTCTGTGTGCAGCCTTCAGGAAATGCTCCCGATCCAGCTGAGCCCAGCCCAATAAACACAAATAAATTCCTTAACTCTGCTCCCTAGCTGGAGAACGAGATAAGTCCCCGGACAAAAACAATACTAATTTGCCGGTTGTGATGAGACTATCTCTGTAATCACCATCGTCTTTCTCAGGCTCCTGGGAGGGTCACTCCTTGACCCCTGCAAACAGCAGTGCAGGGCTTTATTAGGAGTCATTCCACTTTTCGTCACATGAAATGATCTGCAGTGACATTACTCACAGTGGAGTCATAAAGGTGTTGCTGTAGATGTGACCCCCCCACCCCAGAGGGTTTGCCAACCTCCAGTATGTTCTGGTTAAAGTGACAGCATGCTAAATGTAGCTGCTGGGAGTTGGGGGCTGGGGATTCTCTGTCAGGCTAAATCGGTGTTAGTGACCTATGTTTTCGTCCATGGTGCCTCCGGAGAAAGATCAGCTGACACTGTCAAAACTGTGAACTTAGTTCCCTCAGAGGAATCTCGATTTACTGTATCACTGTTTAGTCAGCGCTGCCGTCACAGGCCTTCGGGACAGACGTAAATACAGTGTCACCATACGTCAGTGTTTGCTCTGTGAAAAACAAGCTTTCCTGCATTTTGATGGATTTACAGCAAAGTAAATGCAGGGGTTGAGCTCTTGTACCCACTTCAGCATTTTCACTGTACAGTAAAGCACAAAACACAACACAATCCTAGACCAAGACGTTTGATTCATTGTATTAATTCACTCTGAATTAATCAATGCGCTGACATTATGAATGACTCCCAGGATTAAAAAAAAAAAAGAAGAAATCTTTATTTACAAATCTTCTTCGGAAGCGCTCCCCAAGCTACGGTTCGCATGTCTCGCTGTTTATTTGTGGTGATGTGTTTTTTTTTTTTTTTTTTTTGGTGGATTTTGGTGACACTTCCTTTCAAAAGTGGCCTGTTGTTGTCCAAGTGGAACCTGTAGTGAGCTATATATTCACACTGTCCCTCCTGCCAGTGGTCTCTCCTTGCATCCCAGCTGTCCCACTGTGATTCACGGTTACTGCTTCATCGATAAACCTGTATAATAAGGAAAACCCATGTCCATGTAACTCATGTCTTCGCCTCCTCTCGCTGGAGGACACAGCGTACTTATGTGCAATGAGTCCTGAATGATTAGCTTACACTACGACATTCCAGGTAGAGCTGATGGTTTGGAGCGGTGCACGTTGGCCACGGATAAACTCAGCAAAGTTTTGTCCCAGATTAGCCTTTTGAACCACTGGTGTGCTAAAATAAAATGTCTTTCTGAAGTGGATACTCTGTTACAGACAAGTCTTAGAGGAGGTTTGAATATGTGGAACTGAAGTGTTGGTGTAAAAGGATTTGATCTCTGGTCTGATATGATAAAGGCTCAGGTTGGCTTAAGCTAAAGCGATCCTCACTTATTCACCTTTGTTCCCACTGAGCAGCTCCCCCATGATCCGATGGTTCACTCACCCACAGCAGCACTGTGTAGCACTTTCATGAAACATCTGTGGTATTTCTAAAAGTATGTTTCAAATATGAAATATGTTAGAACTGTAAATTATGGCTTGACGCCGGTTGACTTGTAACGTGATCTTTTTCCCTGTTCGTGAATGGTCGCTGCGACGTCGCCTGCCGTCGACTCTGCACCGTTCCAGCAAATCGATGTTTGTAAATGTGAATCTTATATGAAAGTTAAATATCGTTACAGTCGTCATATGACAAAGTCAGACCTATGATATGTGAACCTCCTGTTTTGCGGCCAGAGTGAAAAAGTCATCACTCAGCTAAATGTTTACTAAATGTTTGCAAGCTATTTTCGCACAAGTTTTTTATTTTATTTTTATTTTTATTTTCACTGTTTAGGTAATGAAGCCTGTTACAACATGTGGTGTCCTGTGGTATTTATGAAAAAAGCAAATGTGTCTGTACTGTAACATTTGTATTGAAATAAATTATGAACATGCTGCATGTAATGTCCTCCTTCATGCGTCCTTTATGACTGACAAATGCGTATTGTAAACATAAAAAAAATACAAACAGATACATACAAATATAAAACAAAATGTAATCAGGCCTGTGCAGTGACATCCTGTGTCTCAGCCCTGTGTTTGGAATACTATCAAAATGTTAACATCCTCCTTTTGATACTGGCAGCAATACCAGATTATAGAGATCACCTCATTTTACCCCAGAAGTACACGGAAGAGTGACAGTAGAGATATACCGAGCAATAAAAACCTCCTGATGTTTGGCACCGAGTCCCTGGAGTAAAAAGCTTTTTTAATGTTTCTTTCAAACATAAAATACGAACACTGGCAATCTTCATATTAACAAGACTAGATCAAACCCGAGTGTGTGGCTGGAGCTTGTGTGTGAAAGGGATTATGTAACAGGCCCCTTTCATGGCAGCCGTGTCCACATGATACAGTAATACATAAGAGCTCAAACTCCTCAGTACTTTACAAGAAGGCCCACACACAAAGATCCTCATGATGCCTTCCCCTTGTGTTTCTGTGCTCATCAGGCAAATGGCAGCGTGCAGTGTGTTTAATGTCCAGTTCAATCGATTCTGGTCTTTGTGTCACACATGCAGACTTACGTCAAGAAAAGTGCTGCAGAGAATCTGAATGTCTGAATGCATTCTGCTCAGGAATGTTTTCAAGACCGAAGGCCAATGAGTTGAGTGAGTTCAAATTATTTTGAACAGACAATGATGAAACCTTCCAGTATTTATGTCCCCTGCTCTGTCGTCTGTCCTCGCGTGAAAGAAGCAGGTCCAAAAAATGGGTCATCTGGCAAAAGTGACTTTACAAGACATGCGTGTATGTCGGAGGGCAACATAACTTCTGTAATATCTGGATCTTTCTCTTTTTCTCTCCTCCTCTACCGACAAACAAGGCTGAAAAGAATCTTGTGAATTTAGACCGTCAGCGCTTGCATGTTGCTCTGAGAAACGAGACTCAGTACAGTAGTGCTACTTTATTTATATTTGAGCAACAAACACTCCAGCATCATCAGGAACAGATTGTTCGGCTGCTCAATTACATTTTCCAAAAATCCTTGTCTGGGATTAAAGACTGATGATATAGATGGAGCTAAAGAGTTCAGATCGCTCCCTGGTGGCTGGCTGCAGTATGTAGCTCATCCACTTCATCGACCCCAGAACAAACTAAAGAGTCAAAGTACACATCAAGCTGAATTTAGTCAAACATGGTTTTAGTCCAACTAATGTCTGTTCAAGATGCAGCGATCTGATTCCAGATATTATGGCTACATCCCTGGATTGTGGGAGGAGGTGGAGACACGTCTTCCATCTCGTGCCTGTAGTTTTCACTATAAAAGCCCCTTTAATGTTAAAAACAAAGCATCTTGTCAAATATGAAGCATAAAGCATAGAAGTGACCTTTAGTAACCTAAATATAATTATGTAAGAATGCAACAGGAGTCCTGATTTCATTACTCCAGGATTGAAACGTTAGCCATTAGGCAGGAAAGTCCATCACAAAGTGTTAGTTGTTGTGTTGAGAGTGGACGTGTTCTCCAGTTTTAGAAGTTTCACGGACACCACAGTTCTGACAGCATCTGGCAGCTCAGTCCACCAGCGGGAAACCAAAACAAAAAGTCTGGACTGTGACCGCCTTTATGCTCAGGGATGGCAGTGCCAGACAAATGTTACGATTTCAGCCAATGAAACTGCAGCTTTTGGCTGAGAGGACAACCTGCGCACGTCTGCCTCTGACTGAAATCAGAGATGGGTTTTGACAGATTTCAGACTCTGTCCCCATCGTGGCACAAAGCTGGGCTTTGTGAGAGTCGAAAGCGTGACAGACAGCTGTGATTACAGAAAGCAACTGTAAACTGAAGCTTTGAGAGTAAACAAGCAGCTCATTATTCACGCCTCCCTCCTGCCGTGGAACATCCCGGCTGAGCGGAATCTGCAGTGTGAATCCATCCACTTCTGCAAACCTTACGCTTCCATCATCTAAAGTTCAGGTTTTCCCAAAATGCAGTGCAGTCTGCACTCCACAAACATTTTAAAACAGGAACCGGAGTGAGTGCCTCCACTGCAAACAGGCCCATGCATGGTAATATCTCTCATGACACTTTAAGGAGGAAGATTTAAGGGCGCATGACAAACAATTGCTCCTTCAGAGTGTGTTCAGATCGCTGTAACCTAACCTGCCTGGGCTCTTGACTTTGTATTCTCACACACGATGACTGGAGCACAGTGAGAGGTCAAAGGAACGTGCGCCATATGGGGAAACCTCATCTGGAATGAAGTGACATGTTTTGCTAGTATGTTCTGAGGTATGCAAAGCATGGCGGTGATACAGGGGGGTGAGCATGTGAAAGCGTCCTCTGGTGAGTCACTGAGTCCCCCGTGTCTTTGGTGACTACACTTACTGAGGCACCACAATGTCTGCAGTTCCCTCACTCCCCAGGGCCTCAATATCACGTGTGGATTTAAGCACACGCATATGTGCATCTCGAATCATGACTTGTCCCCATCTGAAAAACTTCGCTCCACCCGACCTGAGGTTATAAAAGCAAATATGTTCTTGTGACGTGCTCCACTCAGTTTTGAAGGCCAAAGAAAATGTCCTCACATCTTCAAAAAATATTTTACTTCTCACACATGTAACGCTGATGCTATTCGTTGCTACTGAAAACCGAGTGCAATTATCCAAAAGTTCTCATTTATCATTGTGTCAGGTTCATTTTTGCTCCCTGCCTGCAGTCGGCCATAGGTAGGCTCAGAATTTAAGAGGACGCTGCTCCTCACAGTTGATGCTCTGATCTGTAGGACTTGAAGATTGTGTTTTCCCCTGACCTCCTTATCAAAATATCGGCGATGACTTGTGGTGCGAATCAATTCACAGAATACCAAGATATCAATAAGATTAATGTGACACTAGCGATTTGAACCCAACATGGAATGGAGGGGTCAAGGTTTAAGCTTATAATAAATGATGCCTCTGGGACAAAAGCAGAATAAACTCATTCCACACGTCCCCCTGTCCCTCCCCCTCTCCCCGCTGCACCCAGTCACACCAGTGAGCCATCTATAGGTGTGCTCTGTAGCTGTGTCTCTCAGGGACTGCATCTCAGCACTCAGCCCATCCAGTCCATGAAGGCTGCCTCCTTTGAGGGCCCTTTAGATCTCAAAGACAGAGCCAAGATTAGACAGCCTTGTCCACAGTGGCCTTCCACGATCAGCGTCCCACCTCTGTTGCTGTTGCCGGGCAACAGAGGTGACGCGCCAACTTGCGTTTTCATTCTTTGTGTAGAGCGGTTGAGGTGAAACATGGCACTCGTGCATCGGACAGCGTCACCTCCTCGAGGATGGAAGGAAGCCTTTGGAATAGGCCGTGTTGCACTGCTGTGATGAGGTCGTCAAGTGCAGCCTCCAAAGGACGCAGCCCGTAAAATTGAGAGGTTTTTGGTTAAATGTCACATGTCAGCATTCCAGGGACATCGTATTAGTAATACGGAGGTGACAATAGCTCTCTGTGTCTCTCTTTTCATCTCCTTCTTCTCCAGATTATACATTATTTGATACATAACCTTGATTTTCGTGATTAGAACAATAGACACATGGTTAACGTTTTTGGATATTGACTGTTGGCGCTGGCCATTGAACAGTACTCTCCCAGTAAAACCACAACAATCCCAATTCATCCAACCTGACCCTTTCTGGACTATGTTGCTGCGCAGCAATGATCGCGGACATCTGTCCTACAACCCACTAGGCAATTCATAAAAACAAGAACAGCAACTCAGAAATACTATGACATTTTTGGGGGTGATAAAATAGAAACACATCCAAGAGTAGACTGGCATGTCCTTCAGGGTGGTCCCTGTATGCCTGTCAGAGAAAGTCAGGGAGAATTAGATATCCAGTAGATGTGGAATGTTGTGGTTTACAAGACAAATGGACAAATGATTTTTTTTTTTTTTTGTTGAAGAAAAAGACATGTTGTTTGCAGTTTGCGGGACACACATACTGATGCGTGAGACACAAGGACAAATGTGCCATAACATGTCCAACAAGCAGCTTTCACAAGTCTTCGTTCTGACAGAGATCATGTTACACAGGCAAGTCTTGTTTCAAGTGAGATGATGATTCAAAACGACAGTCACAGAATTTGTGACGGAGCCTTGTTGATGCTTCAGAGCTGCTAAACCACACAAAGTGAAATTGTTCCAGAGCTCCGCTTGATCCCAAAGAACTGTTGAGGAGGCGATCGCCAATGTGGCTCGTGACACGATAAGGAATGATAAGGAACTGCCAGTTTTCTCGCTGGCCAGCAATAAACAGCAGGCAGGCCAACTGATCGTACAGGAGATAGCTGCTAGTGTCTATGGCCCTAATAGGAAGAAGGTACCCCTGCGATATAGCAATGTCCCCTGACCTCCTGTCATAGTTACTCTTGACTATTACTGATTTTCCATGTCATTATTGGGGATTTGCTAAAAAGTCAGATGATGGCTCAAATGGCTGCTTCACAGAAAAAATGAAAGTGTAGTCCTGATTCATCCAGAAGTTTGTAGAACTTTCCAACGCACGCACTTTTTTTCAAGTAACTAAACGGTTCTCAGAGACAGCACATTTTTGCTGTGTGAATAAAATGTCCCAAGACAATTTCTTCAAACTTGATATAAATCTTCATTTACAATCGAAGATGAGCTGATTATCTTTTGGTGGTGGAATGTTGACATGGTCACCTGATTAGAGTTTGGGGGAATAAAAGCTTTGTTTAGTTAGGCTTTGGAGGTCAAAGGTCATGGTATAGGGAGACAGGGCATTTAACCACAGGGCAGCGATTGAAATTATGTCTCTTACTTACTTTTCTACTGCTCCTCTCGCACCCACTTGTTCCTGCTGCACATTTAGAAGCTGGGGATGTCTAAGTGGCTCGTGATTTCATTCTGTCTTTGGTTTAAGGGTGGTCACTGAATTTTAAAGTGCAGACATTCAGCAGAGGCTGTTTTAAGCTAATACCTTTAGCTCACAACACATATTTCAAGGGTCAACTTTATATTTCTAGTATGAACCTATTTCCTCCCTGTTGCTGCTATCAGTAGATGGCTTTTATTTAAAGTTTCCATAAATGGGCAAGTTCACGCCGATGAATCAGAGATTGCAGTGTAATAACACCATTTAAAATGTGCCAGTAAGCTCTGTCCTCGTCTTTCTTTCCTATAATGGCTCAATTATCTGAGAAAATAACTGATGTAATTTGCCAACAAATAATCAATTTGACTCTGACCTGGCTCCAGCGTGTTTTATTCTTCATGGTTTGCAATTGTATTTGTTGCTTTGTCATTTTTACACTTTTCTATAGCCAACCTACTGCCATGCAGTGCTGCAGGACAGGGCTGATTCATTTGAGCTGTGATTGATGCATAATGTGCAAAAGGCTATGGAAACTTTTTTATCAACTGATACCATCACTGCTTAAAAGTTCCATCACTGAGGGGACTCTTTCAATGGAAGGCTTATATTAACCTTGCCCTTTTTGTTATTTCCACTTCAAACACTGCTGGACTAGACTGGGAACAGTCTGGGTCATCATTTCCTCAAAAATAAACATGCACTGGCTGGTTCAATAAGAACGTCTCCTTCTAATGTAACAGGAACTCTTATAGTTTGTTGTAATGATTAAAAAAAAAATGCAGCGATGGACGATAGTACGATGTCTTTACAGTAAGAGAATTCCTCGTCCTCACCCGTCACAGCTAGACTCGTCAGCCCTCGTCACTGAGTGCCACCCCCCCCCATCCCAAATGCTCTTTAGCTCATTGACACCACAGTCATCTCCCCCAGAATTCCTTGTCATGCTCCCACTGTTTGCCAAATAAGAGATGGAGGCTGAGTAAATGGAAACCTAATAAGGCGTCTCAGATATGGATGGAGCGTGAGGCTGGAGGGCAGAGGAAACCAACAACAAATGTGTCCAAGTGTGTGTGGTCTCGCTGTGGGCCTGTGCTTATTGTCCAGTGAGAAAAGAAGTGCACAGTCTCCACGGGGGAGCGCAGCATGTGGAACGGAAGTTTTGAGTTGAAAATGTCTTACTCCAGCGTGGCCGGTGCATTCCATCTGACTCGTGTCAGCAGCTGCGACCGTATCAGACAAATGGACACAAATTGCTCGATTTACAATCAGGCGTTGCCTCATACCTGTCATGGCACCATTTATCTTTCTAAGTTTTTCCAATAGAAAGTGACTGAGACTGAGTTTTCCTATGCCTGTGTTTTGAACAGTATACAAGCAAAGACAATCTGATTACATTTACAAAGCATTAATCACCACATTGCAGATAAACTAAAAAGGTTAAATACTTACCTTATCAACCCCATATAACAGCGCAGACGTTTACAGCTTCATATTTAGGTCAGGGCTGTTGAGGAGAGACAGATGCTATCAACGTGAAAACCTGGAGTTTATACTCTGATCCAGACATTAATCACAAGCGCCTGTAGCTTTTCACCTCCATCTCTGAGAGGTTACACAAGGGCCTGGCCAGCATAGATCTACTGTTTAGACAGTTACCTTCCCTGGGTGTCACAGAGCACGCACACTCTCCAATCACCCATGACAGGATGAACTCAAGACCAAGCAGTGTGTGGATGTGATCAATCATTTATGTATTAACACAGTGCAGGAGTCAGTTACTATCGTCAGGGAATGAGAAGAGTGATGGAGATGGGCAGAGCGTGGCAGATTGTGTCCTAAACAGACGGGGTATAAAGATGGACGACATCACAGCTCCATTAAAGGGAAGCCATATCATCGTCATCTCGCCCTGGGGCTGCCTGCAGTAAAGGTTATGAACACAGCCTTCTCCATGTTAAGGGATGGGACATGATGGGACAACTAAAAACCAGATTCTGTCTTCTTATATTTATTCAAATGTTTTTGACTATGCAGCAGATGGGACCCTTGAATACAGTAACCAAAGTAACCAACGTAGAATCAGTGTTAGTATCCAGTGTTAGTAGTAGCCTGTCGAGGACAGCACGTTCCATTTTCAAGTCCTTCCAGACAGATGGCTGTGGCTGTGATTCTTTCCATCATCGTTGTTTGACCCTCTGTCATTTGCCATTTTCTTTTTGACCCTCTTCACCCTGGACTGTTATTATTCTTTTCTTCTGTCATGTCGCCGACAGTAGTGGCTTTAAAATTGAACCTAAAAAAAATGTGCTTGTCATTAAAAGCACTGATGTAACTCACTGACACTTTTGTTTCAGACCCTTTGTTCAAAAGGGTCAAAGCCTATTGCTTAAGATACATGCACACAACTGTATCTCCCTGCCAGCATCTGCTGTGTGCGATAATTCAAGGGATGCGGTGCGACCAGACTTTTCTATTTTGAAGTCTCCATGAAATGCAGCCGAGATAAGCGATCTTTCATTTCTGAGAAACTAAGGCTGCATCAGGTGTGTCCTTCCTGGCCCAGCCAATCAGAACTGCAGAAGCAACACTTCTACTCAAAAAAAAAAGCTTGTGGAACACATGTACAAATGAAAACCGAAAACAACAACCATTTAAACTTTCTACTGCAACCTGTTGCCGGGCAACAGCAACAAGCTGATGACGTGATAGCGGAAAGCCTGTGAAGACGAGAATGTCTCCGTTCAGCTCTGCCTGTGTGTCCCCTGAAGGAGGCAGCCAATGAATTGGGACATAGTTCTGGAAGATTGACATGATTCTGTCCCTGTTTCGAGACCCCTCTGACCTCTGTTGTGAACTGTTTCAGACTGTTTCTGCTCTGGGACTTTTTGAAAGACATTCTGTAGTATGGCCTGTGGCTGTTGGTTTATGTTTTGTCTTTTGGTTTTTTCCCAGTGTTCATTATTTGTCTTTATATCTTTGTTGGCTGTGACCACTTTACCTGAGAAGCTGTTTACTTTGAAGTGTTATTTACCTGTGTGTCTTTCTCACTTTGCATGCTGTCCTTATCTGTTCCCTCCTTTGTTTATCACCTTTTGCATAGATTAATCTCTTTAATCTCTTCCCCTAACTGCTGGCCAGTTGGCCTCATCAGTTTTTTCGTTCAAACGTTTGTAAAAGCTTTACGTGCTCCCTTCTTGCCCTCTCACGCGCGTGCTGTGTATTTGAATCTGACTGTGTTATCTCAGAGGAAAGGGAACAAACGCTCCCTTTGTTTTATTAGGAAGTCATAAGAAAAACTTGCTTGTGAAATAGACTATTCATGAAGTCACATAACTATTAGGTTTCCTGGTAGTATTTTTTATTTATTTTATTTTTTTATTTTGCTCTCTTGTACTTCAACAAATGAGAGTAAATATTGAGCTGCATGGTCTCAGGGTTTCACACACACAGACTGGGGTTGTTTTTTGGGGATCAGGAGAGAAAATGTCATGTTTTCTGCTGCTGATGTGAATGAGCTTCTGTGGCTCCATGCATTCAACAGAGAGCAGAGCATGGCCTTGTCTCCACACACGGTTTAACAGTAACCATGTGAAGGCTTACACTGGAGGAATAATTCAGTGCTTGTTTTGGCACAACTGGACTTTTCAGCCTGTGTTAAACTAACGCCTGTGGGCTGAAGGCAGGAGCCCTTGAGCATTAACATGCAGATCATGCATGCAAGCATTCCTTCCTTTGGCTCATTGGGTTACAGCGATCTAATCCTCATCCAGTCTCTCCCTCTTTTCGCCCTCGCCTGAACTCTCACGATTACTTCCTTGACTTTCTCTGCCATTTCAATTTGTGACATCCCAACAAACATTTTAACACTGAGGGACTGCTGTTTGTCTGTCCCATCAAGACATCACAAAGACGTATGTTTCATAATGTGAGGGATTCTTTCCTGGATGTTCAGCCCAGGTCACAATATGACATTAGTGGGAGGGATCTAGTCTGCTTCTAGCAGATTAAGACATTTTTATTTTCAGATTAATGATTTATCGGGATGGTGTAACACATGTCATGTTTGACCTGGGCGTCTATTCTAACATGTTGTTTGTAAGATACTCGTGGTAAAGAATCTGGCTGGATCACAACCATTTGCAATCAAAGTAAATCTTCCATCGCATTCTTACATTACTAATTTTTTGTCTTTCTTTCCTTCAACTGAGATCTGTGTGGAAGAGAGGGTCTGGCTGGATCCCTACTGGACATGGAAACAGTTATGACCATTGTCTGCTGCGTATTGTTTAGACACAGAAATCAGCCACACCAGGAAATAAGTAAAGTATTAATATAAAACTCAGTCTTACAGGTTCAGGCATGAGCTTTCTGAACAATGGAAAGCTCTGTGTCATTGCTGTTGTTCATTTGAACCCAGGAACAAAATGTAACTGTCCCCGTCTTTTCCACTTTACTCCTCTCTCTCTCTCTCACCTGTTGTGAGAGGCTTGTGCAACGCAGGCTGCAGCCAGATGTTGTCCTTCACTGCCTACCCGTGGCTCAAATGAGGAACAACACCACACAGCAGCCTTTCCAGCAAAACACAAAATCAATGTAATGGCTCTCTCAAGTGGTACTTTGAAGACATGACCACACTAAGCTCACCCTGGCTGAATTTAATTTAATTAAACAATGAACCGATCTCAGTAGTAGGCTGTAGCTATTCTGTGAAGTTAGAGTCTGGATCAGACACACACTAGTGAACAGGTGACATCTTCCTTTATTACTCTGAATGTGGGAGGTGACACTGTCCCTCTGCCTTTAAATTGGACTCACACACCCAGTGTGTATAAATCCACAGAAGAATAGAGTCCCCAGCAAATAAACCAGTGACATGGATTGAAACCTACACATCAGTCATATTAGCTGCCAGTAGGATTGTTTTGCATTGACTGTGTGGTCCTAATCATTTAATGTGTTGCTGTATTTGTCTCACATTCCAATGACAAAAAGCACTTAAAATAACATTCTTTATGTTTGAGTGATATCTTCCAGAGATACAAATAAAACAGAGAAATCATATATTACAGGCACAGTGCGCTGTGATCGCCGCAGTGCATCTCATACAAAAAAACACATGCTTCAGATCAACTAAATCTCCGGCAGGTTTACAGTATTGACATCATCTTTGATAAGTGCCATGTGGCTGGAACGTTGCAATCAGGTCGAAGGTCAGGAGGCGTGTGACCCGACGAAGGAAATGTCAGCGAAGAAGAGAAAGTGCAGTTATATGTAAGACACCTAAGTCCACGTGCTCGTGTCTCCAGGCTCAGAGTGAGCTGTCTCCGTGCAGTCGTCCACACTCATGCTGATAGCGTTGTCAGCCGCCGCCGGCACGTCACGAGCCGCTGTGTTTTGTTCACCCTGAATATCAGGATCAGTGCCCCCAGCAGCAGCCATATGTCCTGTGATGTCACTGGTGGGATGAGCAGGTATTTGACTGGGCGTGCTGTGGTCAGCATCAAAGTTCGGAGTTTGTAAAGTGTCGGTGGAGCTGCTGGAGTCAGAGATCTGCTCCTTCGCTGTGTCAAACGACTCAGTGAAGGTGCTGTCGCTGTACGACTGACTGGCGACGGTGTCTGTCTCACACCCGTCAACGTTGGGTCTGTCTGTGTCGGGGAGATGGTGATTGTCTTTCCCGTGAGGATCTCCCAAAAGAGGGTCAGTACAACTGATCTTTTTGTCCTCGTGCCTCGTGCAAGGTCTTTCAGCCGAGTTTAGTTCATACGTTTCATCTTCAGGTATAGATTCGAAGATGTAGTTGCTCCTATTCAAACTGTCTGTACGTTCCAAGTCCCGCTCCCTGTGTTGATCGGCCTCGGTGCCTGCATGGTCCGCTCCCTCCTCCCCCCCCAACACCCTCTTCAGACTCTGGGCTCTGTCTCTGTAGACTTGGCACAGCTGAGCGTCGGGCATGTGGTTGCCATGGATCTCTGCAAGCTTCATGTACACCACATACAGGGCCTCTGGCTGAGCATCATCCTCCAGGGCTGCTGCCAGAGCCAAATGGAAATAGCCCACTGCATCAAAAGCATCCTGGACAGAGAGCACAGTCAGAACAGGTCCCAACGAAATCAAGCGCTCATCTTTACATTTGAAGGTTTTTTGTTGTGTTTATGAAAGAGAAAATAGTTTTAATGGCATGACTTGTATATTTCTTCTAATCACCCAATGCTAAATCTGTTTACTTTTAGTCACCTACAGTGTAACTGGAAAAAAAAAATCCAAAACATGTTTTGCATGTCTTCTCTTTGCTCATACAACTTCAGTACCTTCAGTTTGTGCAGGGTGATATTTCCCAGCCTGCAGTAGACCTTGGTGTAATAGCGAGCCTGTGTGGGGTGCTGCAGGACGGGGGGGCAGAGGGACAGGGACTTGAGGTAGTAGTTTTCTGCCATCTCATACTGCTGCAGGCTGTAGTAGACTGTAGCCAGTCGGTGGTAGGCTGTCCTCTCATTCCCACGCACAGCTGAGGAAAAACAACGACAGGCCTGTATCAGCTACACCAGCTTTTAACAGACACAATGAGGCCATGCTTCCGTTCGGCACCTGTGTTGCTGGCGACCTGAACGGCCAAGGTGGCGTACTGCAGAGCCTCCTCCTGCTCCCCCTGGTTCATCAACAGCTCAGTCAGTTTACTCAGCAGGCGAAACTCTGAGTGGACGTCCTTGATGCTGCGCGCAAATGGCAGACTGCCGTCCTAAATGGTACAGGAATAATTTGACGGATCAGATGAGCGGTAAGAAGCAGCCTTTGACATCGAGGTTTCGGATAAATATGCTGGTCCTCTTACCCTGAAGAAAGGCAGCGAAGCCATCTGGTTTCTGTGGCCTTGAAAGTAAACGTCTCCCGCCTCCTCATAGATGCTCATGGCAAAGTGAGGGTCGTTCATCCTCAGGGCTGTCTTCACCGCTGCCTGTCAATCGCATTGTTAGAAATTTACACTAACTCCGTTGCTACTTAGAAATAAGGACCGTCAGAACCGTGAACTATACTTCATCTTACTTCAGTGAGAAGTAAGAGTGTCTTATCTTCCATCTATTCCCTCCTCCTCACCTGCAAGTACATGTCAGCAAGCTCGTCCTCCTGAATGAGATAATATATACGTCCCACTTGTAACCAGGTCTCTGACTCCTCCTCTCTCTTGCCCAAATCAATAGAAATCCTCAGGCTCTGCTTGGTGTAGTCCAGCGACTTACGAGATGATCTGTGAACACAAAACAGAAAATTCGATAAAAACCACAGATAAGAGGATGGGTGCCTAGGAGAGGCACACACACACACACACACACTCACCTTTCTGTGTTGAGTGTCAGGCAGAGGCTGCTGAGGATCTCCAGGTACTCCCCCTCCAGCCTTTTGTCCTTCAGCTGCCTGGACACAGACACACAGTGCTCGTAGTAGACGATGCTCTGACCGTACAGCAGCATGTCGGCATACAGCCGACTCAGCACCTTGGCCACCACCATCTGACCTGTGAGACGTCGACCAACATGTCAGCAGAGGTTCCTGAGAACTGAGGGAACTTGAATCTCTCTACTCTATGTGTAGAGTACTTACTGTGCAGGTTTCTGGCTTGTAGTGCAATTAGCAATCCCATTTCATAACACGCCCTGATGTCTTGACTCCTCCCCCTGTCTTTGTAGCTCCGCCCCAGCCAGAGGTAGGTCTGGACGTGCTCCTCATCTGTGGGGCTCTCCCACAGCTCATGAAAGAGGTGCAGTGATCTGGTGACACAGTTACCATCACAGTGAATACGTGCTTGTGCCCTCTGTCTTCATTCACTCTGACGCACAGTGCAGCAGACATCTGACCTGACGAGGAAACGCTCTGCTACCCACGATGCCTCTACATCCAGCGCCAGGCAGCCCAGGTTGGCCAGAGCCAGGGCCTGGTTCCTCTGGTTCCCATTCTCCCTGGAGATCATCAGGGCTGAGTGGAGATGCCACCCTGCCTCCGGGACACGGCCCTGTCGCCTCAGACACAGAGCCAGGAGGTTGTGGATCACCCCTCGCTGCGTGGGGCTGTCTGTACCCTGGAGAGACACACACCACATTCGTGGTTCATTCAAGGAACAGAGAGTGTGTGCTTTTTCGACGATGTTGCTTTGCGTTAGCTGTACCTGAAGTGATGTTAGCAGAGGCTGCAGAACCCTCTGGGCCCTCTCAGCCTGTCTTGTCAACACCAGTAGCCACCCAAGCAGCACAGAGGACTCAAAGCCCTCCTCCTCGCTGATGTTGCCGCCCATCTCCACAGCTTGTTGAGCACAGCACACCGCCTTGTCCAGAGCGTTATACTGCTGGTAGACTGAAGCCAAGCCTAAACACAAGTCCCTCTGGGTCTTCACGTCCTCTCCTTGCTCAGCGAGAGCCAAGGCCTGCTGAAGGTAAACCACAATCTGGGCGGGGAGCAACGAGGTTCCTTCCTTCCAGCACGGATTCAGGCGAACAGAGTTCCTGATAAACAGCTCGATCCTCTGGAAGGCATCGTGGAGGGAGTGGTCTTGTCTGGAGTCCAGGCTCAGAGAGGCCAGGACTAAGTAAGGCATGTATTTACGATGATAGAGCCAGCTCAAGAGCCAGTTGAGGTCCAGGGGAACAATGGGCTGCCCCTCGGCTGTGGAAAAAGTCACAGAGAGAAACTGGAGCCTCTCGACAAAGGGGAGAGCGTCGTCTGTTTTCTTGAGGAGCAGGAAGAGGCTGGAGAGGAGGTAGCAGACTCGCGCCTCCAGGCTCTTGTCGCCCATCACCACCGATCTCCTCAGGAGCAGCTTGAGCAGCTCCACCTCGTCTGCGGAGGTGAAGGTGTGGCCGGGGAGACAGAGGAGCAGAGCGCTGGCCTTCTCCAGAGTCTGGGGCAGCTTGTCCGTCATGCGCTGCTTCAGGTAGATGGAGGTGAGGTTTGTGAAGAGGGCGACGAGGAGCGGCGTGTCGGAGAAGCTCTCCACGCAAATACTCAGAGCCTCCTCGTAGTACACCCGTGCCTGAGGGAAACACATGCAGGGTCTGTGATAGCCATTCAGTCTATTTCAGACTTCTATTTAGTGCTGATTGAGAAAATAATTTGAAATAATAGTGAAAATAATTTATAGTATACTCCATAAATACTCTTCATTTAATTGCCCCTTTTATGCAAAATAACCTGCAGTAATACATACCACAAATCTATTTTATTACTATTGCCTCAGTGGTATGGATGGCAATCCATTCGCCAGTTGATCACTTGCATAAAATGTGAGTTCAAACCTGTGAGAGCTTTAGTTTCCTGGCGCACAGCCTCCCCAGGAGGAAGCAGGCGCGTCGATGTGCCCAGTGCATGCCCAGCCTCTTGGCGCACTCCCTGACGCTCTCGAGGTGACCAGAGAGCTCATCCTCCGTCTTCCCACTGAAGGTCACCCAAAGGAAGGAATACTGCAGGTCGTACAGAGGCAGGAAGTCCTCCTGGGAACGATAACAAACAGGCAGTGACTAACTTAAGTGCAATTATAGCCATTCTCAAAATAATCCCGGAAGATGCTTTTGTTACTCGGACTGGAAATGTTAATTAGCTAAAGTGGAAATAGTGGTTGATTTCATGGTGAGTTTTTTGGATCTGGCTGGCAAAACAGGAAAAGTAATTAGATAATAGTTTGCTGACTTTATTTGAACAAAAGAAGTGGGCCTCTGTGGGGACTGGGCTTGTTTTGTCTTTTCTCTGCATTATTAAATTACACATTCAAGAAAAAGCTTTTATTAGATTAGAAGCTGAATTATGTAACTCAAATGTTCCACATAATATTTTAGAACTATTTGAGGATCTTAAATAGCAAAGACCAAAAACTTTGCTGCTGATTGAAAGGTTGAAGGGGTGACAGGCCTTAAAATAATGAATCAGCTGAAAACAAGACGGAAGGTGGTGCTGGAGAGGCCAAATGTCTTCTCTGCCACAGGCACACAGTGAGAGAATTGAAATATAAAGTCTTTGGGCTTCAATGATTAATGAGGCCTTGAATTGAGGCTCTGCTGACCTGGAAGTGTTCATGATTGAGCAGGGTCAGGGTGGGGTCATTGATCTCTGACTCCTCCCCCTCCCAGCTGTTCTCCTCAGAGAAGATTGGTGGATCCTCCTGGAACTCATCCAGCTCCCTGAACGTGTCCTCCAGGGCGAAGGACAGGTGCTCGCCCTCGTGGGGCAGAGGGTTTTGGGAGCGGTAGAGGGACAAGCGGGGAGAGGAGAGAGAAAGAGAGGCGCGTGGGGAGGAGTGGTACGGGGGCGTCCCTCCGCTTCTCTCACTCCGCTCTGAAAGGACGCTCTGACGCGTGTTGGAAGAAACCTTGTGATCTGTGAGGAGAAAGAAGAAAGACCTTACATGAATGTAAGCGTAAAGACATCCAAACGGCTGCGATCTTTAAAGCATTACCGTGTTTTGGCTGATTCCTGATGTACAGGAAGTCCGTCTCGTCCAGTCTGTCTGGAGGCACACAAGGTAAATCAATTTAAGCATCACTTTTCCAGTTGGCAGCAGAGCTGGAAACACTAGTCCCTCACAGAATAAATTCAGCAACTATGTAAGGCGCAACAGGACCTATGATTCAGCTGTGGTTCTGGCCCAACCCTGTCCTTTGAGCGTCTATTATTCAGTCGTTGTTGTTTTTTTTTTTACCTAGCCTGTACACAGAGCTGATGTCAGAGGAGAAGAGTCGTTGCAGCAGGCCGGAGTCACTTGGCTCAGAGCTGCACGGGTTAACCTGAGCCAGGCTGGTCCGCTCCTCCGCTGTCAGAAAGACCAATTGTTCGTCTCTGTTCAGGAGAAACAAAGGCAGCATTATCATCTCAGCTGTCTCCCCCAACGTCTTCACCTGATCCACAGTGTCCAGACTGCAGCTACAGTAAATGGGATTTCGTCAGAGATTAGTGGCAGACAATAACTAAGTGGTGGCTAATGGATTTGATCAAGATAAAGTGCTTCACAGTTGAAATGATGCAAAACATCATCAGACCAGAGTGCTGATGCTGCATCATGTATTATACAACAAGGGGGACGTCTTACAGGGGCATGGTGTCCAGAGGCTTGACGTGGGCCTTCTGTATAAAACCAGTGCGTCCTGTGGATGTGTTCGTTCCTATGAACAAGCCAAGGCCTCGGATCAGCAGACCTTTGACCTCTACAATGTCCCCTTGGTTGAGCTGGACCTCATCCGGCACAGTTGGACAGTAGTCAACCACAGCTTCACAGGAGCCTGTGACTGGGACATATCATGAGGACAGACACAAGATATGAGACCTTACGGATTTCACCTGCACAGTGAGTCTTCTCTGTAAACGTATAGTTCTGTATATGAGGGTGTGCCATTACCGATTGGATGTTCAAATTGTTCCTTCTCTGTCGGAGAGCATCCAGCGCAGCCTGGGTACTTCCTCAGGAACCACCTGACAAATCAGGAAGTACAGATTAACTCATTCAGCTCAGTTCAATCAGCCTAAAGTTTTGACAGGAGAATCATTTGTTCTGACTGTTTCTAAATGAAGGATCACAGGATCAGAGTCACTCACTGGTAGAAGGGGTAGGGCAGTGGCTGCATGGCATCAACTGGCACTAGGCCGTGGTTTCCCGTCGAGAGCATGGTGCCCTCCCGCATGTTGTCCTGGCCCGTGTCCTTAACCATGAGCAAGTCGTTCTTTTTGAACGACAGCTGCTCTTCCTCTTCCTCATACTGCTCGCCTCTCGTGAATAGGGCCTTTGCAAAGAAGGATCCTGCAAAGCAGACACACACATGCTGACCCAGACACCTGAAGTGTTTTCAGAAAGTGGTTTAGTGTTCATAAAAGTCATTGCACTTAAGTTACAGATCAGCAAAACAGCCACAGCAGAGCTGCTGCAGCCTCATTCAGTCACTTGCAAATGATGGATGTTTTATGACCTCCCATAATGTAATTCCCATCACTATTTGCCAGCACTGCAGTCCTGCATACGTTTCCATGAAGCTTTTTGCCTCTGGGAAATGCTTGGGCGAAGTAAGTCATGTCTGGGTCGACCAGGCTGGAGCGGATCAATACACATTCCAGGAGCCAAAGTGGTAGAACACTTTTGCTTTAGCTGTTAATTTTCTAGAACAGCACAAAGACCTAATTACTCAAATTCAGTGACATGCAGGTCTAGATTAATTTAAATATATACAGTCATAAAAATAAAATAAAAATCTGATAACATGCCTAGTTGTAGAGTATGATAAAGCACATGTCATTAAAGCATTGGATTGACATTTTATTTTCATTGTTTTTATGCCTCTGTTGAAAATACTGTTTCCCCTGTCAGTGTTCGTTTCAGCTTGTTTCCTCTGCCTATACATAGGCTTTTCCATCCTGACAGCCATAAATCACGTTTTGACATTGCGGCTAATCCAACTGCAGACATTCAGAATAGTTAATAAAAATAGATAAATGTGGATCTGTCTTCGAGTTAATTGGGGTCAGTGGAAAACTATTTAATAGTAATGGCTTCAAAGAAGCAGCTGGTTGCTCTCCAGTGTATTGTCCCTGTCGTATTTTGCCTGCATTTAAAGCCAAGGCAAAAGGGAGATAGTTCAGATTTGGGAACTGTTCCTATAAAGCTCTTCCATTACTGGACTGAAGCAGTAGTACCGACCTTCCTGCAGTAAGAGTCCCAGGTACAGAGTAGCCAGATGTTCCTCGTCCACGCTCACGTTGATCTCCAGGTCGCTGAGCAGCTCTGGGTCCAACCAGACGGACTGATCGCTCAAGAAGTTCTCCAGGCAGCGAGCCACATAACCTGACGGAAGGACCACACACAACTTGACAGTAAACACAACAACCCAACAACCAAACCACGTCACACCATGTGATGCTTCATGTGTCAGGAATAAGACAATGGTTATTGATGAGTCCTTCAAGGCCCTGTCAACTTTCCAACCCTGTGTTTTTGATTGTAAAACACTTAATAGAGACCAGTGAGCATCGATTGAAGTTGGGAGGGGGGAGATCACTAGGAAATATATTTATATTTTAAAACAGTTTTGATTGACGCAAAAAGCTTTCTTACCCAATGCTAGGTACGTTGAGAACTTCCAGATTTCCTCCACGGTTTTGAATGTGAGTACAAAGCTGTCTTTCTCAGCGTGGACAGACACCAGCCGTGCAGACAAATCCTGCAGAGACAAAGCCTCATTTCTCACGTACTGAAGAACAAATCATCTCCATAACAAACACCAAACAGTTTATATTTAAAAAAATAGCGTTTTACAGACATTGACACTGCAGCAACTTCTTTATTATGACATTAGAAACGATCAAAGTATTGTGTGAATTGTCAACGCTCACTTTAAAGAGCTGGATCACGTCCTGGCTGTTGCTCTCCACCACTCGCAGGCGTGTGCGCAGCGCCTCCTGCAGGGTTCGGTCAGGGTCCACGCTGGAGCGCCTCCGCCCAGTGAACAACAGCGCAATCTCTAAATAGAAACATTTAAATAATCATATTTTGAATTCATTCACCAAAACTGTCTTTTTTCTGTCATCACAGACAAATAATAAAAGTATTTTATTCTCTTAAAACAAGAGAGCAAACTTTTAGGAGTTCATTAAGACTTCCCAGGAGCACTTATGTTTCCTTCAGATGCTTTGTGAGCACAATGTTGGTCCCTGGAGGAGTTCTGTAGCTATTAGGCCTCTAACTGGACTCTCAGTGTGGCCAATTAGATCCATTTGAGAGGAAGAACCTAGGGGAATGTGATGGATGGAGCCAAACTGCTGAGTGAGTAAAACATTAGTCGAGAGGGAAATGTGCTTCATCATTATGCAAAAAATAATAGGCATTGGGAATAGTGCTATGTATAAGTGTAGCTAGTTTAAACTGGCTGATTTATGTACACCATAGATGAGGCAATGGGCTGTGTCGTCATCACACTCACCTGAGGAGAACTTGTCTCCCAGTGACACAGTACTTCCTTTAAAGAAAGCTTCTTTCTTCTTCCAGTAGCTGTCAGGCTCCTCCTCCCCTTCACCTGGCTCCACCACGACACCATCCTCCTCCTCACCTCCGCCTGGGAGAAGACAGATTCAAGAGGAAAGCCATCTTTTCTGACTCGAGGCCGAGAGGAGAACAGACAGTACGCAGTGAGGTACAAGCTCACACTCTAAGCCGGTTAATCCAGTCTTTGCAAAACAGTTTGATAAAGACAGTATACTGTATACTGTATACTGTGGAAGCTGTCATCAAAATCAAAATGGTCATCTGAAGGGCTGCAATCGCAGTGAAAGACCCAGGCTGGTCTAAGACTGGAAATGTTACCAGATGACATTAGGTGGAAATAGAAATGTTTGCATTTAAAGTAAAAAAACATTTAGTGAGATGGAATGGGTTGGACCCATGTATATAAGCAGGGAAATCAACTCACGCATTCTTTCACTGAATCCATTGATGATCCATTCCATTTTAAACTGCATGTTTTTTAACACTTAATTGTACTAATTGTATACAACAAAACATTGAATTGAATAGTTAGGAACCTATAAATATCTTGCAGGTGGATGCTTAAAATATGCTGACAGATGTAAAGAGGCAATGAACTTCCCCATTTTGTTCCATTGTGCAGGGAGGATGTCCCAAACACTTCCTCAGTTTGTGACCACAACGCAGCTCCTTCCTAAATCAGCCTCACACTGGAACCTTGTGGTCCAAACTAACAGAGGACAGTAACCAGTAACCTCACTGTGGGAGACACCTTACCTTGAGTCATGATGTCATTCCCTGAAAAGGGATCATTAGTTCCCCCAAGCGTGTACGGTGGTTCCCTCCAGAGAGCGTCCAGCTCAGCAGGAGAGATGTCTGTCAGGGGGAAATCAAATCAGTTTTGGACCTGGACGTAGCGACCGCGCTTACTTCCTTCTAATCAGGTCATACGTCATAATCAAATTTCATACAGTGCAACTATTGTGCAAATGGAATATGGAAGGAATAGTTCAACATCTTCGCAAGTATTTTTCATAAAGAATGTGATGTGGTACTTATCGAGTCTGGTAGGTTGTGATGTCAGGTTGTGTGTGTGTGAGCTACACTAGCAAAGCAAGAGTAAAGCTCCTATGTGAAGGCATTAATCTCCTCTCATTCAAATATTGAACTGTTTTTTTCATACATCCAGGTAGGGGAGGGGGAGTTAATGACACTGGTGGGATTGGGTGGAGCAGCTTATACTGGGGGTCTCAGCCACTGGTTAGTTTGAGTGTTACTGGGTTTGGTGGAGGGGGGTACAACAGTGGCATTAACACACACACACACACCCACAACTGCAATGGCTCCTCCTGAGAGCACGGCCACATGTGTTCAGACATACATTATCCTATGTACATCAAATGACGCCAACACTAATAATTACTATTATTTCATTTAAACGGCACACTCCTCTAATGTCCACATGCTTTGTCAGTGCAACGCCACAACAGAACAGTGTTATCTTGAGGCAGTAGCATTCACAACAAGACAATGGGGCACACAACTTGGTAACACAGCAACATGACATTAGGGCTGGAGAGGACAACAGCCTATTCTTGTCTTGTTAGCACCAACAGGACGGCTTGGGTCAACACGAGCACAGTTACGCTGCTACAGTTACACACCATGCCCTGTTTACCTTCTTGGCTAAACACGTTACCCATGTTGCATACACACACAGACCTACGCTCCTGCCTATCAGAGTGCAGGGCGCCGTCTCATGACGGCACTGTGGTAGCACAGAGAGCAGGCTGGGACCGACCTGTGAAGGAGGAGAGGCAGACTTTGATGAGCGGTCCACAGCAGGAAGAGTTGAGCAGCGGTCTGCAGCAACAAGACGCCATCTGGCCCAAGAGCCGGCAGCTCCCAGAGATCAATGCCATCCAATCAGTCCCCCCCTCCCCTCCCCTCCCACCCCACCTCCCGGCCTCTATAACAACAATTCACTCTCTTCCTCTCTGTTGGACAAGCCCTGTTTCCCTTCCTATTTCTGTATTCCCTTTCCTGCCCTGCTCCCTCCACCGGTTACTGTTTACTGAACGAGTCTCCTCTTCTGTCCCCCTGCAAGTCTTTTCTCTTCTTCTTCTATAGCTGCCCGAGTCTGCTTACATCTGTAATCCCTCTGTCTCTCACTGTCTGCATCTCCCTCCTCCCACCAGCATCCCTCTCCTCGGTAGCTGCCCAGTCAGTCAGTCAATGCATAAAGCACTAGCTGCGACTGGTATGAGTGTGTGTGTGTGTGTGTGTGTGTGCGTATGTGTGGGGGGCAGGCCTCAGTGAGAGTTTTGGTGTGTGTGTGCGGGACGGGGAAAATATGCACAGAATGTGTGTCACAAAGACAATGAGTGAGTCTTTTGCTGGGAGAATGTACTGCTGATCCACTGTAAGGCAATGCCACACAGGGACAGGCTGCAAGGTCACAGGAGGGTGGGGGGGGGGGGGGGGGGGGGGGGGGGAGGGCGGGGGGGGGGGCGGGGGGGGGGGGGGGGGGGTGAGAGTTGTGGCACAGATCAGTGATCAGGATCACACAACTCTACCCTCTGCCATGACAGGGGAAGCGTACAGGGACATCATAAGATGCCAGCAGGCCATCCTCATGGCTAAAAGGAGTATGGATCCTAAATGTTGTTGATGCTCTTATCAACAATGGCCCCTTTCAGATCTTAACTGTCTTAGTTTCCCTTCAGAGAGGATAAAAAACAGCTGATATAACCATGTTCTCTTCCACGCACAGGCCTGTGGTTAGATGACACTGCAGTGTAATTGTGCCGGTACTCCAGCATGATGTGTTCACTCAAGCAGTGACAAATCATCTGGTTAGTGCTAGAACATGATGCCACTTTGCTAGCAGCATGTTATGTCCTGGCTGTGGCATAATAATGAATTACTGACACTGGCCATGTTTAGTTCATGTAGTACATCCTATACACATAATGTAGTACAACTAGGCAAGAAGAATATTCTTTAACCCAGTTATGGCACATCATCGCCTTTGAAATCATCACTGAATTCATAAGGAAGCAGCTGCTTATTTACAAATCCCTACAGACACAGACGTGTCTTGTTTCTGACCACTTGTCATGACTTACACTCTGTTTTTGCTCCGTTGTTGGTCCCTACCCTCTCATGAAGGAATGTGTGTAGCTGCTCATTGCTCATCAACGAGTTGCCATATTTGTCAACGTGCGGTATGATCCTGGTGAATGTTGAGAGCTTTTCCAGTGAACACAGTCGTCTGCTGCGGCCAAAGAAACGCTGAGTGCAGTAAGAAAATGCAAGCAGTTAAGATGGCCGTTAAACAACTGAACTGAAACTCACTTAAGGTCCCTAAAGTGGAATGAAGCTTTCAGGTTATCAATTTTTACAGTTTTATCACCATGAACTAGCCCCTCACAATTTCTCTTAATTTATTCTTATGATTCGACGAATGCTTACAGCCATTTTAAAGAAGATCTGGGTGTGCAGAAGAAATTATTATCTAATGTAATTTTCAAAAAAGGATAAACAAGTTAAAATATAAATAAGTTACACTGGATGATTCTGGCTTTATTCTGGGATGATTTTGATATGTCACTGCATTTTGTAGGAATATTATGATCAGACTGTGCTCAAGAGGAAAGGTTTGTTCATGAAATATTTCAGTGAATAGTCCAGTGAAGTTGTTTCCCTCTAATAACTATGGCATCTAACACACAAATGGAACCAGTAGACTGTCAGGTGATGTTTTGCACGTCATGTGGATGTCCAGCAGGAAGCAACATCTTCGCTGCTGTATCAGAGAAGACCCCCTCCCTCTGATTTACACACATATTCAATATTCAATGTAAAGCTTTGTTATTTTGGCTGCAAGATTAAACTGGAACAGAATAATCAAGTCACTGGAGCCAGTTGAAGATATACAGATGACCCTTATTTTATCTGACTGTAGAAGACAGAAGTGCACTAGTGTTTTATTTGCATTTGTCTGTTTAAGAGATGGAGGTTTTTGTTTAGGTTAGTGGTGGATTGATCCTTAACTGATTTGAAAAACTCTGAATGAGGTTTTTAATGAGTCAAGCAACAAAAGCAATGTGTCCTACAGGTCCTATAATGCAGCCTGCCCACCCTGAAGTTGCAGCATTTCGCCTATCAACATTTTAGAGGGTCCCATTACGTTTAAGGGATGTTATACTCTCTTCCAAAACTGATTTAACTCATGATTCCATAGAATAACAACTTAACCTGATGTTGGAAACAACATACTTGCATCCACAGCCACTGCAAAATAAACTCTGAGCATGCTGGGAAACAAAATGAGTTACGTTTCCCCCTCATCCCTCTCCTGGCCGTGCCACTGTTCTGACGCGGTGGAGACTAAGTGGCTCAAATCCTTGTCTGAGGCCGCTCTCTTCATCTTGTTTGTTTGTCGGCTGGGTGGCCATGACTGGATCTGAGCCGCAAACAGGCCGGAGGCTTTGCGGAGCAGTTGCCCGCACCCTGCCAGACCCCCCTGCTTGTTTTCTCATCGCCAAAAAAACAGATTGTCTAATCTAATAAACACAGGCCGCTCAAGGCTGATCTGTGTGGTCACATGCTGATCCTTTGTTAGCACTGAGGGCTGCACAAGGGGCAGCGGTTGTCTCTGGTGATGACCACTTTCTAACACAGAGTGTGGAGCAAAGAGTGCAGCCTGATTCATGGAGATGCTGTGTGAGCTTCCCTCTTCTTGGCTGAACACCTGTGGCTCTACCTGTTGTTTCCTCTCTGCTGGAGCATCGGACCCTTTCCTCTCCAGGACCGATGCTTTGCTCCTTCATAGGAACGCTGCGGTTCCAGACCCGTGAAGCCACAGTACGAGTTCCTGTGGTCACATACCATCACTGACCTCCACGCAGTCTGAAACCACAGCAGAGAGCCTGCACTGGAGTGGTGACACTCGGCCGTCCATGACAATAACATTCAGCCCTAATCAGAAACACATGGAGTCAGCAGTAAGCGCCTGCATTCACATGCACGCCAAGCATGGATTCCTTGAGGTGTTTGTGACTCTGTAAGCGTGTATGCGTGGATCTGGGGTTTTTACATGTCGAGTATGCAGTGCAGGATTTGAGTGGAGAGTAATATGAGACAGGGGTTTGGGGCTCTAAGTTTAGACAAACCTCCTGTTGGCTCACTCCGATGCCTGTGTGTCCAGGGCAGAGCTCCCTGCAGGGAGATTCCCACACTGTTGCTTACCGGCATTTGTGCAAATCATTTCACTGCACATTCATCAGGGATCAGTTTTACTCCTGCATTACAGCTGAATAGAAGATATGTCTTGTTTGCTCTTATTTTGGAGACATTTACACATATGAGCTTGTTACTGATGAGAAACTACATCATATCTTCCATCCTGTGCCTGACAGCAACTTTATGGTTATGAGACTCAGTACAAAGTACAGCCGTACCACAAGGTTCATGTGTTCAAATAAGAGGAAAACAACAGCTCTTACCTCTCTGTTGCCTTCAGCTCTCCCTCCTCAAGTCATTCCTCCAGTGTGCGGCAGAATGTGTGTGTGTGTGTGTGTGTGTGTGTCACCATTTAACCGGTGAATTGTATCTCATGACAGCTGCTGAAACTGTCGCCATTCTCCACTGTCAGCCAAAAGCGCACAGGAAGGCAAAAGCAGAACAAGAAAATACGAGAGTGTGAGTCAGTGAGAGTGTGTGGCAATGTGTGTGTGTGTGTGTGTGTGTGTATGTGTGTGCCCCTTTGAGCGCTACAGAGTCTACCTCAGACAGCATGTCACTGACTGAGGAAGTTTTGCAGTTAACTCCTCCCATCATTTCTTTGGGACCAGGGTATAGCCTCCTCCTCCTCCTCCTCCTCTCCCCCTCTCTGTCTGTCTTCCTTTTTCTCTCCCAGCACACACACACCTTTTTGTTCTGTCTTGTAAGAGCTATTAAACCCAAGTAATTATGTGACACCTCTTCCCGTTCAGAATCAAAAGCATCATACGTGTATTTCCTCATTCTACAACACCAGTCACACCAGTTTCCACTGGCAGCGTCTTACTGCTCGGCCACAAACAATCCACTGGTTTGTGCAATTGTTCTCGCCATACCTGAGGAATCACTCTTCTTCATTCCTAAGGTGCAGACTCTTTACAGTCACAGCCCTGCCCATCGGGTCACTCTCACAGCAATAACATTTCACTCACTGTACTAAAAGAGTTTAACCCTATGTGCCTGATGGAAAACAGCAGGATATGTCTGTGACCCCTTTTTTCAGTCTTTGACACTCTTTTATTTTCTGTCCCCATTTGTGGGACATAAAAAAAAACAAATCCCCAGGCCAGCCATGTTTTTCTTTCTCACAGGGTTTTGTCCCTGCTCTGCTTAGTTAAATATAAACTCTGGAACTGATTGTGAATCCCCAGCCTCCAGTGCACCGTGACAAAGTCACCCTGAACGCAGAATATCAGCCCAGCGCTGCACATGTGATCATGCAATTGGCTATGCAAGGCTGCAGGACACAGGCCATTTATTCTGCTCCGTTTGCACAAGTGTGTGCGTGTGTGGTACAGAAAGCCAGGGGAATGTGGTTATATTGAATGGCAACAAATTACATATAGACAGGAATGGGCGGGGATAATAGTCCAGCATTACAGCGTGAACGGTATGTGTGTGTGTGTGTGTGTGTCCATACCTTCCCCAGGCCATGTGGCAGGACAAAGGGCAAGGATTGAGAGGGTTAGTGAAGAATGCGGCCTATTGCTGATCGCTGCATCAGATAGCAAACACAGCGGGAGTAGCATGGTGGTGTCATGTGCTCAGCTGATCAGAAAAGGTTGTTGTTGTTGTCCACTGACTAGCAGTCGCACAGTATAATGTTTGTCTGTCAGTGTTGATCAGACAATTTCCAACGGTGTGTGAGTTCCAGTGATAACCCACAGCAGGAGATGTTTGTCTCTCCTGATGACCGGGGGCAATGGCGCCCTCGCAGGCGGTGTCCACACTGCGTCGACCCGGCGGCCTCCTGCTTTTGGTTCACAGGAAAGCCAGCTTCCTGTTTTTCTGCCCCGTTAGTTTCAGAGGACAAAAGCACAATGCAGGGCTGCCACAAGAGCACGATCAGCAGCCGGCGCACGTCTGCCCCACAGGGCGTCTACAGTACCTACACATAGGTTTTTATCTGTCAATCATTATTCACACTGACCATGATCATCTCTGACCAGCCAGTAAACATACACTCGACCACAACACTCACTCTGTAGTTTAGGTTTTCATGAAGGTGACAGTGTCTTTGTTCACAGGACACAAATCCTCCCATACTTAATGTTTACTTGGTGGCATGATTAATTGATGAGAGAATGATGAGTTGATCTTGAGCCTGTCAAGGACAGTTTGCTGGGAGTTCAGCATTTTCTTTCTGTTCCTTTGTAACATCCATACCTCATCCTCACACCTCTGATATGCTGATATGTGAGGGGGAGGGCAGATTAGATGACAGGCAGAGGTCATCTTGAGCCATGAAGCTGCGGAGGTCAGGAGGTAAGATTAGAGCTGGGCAGCAGAGAGAGAGAGAGAGAGAGAAAAGGAGGGAGAGAGGGACAGAGTGCCGCGATCGTCACATCCCTCTATTGTCCAGCTTCCTCCAAGCGTCAAAACCAGGGCTTCCTCAGGACACGGGACAAGATATTTGGTTAGCTTAATAAAATATACATGAACACACGTGGGTACACACAAGTCGGCGCTGCTGTCCTCATGAGGACTTTGCACTGACTTCCATTAATTTTAAATAACAATTTAATTCTTAACCTTAAACCTAAAGATGTTTAAACAACGTGTAGACACACAGAAAGGCAGCATAAATATGACCTATATTACTTATTACATTTGATTATTTTTTTATCATAGTAGTTTATTGCACTGAAAGAGAGAGAGAGAGAGAGAGAAACGAATCAAACAGTGCAAAGAAGTGCTACTAAACTAACATAAATGATGCCTGAGATTCTGTCTGTTATAAATCGTTTATAGTTGCCCTGTCTGGCACTCTCAGAGTTTCCATTCAGTCTTCAGAACCCCTCATCTGTCAGGTTCTTGTCTTCCTGAGCGAACCAGGTGAGGCTGGACTGAACGAGACAGCAGCTGAACGTCTGGCCATTTAGGTGGAGACACAGATGGACACACTGAGGACGCTGAGCTCCTCCGCTGTAGCAGCCCGGTCTTCTGATTTATCACAGGGTCACAGAGGAGCGTGTCGCTCAACACCTCCTCACCTCACCTCCTCCCCTCTCTGCTGCTCCAATGATCCAATTAACTAATTTGCTGACGCTTATTTTCCAGAAGGGGGCGGTGTCATGACAGTTTTAGCAACACGCCCAGCCCAGCAGCACAACAGAGACGCCCAGTCCACTCAGAGAGACACACTCACGCAACAGACAAGTTGACAGGTTCCAACTCTGGTCTGTAGTTCAATGCTCACCTCTCAAGCGACGGAGACCTTTATCAGATTTGAATGAAGTTAGAATTCTGCAGCCACTGTGAGTTTGTGTCTCAGCTCTCACATCATGTCAGATCTGAATTAACCCAGAGACTAATGACTTTAGAGCACAGAGCGATGTAGGCCACAGAGTCCTCAGAGCGTTCAACGGCCCAGAGTGACGTCTACGACTCAGGGTAAGAAGAGAGAGGAGTCAAGTTAAACATAGACAGACACAGCAATACCGGAAGTATGTCAGCCTCACTTTCACAATAAAAATCATGTCATTTTTTTTTTTTTTTTTTTTTTTTCAGAGACGCCCAGTCCACTCAGAGAGACACACTCACGCAACAGACAAGTTGACAGGTTCCAACTCTGGTCTGTAGTTCAATGCTCACCTCTCAAGCGACGGAGACCTTTATCAGATTTGAATGAAGTTAGAATTCTGCAGCCACTGTGAGTTTGTGTCTCAGCTCTCACATCATGTCAGATCTGAATTAACCCAGAGACTAATGACTTTAGAGCACAGAGCGATGTAGGCCACAGAGTCCTCAGAGCGTTCAACGGCCCAGAGTGACGTCGACGACTCAGGGTAAGAAGAGAGAGGAGTCAAGTTAAACATAGACAGACACAGCAATACCGGAAGTATGTCAGCCTCACTTTCACAATAAAAATCATGTCTTTTTTTTTTTATAATTGACACCAGGTAGATATAATTGGCTGACAGAAAAAGACAACAAAAGTCAAAATATAAATTTGAATTAATATGATAACATACGATTGTAGATGCTAATAACCATGGACTTAAATATTTCTACTGATAGTAAATATTTATGAATTGATCTAGCATTTAAAAGCTAATTTGTAAATCATTTAACGGTAATTACCATTTGAATATATTTGGGTAAATGTGGGCTTTTTATGTATTTTATGTTGGTCGTTCAAGTTAAAAGTTAATAATGTCAGGTTACTCTTTTAATAGTGGTGACGGTCTGGCCTTTCAAAAGTAATGCATTGTTATTTGGATATCTGTTGAACACAGCTTACATATCGTTAGACAAAGCTGTTTATTTCGGGGCATAACAGACTCACGGATCGTGCATCGTGAGCTCGAGCGTGATTTATTTTGAAAGGGTAGGCCGCGTAGCGCTTCCTGTGAGTGTGTTGACGGCGCGTGCGGGGCGCACGGTGACAGCGCACACGGTCAGGAGGAGCGCGCGCCGCGGAGCTGGCGTGAGCCCGGAGCGGAGACGGTGGAAGTGAGCAGCGCTGTGAGCTGGTGTGTGTGTTGTGTTGTGATGTGTGTGTGTGTCTGCGCCGCCGAGCGAAAAACGCAAACGCTGGAGCTTCACCTGGATTTGACCACCTCTGGAAATAGCCCCTCATCTCTTCTTTTATATAATTATCAGTAAACCGCGTGCTTTGCTGCATGCGCGCATCTCCCCACAAATAGACTGGCAGCGGAGTGAGGAGCATCATCTGCGTTCTGCTGGATGTCCGCTTTATAATTAGCCTCCTTGTCATTTGCGAGGAGCAAAGTGCTCCGCTAGGACCTGCTCCTGCTTGATGGGATTATTTCCACCGGAGCCGCTTTGTTTGAGATAAGAATCATCATGAGTTCCAGAGGTAAGTCCATTCGTGCGCGCTTTCCTCTCCCCACTTGACGCGCAGGGACAATACAGTGTAGGTGAGAGCAGAGGGGAGAACTACTACAGAACAATGGGAGCACATTATCCACTGTGCAAAGATTAGACATGATGCACCTTTTTTTAAACGAAAGATTGATTTGATTTCACCTCTAGGAGAATATTAAATTTATAGTCTAGATTATAGAATGTACCAGTTTCTCCTAGAACACATCCTCAAGGCTCATGGGAGAATCCGTGTGAGCCAAGTGGAGCAGGATGGGAGAGGGCACAGGGGAGCCGAGAATATCTGGAGGTCAGAGGAGCATTTGAGTTCAGGTGAGATTTTTGGGATTCCTCACCCACATATGACAGCTGTTGCTCTGGCGCTCCTTCTTCTCCTCCTCCATCCATCCTTCCACACCCTTTCTTGTCTTGGTGAGACCACCCAGACCTTCAGCTGCTGCCTCTGTGCTCTCCTCATAGAGTTTAGGCACACGGGTGACGCAGCACATGGCAGCCCCCGAGGGCCCCTGTCATAGTGTACCCCAGACCGGCCAGGGGCTGGGTGGTGGGGGCAGCAGTGATGCTAAGCTGACCTTGTATCAGCTGACTGTGACCCTGATCCTCTGTCAGCTGAATCAGGGCTTTCCCCCTGCAGGCCTGTCTGGCTCAGCTGTGTGTGCGCGCTCACATGCACGCCTCTACTCGAACAACTTATCACCAGTTGATTCTCGTCAAAGTGCTCGGTCTATTAAGAAGCACCCCACCCTCCTCCCACTCCTCCCGGCTCTGTCCCTCAGCTGTCAGGGAGGCAAGTTGGAAGTTGACGTTTTCCAGGTTCTCAAGGAACCGCTGGTGTCAGGGCACTTCCCATCCTCCCTGCTCCATGTCCTCCGTGTGTCTGTCAACAGGAGAGACCTCGGGTATCACTGCATCATTCATAATCTCGACTGTCATTGTACGGCACTACATTATTCATCTGCTGCTCTTAACCCTCTGGTACCGAGGCCACGCCTCGCTGCCGGGCCCTCGTGCCATGTAGTGCGTGCCGCCGGGGAGTGGTGGTGTGGCGTCGCATGCTCTGGGATTGTTGGGGAAAATGTGTAGAATTCTTTTGTTAAGCCTCAGAATGCTTTTCTCAGCTGACACCCGGCAGAGGAGGAGGGGCACGTGGAGCCATGTGTGTGTGGAGAACACTCACACGCTCGTGATTTAAAAGCATGTGCTCAAACAGGATCCACACAAACACACCCACACCACTCAATAACAACGTGTCAACCTGCGGTGTGTGTGACACTGTGTGTGTGTGTCACAGCAGGCAGATGGTGGTGTGACATGTGTCCATACTCTGGCTGGAGGCAACACAGCTGAAGGAGGAACATCCTCCGCTCCTCTTCCTCTCCTCTCAGGCAAACATATGTTCCCCTCAGACGCGCTCAAGCTTTGGACAGGAATGGGCCTGTTAGGCTGTCCGCTGCATTGGATGCGATAGCCCAGAGGCCACTGTAATTACAGACAGCACTGACTGTCTGTCTTCATCTTCTCTGCCTTCTATCTCTCGTGGTCACTGGGTTTTCTATGTGTGCGTGAGTCTGGCCATTATCTTTTTCCACCTTGGTGTAAAATATTTGTATATCTCCACTCTAAAAATACCTATAGAACCAAAAAAAAACCTGTTAAATCCGAGTGTTTCTGTGATGCAGTGAAAGTTCAGGATGTGTATTTCAGGAGAGTGATAAAACACATGTTGGTCAATATACTGATCATTGAGCTCAGGGACCCGAAGGGAGCTGCAGTCATACATCACAGGCTGCCACCTCTCTCCTCCTGTCTCGTCCTCACTGTAGAGCTGTAGGACTTTAAAGAAAGACTTATCACCAACTTTACCCTCCACAACCTGAATTATGATCTGCTGTCCCAAGTTTGTAATGTAGCGCTATGATTGATACCCAGACTCAAGCAAAAATACATCATGCATCAATTCCTCTTTAAAAAGTCTCAGAACCTCTCAACATATTTTCATTTCTGTGTTCCAGATGCTTCCTGCATGAAAGACACCCTTTGACAGAGACATGTGATATGAAAGGGAGTTTTGTGTCTCCTCTGTTGCTGGAAATGTTGGGTTTGGCCATAAGGTCATAAGGTCTCATTCGATGTAAAGCTCCTTGACTCTTGGAGTTAAATTGAATTGATATGATACAATATAATTTGACGTATCTGCACATCCATTGAGTACAGTACTATTATACTATTATAGTGTTATGCTTTAGGTTGGAGTAGGTAGCATTGATTGATGTTTTTAGAGCTGACCAGGTTTAAATGTCATAAAATGTCAAGAACTCTACAATTCTCCTACAAAACAGATTTGTGATTTACTTCATGCTTGTCCAGTCGTACTTTTCTTTAAATGCCATCTTGAGGATGAGGTATTAGTTCTCTGGCTCTTAATAATAATACAAAATGCCAAATACCTGCAGCACTACCCACTGAGCTGAGCCTTTTGTTTACAGCTCATTATTTCAGTTATTTCAATCAAATTGCTCATGTTTTAAGAAGTGTCAATAACTTAAAGTGGAACAGGACCAAATACATTGATGGGCTTGTCCGCAGGACTGGCAGATGCATCAATACCTGTCAACTGACTTGCTTCAGATTTAGTCTGCAGCAGCGTGACCTTTGGCACCAGTGAGTGACTGAAAGTAATATGATAATTCTCTTAAAAGGCTTGGCTAACACACTGTTGGAAAAGACACTGGGGGTTGAATGATTATCTGCCTACTATAAGTCCACAAATAGAAAGTTGGTGGAATTCCACCCTTTGTTTTTCCTGATGTCATGAAGTGATCAAAGAGGAAACAATTATTTTTTTATGATGGTGCTGGACAAGATGTCAGGGAGTCCAGTGAATCACCAGAGAAGGTCCTCTGGGTACCATGAATATTCATTTTGAATTTCATAGCAATCTAGTGAGTGAGTGGACGGATGACCCACTCACAAACCTGCTCCAGAAGAGGGGTAGGGGTTGGGGTGGGGGTGCTGCATGTTTGCCTCCTGCTCTCCTCCCTCATCAGGTGAGAGAGGGTGGGAGCCGCACAGATGTAAACACAGATGCTGGGATGAATATTCATGCAGGCTTGTACCTGTGGTCATGTATTTCCCCACCAGCATAACATCCCGTGTTATTCAGTCGCTGCTACATTCCACCGGTTACCACACAGGATCAGATACATTTCTGTGCAAAGCTAAGAACATTACATTTTGGAGATTGTCTAGAAATATCATTGGAAGTTTCATCTTTAAGGATTTTGTTTCTCATTCCAAAGAATTGGATATTATACTCTATGTTGTGCCCTCAAGGTGGCTGTGTCCACGACCTTGGCTTCTGGTAGGATGGAGTGATCATTCAGACTGTCAGCAGCAGTTTGACCCTTCTCTCTTGCCGTAGAGTGACGGTATGTTTGTGACGCCGCTGGACACGGCCAGGGCTCTGATGGATGTCCCTGCCCAAGGTCCTGACAGAGATGGAGGGAGATAAAAAGAGGAGAAGGGACTGGGGGGAGTGCAGAGGGGAGAGCTGATCTTGGGCTACGTTAGATTACACACAGGGAGGACGTGGTTGTTGTGAAGCGGATCTCACGCCCCTGTTCTGTTTCAGGCCGCCTGTCAGGGTCTGAGTAGTGCTGAGTAATGTCCCTCTCAGCCCGATTGACCCCAATGGATGTAGCATCAGCGGTGTCGTCCATGATTCTCTGAAGGAATGTTGACTGACTCTCTCAGTCACTGGAGCCAATAAACCTCAAGGTTTGTTGTCACAGGAGGTTGTGTGGAGGCATCCATCTTCATCTGACTAATCAAATGCACTTGTGTTTGAATCAATCCTGCAGTCCACGCAGGCTGCTTCTATGTTATGTTTACTCATGTAGTAATGCTAAAGTCTGCTTGAGTCTAATAACACCTCAAGTGTGAATGTGCACTAAGCTCCTCTCTAAGTTCTTTATTCCCTTTCCATTCCATCTTTCCACCTGAGATCCCTGTGTGGACATGTGAGAAGAAACAACGCAAAACTTAATAAAAGCAAAACTGCGTTAGAAAGCAACAGATTTATTTCCTCGGATAATTCATGGCCTTTTGCTTTGCTTCCCCTTCGGTCTTTGCCCTACTCTTCTCTTTCGTCACCACCAATCTCCCAGAATCCCTTGTGACTGCAGCTCCCGGCAGGTTCTTCCCCAGCGCTGTCAGATCAGTGGCAGAAATAGCAGCAACCCCACCAGTCCCCCGAGGGATGCTGGCGGCCTCTGTGACCCCGACCCCCTTCCCATCTCCTCTCCGCTGGAGGCCGCATTCTCCCCGGGCAGTCATCGCTGATTTGGAGTCAGTGGATTACACCTGTAGTCTGGTGGCTGACATCGGAGGAATGACTCAACACATCCACGAGGGTGTCGGGATGCAGGGTTGTTCGAGAGCACCCTAATAGGATGGGGAGAGCTTGGCTACGTTCAATGAGAACAACCACAGTGACACAATTAGACTGAGTTACGTAACGCTACAGCTCCTGAGCTGATTGTGTTCCTGGATCCTCTGCTCCGGCATGGCCTTTTTGTCCTGTGGGTTCAACAAGTTATACAAGCATCTCATTAACTCGAGGTTACTTGTTGTTCACGAGAAAAGAATCCTCTTCTGCTCCCTCGCCTCTGCTTTAAAGGCTGCGCTCCCGCGGAACAATGCCAGCTTGTCTGGTCGTGAAAGCAGAGGATGTTTCACTATGCCAGAGGTTTGTTTTGACCCACTTCCAAAGGTCCGCCGTGTAAATAAATGTCATGTGTGTTTCCACTAGGCGTGCGCTCAGAGGCAATCGGTCATACCTGTCGGGATCAGTGTTGCTCCTTTGGTTTTAATAGACTGCTCTATCACACATAAAGAAAACCACACTTTGGAGGGAGTGTCATTACTGGGACCAGTGGCCGGCCAGTGTGTCCCTGGAGGGCTGCCAGCATTGTGGGTAAAACAATGAACTAACAGAGACTTGAGTGTGGGTGATTGGGAGTGGGAATTATTCATGCCTGCATATTTCCATTGCCCACAGTTGTGTCTTGAACAGGAAAGTAAACAAGTGCACTCATGAAAACATTTGCTTCTGCTCTCATGGATGTATGCCCTCACACCCGGCCTGCACGATGCGGTCAGGCTCGGGGAATGCAAAGGCTGGTCAGACTTTTCTAAGTGCAGAGAGTCCTTTGAGATTAGAATAGCAGGATGTGTCATTGCACCCCTTCCTCCAAGTGTAGGACCACTCAGATGCTCCTTCAAGAAGAAGGGCTGACGAAGAGGAATGGTTTGCACAAGGGCCTGTCTGTTGCCAGGAGGAGAAGATAAACTAACTAAAGAGCTTGTAACAGCCTAAGAAGCCTTGGGAACATTTCCCTCACCTGTTTGAGATCAAATGAATGGCTTTAACCTGAATCATGTGAACTCCTTTCCCTGACAATGTGAAATCAATGACATGTACTCTAATGCATAATCAGGTAAGGGGATCCATCCAGTATCTGGCATGATGCAGCACTGTGTGAGTGTGTTTGTGTAATTGCGTTAGCCCAAAGTGCGGGTGAAAGCCTGGAGCTTACCCAGCTTACACGCTGTAGGTGTTAGACCTCCGATACAGAAGTGTTGACAGAGCTTTTCACCGATCTCATCGTGTGAACTGCTCACGGTCTCTAATGTATCATCATCGCTGCGTTTGTCGAGGGAATGTTGGGAATCAGTTTTGTAAAGATGAGAGAATCTGTTCAGATTTATATTAAACGTTTATTTTTCTCACATCATCATCCAGGGTCGACAGGAGGTGAGCGGAGCTCTGGGCCAATCCGGTGTCAACGATGTCGGGAAATCTGTAAAGGAGAGGTGGTGCGAGTCCAAGAGACCCACTTTCACGTCAAGTGCTTCACCTGCACCGGTAAGAATCAGCAACTCGATCCCTGACACGGCAACACAGCCGACGTTAGAGCTGACAAACAAACAACGTTGGAGCTGTAGTGATCAGACAATACGGGCATTGTCTCGCTCGGCCCTCAGGCCTGGGTGGCTCGGGTCAGAAATGTTAAACGTGGGACTCAGGTTCCAGTAGAATACTGACATGCTACCATGGTCTCTACAAATACTACACACACACTGACAGATATACTCAACGTGTCCTCATTCATCCATGTCCTACTGTACACGCTGAGTGCTACTATTAGCCCACAGTGGGGATTGGAGAGGATCAGAGGTGCGTTGCAGGGGACTTAGGCTCCTGCTAGGTTGGCTTGTTATTGCCCTGCCAGCTCGGAGAGGATTTTCCCTCATACGCTTTGACCTAATGAGACTGTCTTCACCAGCTTTGCGCTGCTACAGGTGAGCAAGTGACCTAAAGTGGTGCGATAATGGTACATTCCTGTGACGACAGGACTAGTGCAGGGTGTATTTGTATTGTAAATGGATGTATCTGTGGGAGATGGATGAGAAATGGCCTCTGTGGCCAAGATGTCAACGATCCAGATAAGCTGAACTGTAAAACAAGCTTTACTGATGTTTATGTATGTATAGGTGTGTAACTGTGTTTCATGCTGTTGATATGGCTATCAAAGTAAATGATAGGAATGTGGTGGATGAGATGATCTTTTATTGTGGTTCAGTGAGGAAAAACATCTGAAAAAATGAACTGGGGTCCTTTGTGAGCTAACGTTCTAGATGCTGACGCGCTGGTCTGAAAGGGGCTAGTGATGGTCGTGTATCTGGGCGTTTACAAACTGTGAATGAAAGAATTGAGAAATGCCATTTGTCATGCTGCCACGCGGCCTGAAGCAAGTATTCTCACGCTATTTTTAAAGGAGGGAGAGTCATGGGATGCTTTTCCGATGAGTTTGAAAGAAGCATGACGACATGTGGACTTAGCGGCCATCTCTGAAGAATGGTTCATTTGTTTTCAGTGAATCATATGCTTGCTTGAAATGTATCACCCTTAGACCCCTTATCCAAATAACCCTTGTGCATATATAAAGCTTTATACAAGTATCAAAAAGAGCAACAAAGATGTTGTTCTCTGATGTTGAGCCCTAAACCACCTCGTCATCCACCATGGCAGAGACAGGGGCCTGGACCAGCAGGAGGAAAACCTGGGGACCACTGGTCCACTTAAACACTTCAGGCCCAGCTCTCTCTGCACTTGCCGCCTGCGTGGTGTTACAAATTGCTCAGGACGGCCGTGGAATAACATTTCTGTCGCATAAGTGTGTGTGCTGCTGCTGCTGCCGGAGTTTGCTCGACACCTTTGACAACTTAGCTCTAGCAAGCTGTGTTATGACGTCTGTGTGTGTCTCTCCTCTGCCGCCCAACATCATGCGCTGAAGGCATTTAGTGAATCTCGTTGTTATTATTTTCGGCCTTGTTTTATCTCTATTATTTTATTTTTTTATGACACTGTTGTTGTCCTTTTTGTGTAATTTATTCAAATTAATTCATAATTATTCCCATATGAAGTATTATACTGCTTGGAAGTTTTTCTCCACTAAAAAAAAAAGAAAGATAAAACTTAAAATGACTCAGACCTTGTGGGATATGTTTCAAAGCTGTGTTTTTATTATTTATCTTTTGAGCAGCTGTTGGAGGAGCTGAGTTGTGTTTGTCATTGCATGAGCATCCCTCCACTGTTGTTCTGCAGCGAGCCGCTCTACACTCAAACTCACTGAAGTCTGTTGATCGGAGCCTTGTTGTTGTTACGCGCTCCCTGCGTGTTGCCACAAACACCAGCTCTTAGTGCGCAAACACACCCATGCACCCATGCATACGAGCGTGCGCATCCATACGTGCATGCATGCTCACCGTGAGTTGTGAGGGGTTGCTGTGGTAACGGTGTGAAGGGGGCACCCGGGCCCTGGTTGGTGGATATTCTCAGCATCTCTATGGTGCTATTAGCCAATCAGAACACTGTATTCTGTGCCCTGGAGAAAAAGGGTGTGTGCGTGGGGGGGTGAACACAGGAAGCAGGCAGACAGGAGGAGAAGAAGAAGGGGGGGATGGGGGTGCTGTTTGTCGCCTAAACATTACATCATCACTCGAATGTAACACCAGGCTCTCCTCTTCCTCTCTTCGTCCGCAGCCTCGTTAAAGTAATGGGAATCTGCCACGTTAAACACACCTATCAGACAGCCCTGCCCCCCCTTCCAGAGAGCTCTCCTCGTCCCATGAGGCAGCGGGGCGTTATTGTGCGGCCAGACTCTGCCACATCCCTGCCCATAATGTGCTCTTCTGCACGGGCCTCTGCACAGCCAGCAGTTTTCCAAAGCTTTCATTGTAAACGCACGCTCAGGCACACAGAGGTGTTGCGTGTTGTTTTGAACTTCATAAACTCCATCAACTCTGTTTTTGTCCGTGTCACCATTGTCTGCGTATCAGCGGCTCCTATTCTCTAAGGCTGAGTAGCAGGATTACTCTATTTTCCATCTCTCTTTTTTGCTTTACTTTCAGTTTTTCTCCCTGAGTTTTTTTTTCCCCTGTCGCTCCCTCCCCTCCTTCCTTTCCTGGTGACAGTCACCCAAGCATGAAATCAATTTCTCATCTCAGGACAGGATGACATTGGCATGCAGGCTGTGCGATTTGGAGGCTAATGGCTAAACTGTATTATACAGTCGCAGCAGAGTGACAATCCGCTGTCACCTGTCAATTGCCTTATCTGTCTGATGTGTTTATAAACTCTGTGATTGGGCTGTGTGTCAGCATTTGATTTCCTTCTTGGGGGATCAGCATGTCTACCCTCATTATTGACCTTGACCAATGATATTGTGTCTGCCACAGTTCATTCAAGCATGATTTTTCCACCATGACATAAAATCTGAGTTATTTCCCCCTTTTTCCTCCCTCTCCTCATTTTTTCTTTCCCTATTTCTGTCTCCATTTTTCTGAAAAAGGGCTGACTCTGCCCCACACGACAGATCACTTAAACTAAAGCAGATACTCTGAGAGCACACACTTTCTCTTAGCATGTAAAAAAAATAAAAAATAAAAAATAACACCTACATCCACCGTGTCTGCTGTTTGTAAAACCACATCGCCTTCCGGATGCCACATTATCATAATTTCCGTCTCATGCATTAGTCAGAAGAAGAACAGATCACTAATCATGTGCGTTTAACCTCCCATTTGAACCCATTATACAGAATCATGGAAAAAAGGCAGCTACGCAATCAACTCAGGAGTCTGTGGAACAAGACTGAAGCCGTCTCACAGCTTGATGCATCAACTCCAGACACAGAAGGCGGTGGGGGGGGGGTAATGTTGTGAGTTCATGTAGACCCTGTAGCCGTTCGGAGTGAAGCGACGGGCTGGTGGCGTACGGACGATGATGTGGTGTTGTATTACCAGCAGACAGGCTGACTCGTGCATACAGGCCCAATGACATAGTGACCACACTTACCCGGGCTCTGGCGCATAATAGGAGCTTGTGGATTCCAGCAGACGGCCAGGTCTGTCTGTGGCACGAGAGCGAAGCTTATTCACTTAAACCGAAGGCAACGTGTAGACACGTGTCTCCTGTGCAAGCTGGCTCACATGCTCAAACAAAAACAAAACAAAAAAATCACAGAAGCAGAGATATGTGAACTTTGAAGAGCCCTAGACAGAAAAGATCACGTCTTATAAAACAGCTCAGAGGGGAGTTTTCTCAAAAGGGCTCGTGCATCTTTGTCTCTTCCTCTGTGGACCTGTTCCAGTCAGTCCAGCCTCCTTTTGGATGCTATTAGCTCCCATCACTCATGCTCAGTGTTAATAACATGAACCCACTGTGCTGTGCAGCCTCTCTGAAGGGACGGGCAGTGGGAGGAAGACAAGGAGAAGACGAATAGCATGAAGGATAAAGAGCAAAAAGAAAGGCAGAGTGGTTATGAGGAGAAACAGAAAGAAAGACACAGCGTAGAGAGAAAAAAGTGGGGGGTTACTGAGAAAGGGGTGCTTCCTGTAGCTATAGCAACCGCTGGTACGCTGGTCCAATCACCACACCAGGGCCTGGTTGCTAGGGAGAGATTCCGACAGACAGAGAAGGGAGCGCGTAGGGCAGCGGTGCTTTTACCCGACAACTCTCCAGGATCCAGGACAGATGACAGGGATTATTCCTCCGCTTGTGTCTCTGAAGCACCACCGCCCTGAAGGATTTTCACACGCCGATGCCCTGCCTATTGTCTTTGAGTGTGTGTGTCACAGTGAGGTGGAGCAAGTGTCTGGCTCAGCAAAGGAGGGATCTCTGAATGATAAAGAGGATCATTAAATGGCAAACCGTGCAGTGTTGAACAAACTGTGTGCACGTGTGCACAGCTCCAGAGCTGCACCAGTGTGCTTATCTCTGTGCGTCTGTGATCTCATTCACGCCTCCTCTCCCCTCAGCTGAGTCTCTTATCAGCCCTCAGAGGGTTAAAAGCCAAAGGCCTCAGCAGCAGGGCTGGTCTGCTGGTATGAAGGGACTCCACTGGGCAACCATCTGTCTCCGTCCGCCACCATAGCCAAAGACTGGGGTTAACCCTGTCACTCATGCACTATTTCTCTCTGCTTTAGCCTTTAGCTGCCTCGCTTCTTCCTCCTTTTGCTCTTTTCTATGATCTCCACATGCCTTGTGTCACTGTTCTTCTTTGAGCTGTGCAATGGCCGTGTCAACCATTAACTCTGGGTCCTTTGGTCCCATATTGGTCCCCAGAGGAAAGAACTGTACCTCTTAGTGAAACCATGATGTTGACTTTTTTAGTTTTGATTGAGAATTTTGAAAGTTTTAATACATACAAAGCCACGCAATAAGGCAATGCAATATAGTTTTACATATAGTTTACATTTTAATAATCACAAAGTGATTATTTAAATTACTTGTTGTGCTGGCACCATGTCAAAGCTGAAACAAATGGTATTTCCTCATTTTGTTTAATTTGGCAATTTACCTTTTCAACTGTATCAACCCACTGGCTTATCTCCTTAACTAAGCTGACCTAAACTAAACTGAACTAATAAAATTATAATGGTAGTGCTGATTATCAGACGTTACGATGTCAGGACCGCTGGCGTTGATCTCAAAGCTCTAGGCTGGCTTGAACGGGTTCACAGGGACTTTAGTTTCTCTCCTCTTCCTGTCCGTCTGACCACTTCTTATCCCACCCTGCGATTTTGGCACAACTTGAGAAAACACGTTATTTACTTTTGGAGTGTTTCCTCCGGTTGGAGGGCCTTTGAACCAGGGGGCAAGGGGAGCTCAGAGGAGCCCGGGCCCCATGTTGGTAGCGCAGATGTGGGGGTGAATAGGTGAGCACCTCCCCTGCTGAAACATATCTCTGCTCTGGTACATATGTGTCCCCTATGTCCGATTGTATGTAGCTGCCTTTATTACCCTGAACATTAGCATAACGTTGACAGCAGCGCTAAAACAATTAGGTTATGCAGAAGGGGCCACGCTGACGAACTGTACCAAGCATGTCCGTTTACCTAATAGCACGTGATGAAGACCTAACAGCATCATAATGAGCTGAGGGAGAGAGGGGGAGGCGTGGAGGTGCAGGCTGTGATGGCGAGAACAGACGGTGCAAATTGAGATTAAGTGGACATTTTTTGCTTCAGAGACGCAAAGACTTGGAAGCCGTCTTGAAACGAAAGGACAGAGAAAGAGAAGGGGAGGGGGGGTTGTCAGGACTATTTTGGGGTTCCGGTCCTGGCCGGCTTTGAGATGGGAATTTTAATTGCGTCTGTTGGCGGGAGATAAATACCCAATCACGCAGACCCCCTGTGGGTGTCTAATCAGTGTGGTTCTAATGACCACAGCTGCGGGCCCCAGCATACATGCTAGCCTCTCATCGTCAGACTTCTAATCTTTAGATTGCAACTTCCTGCGTTGTCAAAAAATAACCAAGTCCTCAAGGAGACTCAGCATCTTGTCGTTTGTCTCACTAGAACGAGGGGAAGATCTTAAAATGAGCAAACAGATTTAAAGCTGATTATGTTTAGTTTAGGACCATGTGTCTCTCTAACATTCTTTTCTCATGCAAACACATCATTATTAAAATTCTGCATTACTATGATTTGTGTGCACTTTCCCACGAGTAGCGGCAGTGAAAGCCAATCCTGGGACAGCGAAGCCGACTCTTCTGACTCGGCATCGGTTGTGTCGGGCTGTTGTTTTTATGGGTGGGTGTCCGCGCCATGTGGTGCTGGTTGTGTGGCTGCAACCAAACCCTTTGTTCTCAGGGCCAAGCTAAACCACATCTCTGGAGCAGCGGAGGAGACACCGAGCTTCAACGCAGCTCCACCCTCTGCGCTGGCAGCTGCAACATGTGAAGGGATGCTTTTAAAGCTCCTGCTCGATGGTTAGAACTGAAAGGGAGTGAAGCCGGAAGCTTGAGGGCTCAGTTGAAAGCGGGATTCAGAACGTGGAGCCTCTTTCAGGGAGATTTGAAGAATGTTGTGTAAAAGTTTGCTCAGCAAATTGAGCCTTCAATAGGTGCAAACATAGACTCCCTGCTTCCTTTATTATCACTGAATTAATACTGCATTATTCTATTTTCTGGCACATAATTCACAAGTCGCTTTTGTACAGACACGTTGGCTCTTGACGTCTTCATCTTTGTCTTCCTCGGGTGTGGTTCTGCCTCTTCATCCAAAGATATGACCAGGTTTCATTTTTCATTTTTGCGTCTGCATTTTCCCCCCACGTGCTTGTGGTGAACCCAGCAGGTGGGGTGGGGGGGGGCCCCTGCTGTGCGTTCACAATGGATTCTGCTGACTTTAAGCCGGGGGGCTAGGTGAGGCAAGCCTGCAGGCTCTCTCTCCCTCATTGGTGCTCACATATCTGGAGAAACTCCAGAGGATCGTCAGAGTTCAGTGCATGTCGGACACCAGCTTCCTCTACATGTACTCCAGTTATTTTTATGTTGTGCCTTTAACCACATGTGAATTATTTCAGGGTTTCACCCATTCATTCCCAAGTAAAAACCTGGCTCTGGTGCTTTTCATTAAACGTGTGTAATGTCAAGTTATGGTCCCTGAAAACATTTGGAATTTGCAGCCACCAGTTTAATCACTGCACCACCCTATCATTCATAGTGGGACCTGGCTGTCTCTAGGGCAACTGTGGAAGGTTTACGTCTCCTATAGCAACTGAGGAAGGGGGACGTCCTTCGCCATGCGTCCATCCAATCAATCAGGCAAAAGAAAACCAAGCGTTGACGGGCGGTAACAGGTGAACTGTCCAGCCGCAGCAGGTCCAGTCGGTCGGCGGCGGTGTGGTCAAGCGTTTGAATGCTAATGAAGTGCATTAGGCTAATTGTGCAGTCATTTGGAAATTAGTCTGAGCGCAGATTAAAAAGTAATTCTGAGGGAGAAAGAGCGAGAAAGAGCGAGGTGGTAAAACTGACCACAATTTCGTTTTTTTCGTTTTCCACAAATTATTGTTTTGTTAAATGAACACTATGGAGCGTTTCATATCACAGGGTTTGTTTCATAGCCAACAGCTCAGTATATGTGGAAATATTTAGTCCTCCATTCTCTTTTTCCATTAAGGCACCATCTCAGATAGCCTGTGATTTGGGCTTCTGGTTAGAGCCGGAGTTAGTCTGGTCCAAACTGCAGCAGGGACACTTTTTGTCGGCACATGCGCATGCTCACACGCGCACTTTTATATACACCCTATTCTATTCTGTCGTTTTCCACGTTCCTCCCTTCTCCTGCACTTCTGCAGCCGCCTCGCCTCGAATCCAATGACCCGTCACAATGATAAAGATCCATCATCATATCTCACCATACACACACTGTCTCATTTCATCATCCAATCTCTGCGTACGCTCGGTGCCATCTCATCGGGGATGGATTTATGTGTCTCTGTCCTCCTGTGGGAGCTGAGATTGTTTTGTTTTTAAGTGAGGGCCCATTGATCTTTTATTACGCCATTAAGTCAATATGCTCCACTCATAAACAGCTTGAGATTAAATGAGCTCCTTTGAAGGGTTTATGTGTGTGTGTGTGTGTGTGTGCGTCTTTTAATCGGCCTGCCAGCGAACACTGAAATCTGGTGGCCATAGGGAGCCAAGTATCGCCTGTAGCAGGAGCAGCTCCAGTCAGACATGACCAGTATGAAGCCATGTAGCCGCAGTATGTTGTTGATGTTCGAGGTTATTCATTCCAGGACTAGCTGGCCTTTTGCGTTTATTTACTCATTTAATTAACTGGCAGTGAGCTGAGTGTTAATCTCATGAATAACAGTTTTTCTCTGTCGGTTATATTTCCATTTCTAATGCTGTGACAATCGCAGCTGAGTTGGATTCAGTAAAGAGACGATAGTCAGAATTGTTTGTATCTTTAGAGTATGAGACTCTTTGGAAAAAAGAACAATGTGAAATCAGTTGATTACATCAATGCAGATTCAGACTACATCCATAGTACTACAGTGTCTCTGTCCACACTAGCACTTCACCTCAGTCTGTATTAATCCATATGAACGCACCTGAAAACCCATATCACATGACCACTAATGTCCACTGGCTCTTAATTCAATTATTAAATTCTATTTGAGTTCTATTCTGTATATTTTATTTATTGTCTATGTTTTGTTTTGTCTTGTGTTACAGTTTGAGCATGGCTGAAACAAATACACATTTAATTGCCAGCGACTGCTGAATGGATTTGTTGTACACAAAACAATTCAGTCCTGAATCCAGAATTGAATCTGGAAATGTCAGCCTGCAGTCTGACGTTACCTGGCCTTGTAATTGAACATGCCAGACTAGCATGATGATGATGTCACGTCACTCCACATTACTATTGAATGAGAAACAGGATCATCGCTCTCCTTTTGACAATTTTACAAAAACCTAGCTGTTAATGCATGCAGGTGGGGATATCTGGATTTGTTTTACACAGTGTGTGACCTTCATCTGAGCCGTGTGTGAGTGTGTCAGCTCACAGCGGAGGTCACAGTACCTGTCAACCCTTCCTTTTTGTAACCGCAACGTTTAGAGGTAGAAACCAGAGCCCAGAAACCACGGCGGCCACTGATCCGTGAAAACGCCTTTCAGCTATACAGTTACCGTCACTGGGCTCCACTCTCAATTACACGGCAAAGTGCTGTAGCGCACATCGCCTGCTTAGGCTGTATGCAGTATAGAGACGCACACACTACAAGCTCATCTTTCACGTGCACAGCGAATGATTTCAGCGTCTCTCCCATTGCTCCGTAATGAGCCTGTAGTCGATGTTCTGATGATGCTGAGAACTTGTGTTTCGTTGTTTAGTCTCCTTCTCCACATTGTTTATCACAAAATGACTTTTCCACTGATTATATCATTATATTCTCATCAGAGCAAATTGGCTCAGCACTGTCTGAAGCTGAATCACTTCGGCAGCAGCGAACGTGTCAAGACAAACACACACACACACACACAGCATGCACACAAACGCGAAGAGGAGGGTGTTCTCACACTGAAAAAACATATGTTCCGAGGCATGTAGCAGAAAGACGCTGATTACCACTGAGTGTTCAGTGGCTGAACTTTATTTTAAGAGTGCATGACAAAAAATCCTGATGTGTTTTGACATTTTTATGCCAAAAATACCAATTTCTGATACCCACAGATTTTTCCATATGTTTCAACTTTCCTCCCTCTCCCTCCCTCCCCCTTGTTCTCTCCACAGTGTGTAACTGTGATCTTGCACAATCTGGCTTCTTCCAGAAGAAGGGCGAGTACATCTGCACAGCAGACTATCAGCGTCTGTACGGTACACGCTGCGACAGCTGTGACAGCTTCATCACAGGGGAGGTGGTGTCTGCACTGGGACGCACGTACCACCCCAAGTGCTTTGTTTGCAGCGTTTGCAGGTATACATGCACACACATGCACGCCAACTTTGTCTGCCATTCGGCCTTTGACATAGAGAATGATGCTCCTCACTGACACAGATTCTTCAGTTTCCTTATTCTGTGTGGTTGTTATACCTGTTCCAATTATTTGATCCTGCGTTGCTCTTTTTGCCTTCAAGTCAAGGATTGTCTTATCTTTTTAACTCTGCTTTCAGCCTCCTGTCGTCTGTCTCTTCAGCAGCTTAATATTTATCTTCACCAGCGAGAGACAGAACCCGATCATTAAAGTTTTCCCACTAAATCAATCAATAGACTCTACGAAGCAATTTCATGTCTTCGAGTTCAGAAGGACGTTAAATTGCTTCGCAGTTTGTCACATATGCTGTAAGTCATTCCGTCTGCATTAAATGTAGTAAATCAATTGTTAACACACAGATAGGTATGTAAGCTAGAGCAGCTTCAATCAAAGATACAAAACAGAAACCAGGATTGCTTTATCCATAAACAGCCCCAAATATTACCCACCCTGAAACTGAAGCCAGTAATACCAGTCTACATATTTGATGACAGAGTTACTGCTGCATCAAAATATCAATCCTCATTGTGATGTCTATCAATAGGAATATAAAACAATGGTTCAATATATACCAGTCTTTATTTGGTCATAGATGTTATGTAAGCACAATATAAGACATAACAGATCGACGCAGATTGTGATAATTATTGATTTATATATAGATATTAATCTTCATGTTGTCACTGGACAGATACAGCAGTCTGGGCACAATCGGTGTTTCACTCTGTCGGAGTGAGGAGACGTAGGCCGTCCCTCCTCTGACCTCCCTCAGCGTCCACGTTCCGCTGCTCCTGAGCAAACTAAGAGTCAGCAGCCAGTGTCTCGTCGCTTCACTCTCCTTGTCACTCTTTGGAGTTTCATTCAGAAAAATAATCAGTCGTGTCACATGGCACAGAGGGGATGTGGGAACACCTGTCTCGCTCGCGCTCTGCGTCTCTGTCTGTCTGTGTTCTTGTCCCATGAGGTTTACATACCTCCTCCCCCCGTCGCTCCAGGAGACCAGTGTTTGCTCGACGTCGGCTGATAAACACACAGTCATGCACAGCAGCCGTGGGCAGGGAGAACTGAACTGACACCAACTGGCCGGAGACAGTCAGTGGAGCAGTCCAGCGCTGACAGTGATGAGTGTGTGTGTGTGTGGATGAGACAGCCAGGGGCTGAGGGGTGAATCTCCTCCTTCCTGCTCTGACTGCCCTCTGCCACATCCCTCGCAGCCCTTTCTTGTGCTGCCTCTCTTTTCCTCCGCTTCATCCTTTCCTCCTGTCTTTCTTCCCCTCCTCTTCATCACCCTACTCATTATTCCTGTCATCCTCTTCCTGCTCTTAATCATCACCATCCCATCTCCTTCATTTACATCTCCATCATCGCCCCTCTTTTCTCTCTGTCATCACAGCCTCGGCTCCTAACGAAGGCAGAAAGCGAGTCTTACTTTTCCTTTTGTGTTTTTGAGGAGCGGCGGTGATCAAAGCCACAGGGCATATCTCTAAACCCAGAAATAGTTCCACTCCTGTAGACAGTTCAAAAAAAGAAGCAGGCATTAAATATGTAAACAGAGTGAATTTTTAAAGCACTTAGAAAGGCTGACAAGGCAAGTGGGTCTTGAGGGAGGCAGAGCAGGTAACGACAGGTCAAATACGGAGCACGCTCACTTCTATGCACCACCACAGAGTTTGTGGCCCTCGGTTCGAGTGATAGCTGCGATCAGGCACTCAGATGTGTTAAAGATTTATCAAGTCATGGTTGAAAGTGCAGGCGGATACTAACTGGAAAACAAACTGCTGTGTTTAGCTTTTTTTTTTTTTTTACAAACAACTGAGTGGTGAATTCAAAATACACCCCAAAATTAAAATAAAAACAATTTCACTAGAGTCTTGATCCTTTCATTATTCACCAGATTCAGATTTTGACAAAGGTCGAGGTCAGTGTGAGTGCCTGAGGTTAGATATGTAGACTGAAAAAAGAAAAATTAATAAAATAGGATCCTTCACAAAACAACTACTAATGGTTACAGCAGGAGTTTTTTTTAATTATTAAGCTAAGATAAATATATAAATAAACGTATATAGTCTTGACTGGTGGTTGGAGTCTCTGGATGCTCAGCATATGTTAACTCAAACTTTGGCTCAGATTTTGGGACATCTGTCCTCTGCTGAGCATCGGATGCCTGAGGTCTGTGAGAGTGTGTGAGACAAGAAGCCGTAAAACCAGAGATTTATATGTCGTTTAATTCACTGTGCTCTTGTTTGTCCTTTCTGTTTTATGCATAGTGATTGTCCCTGAAATAAAAAATCACACACACACATTCACACCTAGCTTAGTAGTTGCCTTAATACCAATACCTCAACCTTAACATAACCTTAACCCTTAACCTTAACGCAACCTTACCTAAGTTGAACCTAACCTCACCTTATATAACCCTATTACCTAAATGTAGCCTTACCTTAACCCTAACTTAACCTTAATCATAGACAAGCTTTCACCTTAATATTCAATAATATACATTATACTTGATTTGGTCCCCACAATGTGATCTTAAACTTATATATGTCATATATATGACCACACGTTCAGACAGAGCCTGGTGTATACATTGCCTTTACCCCTGCGTGCGCCTGTACTTGGCCCAGTGTGTGTACGGCTGTGCTGCTCTCCTGTGAGCTCTGCTGGAGACTCCAGCCTCCCTCTGGGCCTTGGCTCCAGCTCCAGGCCTCAGCGGGGGAATAAAAAGGATTATTGCCATCTATGTCTTTTAAACAGCCGTCCCTAAGCCTTTTAGCTCCACATCCATTCTCACATCCTCCCCCGGTCATAAAGAAATCAATCTGTCGGCGCAAATAAGCAGAGGCAAGAGAAGGGGCAAAAACAGTGTGCCACGATGTGGTAAATTAAATGTTTGCTTCACTGTTGTGTTGTCTGCCTCTCTGCGTGTGTGTGTGTGTGTTTACTTCTCTCTACTGTAGCTTAGCGTTCGAGCGATGAGGAGCGATGGTGGCGACGGCTGTGTGAGGAAGAGAGAGAAGGAGGCTGTTAGGATCAGTATGCATGGCACACAGTCTCCCTAATAAGTTTTCATTCTCAATGAGAGAGCCAGTATTCTTTCCGGAAGCCAGTGGCAGCGCCACATTATCGCGTCAGTAATCACAGAGCAGCCAGGTGCTCCTGCCACAGCCAGCGTCCCATTAACCCGTTGACTCAAATGGATGCAGAGGACTGTCGCCCAATCATGTCTCTGCCAGGGCCCATGTGTTATTTCCATGTGTGCACTAGAGTCGCTGCAGGAATTCCTCCTCCTATTGTTTTCTAATTCTCTCTCTCTTGGTTTGTGTTGTCCCCCCTCAGTAAACCCTTCCCCATTGGAGACCGGGTGACGTTCAGCGGGAAGAACTGCGTGTGCCAGCAGTGCTCGCACAAACTCGCCAAGCCAAATGAACCGATCAAGATCCACGGGCCCAGCCGTAAGTCCCCCCGCCCGCCGTGCTCTGTCCGCTCTGTTCAGGACCACCAGGCGTTGCGGTGCGCCCAAGCTTAATGTGATGTGTCCGCGGGGCCCATTTAGCTCATTTAGCTTAATCAAGTATCTGTCAGATCAGTGGTGGGGCCTGTCGAGCTGATGTGCCTGCTGACAATTACGCAACACAAACTGACACATCGTTCATTACTGTCAACACTTAACATGCAGAGGATCCCCTGCACAACTGGTGGTTTATTATATCGTCTTATTCCTTTACGTATCGAAGCAAATATATAGAATACACGTATGTGCGGCACAGACGTCTCCCATTTGGTGCCAAGCAGGAAAAAAATGACAAGGTATCATCCCACAACAGAGCCGTAGTGATTGATAGTGAATCATTTGTGAGGTGCAGAACGCAGACAGCAGGCTGCCGCTCACGAGCTGTGCAGTAATAACAGATGGCAGAGAGACAGTGAGAAACTGTCCTTCCCAGATCGCTCCATTCAGGAGGATAAAATCCAAACTGCTCCCCAGGTACATGTTGAGCACTCCGACTCATGAGGAGGCAGTCGATGAGACAGGACACAGAGTGCAGACACTTAATGTAATGCACTGGCTGTTACTGCCTCTCCCTCCATAAATTTGTGAAACAAGCAGAATGCAGATAGAAGCCAGTGTTGGAAACACACTTTGCTAAGTGCCAAAGTTATTATTCCAAGGGATTTGAAGGGGAAGGACATACTGAAATCACCTAAAAGATTAATAACTCAAAGTTTATTCATTTAAGAACTGACGCTTTTGGAATTACAGTTTATAATCAGGTCTCATGTCCTATCCATGGGGGGAGGAATGATGAAGAAAGACTCTCGTCTCAATTCACAGTGTGTGAACAGTGATTTCCGAAATTATGAATAATGATTTGCTGAATGTAGTAAATCTGTAAAAAAAAAAAAAAAAATGATGCAACACACAGTTTGAGGATGGTTAAGGCCTAGACCGCTTCTCATTCCACGCCATACATTTTATATTGGGGGCACCGCTGTGGCCTCAGGGCTCATTATGTTAACATTCTCTGCAACATGATTTCATGCAGCTACCGACATATACCTTGCAACATCTCGAAAGCCTAATATTTAATAAATAACATGGCACATCTTGTCTGTATTATCCATTAATAAACCAACACGTTGGTAATTGATTAGGGACAAACCCCTGAGAACAGGATGAGCCATAAAACTGTTTGTTTTGTAGAAAAAGAAACAATGAAAATATATGGCAAATAAAAGAGAAATAAACAGTTAACACAAGAGTATCACACAAGGTCACGGGGCCTTTAGGGTGTGGTTATTACAGCAGTTATTTCTCCTTCAGCGTGAGTTGTTATGAACCATAGCCAATAATGTGTGGTCACAAGCTCTGTTACACAACTGCAGATGATCTTATACTGAAATCATCCTCTGGCTCAAACAGGAACTTTGCACTGACTCAGATGTGTCTCTCAGTCTGGAGCTGAAAGCCTCGCCCCGTAGACTCAGCACCATCTCCTCAAACTGACACTTAGATTTATCTAGACTGTGCAAACTTTACTCAGCACTGCAGTTTGTTTGGTTTTTTACTGCAAACACAGTTTGTCTTGGCTGACAGCGCAGAGTGAAGTGCTGCCTCCCTGGTGGCTGCAGGCTTCTCATCGGGCCAGTGGACCGGGTCAGAAAAGGTTGAGCTGAGCCAAACATCATCCAAATAGAAACAAATGGACCCCTCTTTTTCAGAAGTTTGACCCTGAAGCCGAGCATTGTTTTTAGCCTCGTCGCTGTCCTCGGTCAATAAGGCTTGTCAGGACTGTTTCTGAGAGAAATGGAATGTGTGTGGACACAGAGACATTCGTACATGTCTCATATGAGGGGGACTTCATGCAGCTGTTTAGCCCTGAGGGAGGTGGCTCACTGATATCTGCTTCCTGCCTGCACTCAGTCGTGTTTAACGGTGCTCACAGGAGAGAACACTCTGCATCCCCCCACATCAGACCAGCTATTGATTAAGGAGGTGGTTCCATGGGAAGAACACTACACTTCAGAGAACAGGGGCTGTTTGAAAATGTACAATTACAATGTGGCACACTCGATTTCTGTCTTCTTTAGGCAGCCCTCCCCTTTTCCTCTCTTCACTCATTCATCCTTTAGCAGAAATGCAAAGTAATTAAGTACAACCACTTTGTTACCTTGTTTAAATTTAGTTTTCATGTATTACTTTGCTGACTTAATACTTTTCTCCTTATATTTTAAAACAAATATCTTTCTACAATTGAGTCATTTCAGTCTTGTTTTTAGGCGTTTCTGCTTAAGTCAATGATTGTGTTTTTGCCACCTCTGTCTTGTGGTCACGATTATTTTTATCTTTTTTTATACTTTGTGTCCGTTCTGTGCAGACTGTGCTGGCTGTGGAGCGGAGATCAAGCAGGGTCAGTCTCTCCTGGCGTTGGAGAAGCAGTGGCACGTGAGCTGCTTCAGATGTCGGACCTGCAACATGGTCCTCACAGGAGAATACATCAGCAAGTGAGTTGCACAAAAACAAAAAAAGATCCGATATGGTTACTGTGCGCCTGACACGCTGCAGCAGCTTCATCCATACTTTCTATGTTTCAGAGATGGCGTGCCATACTGTGAGGCAGACTACCACGCCCAGTACGGGGTGAAATGTGAGACCTGCAGCAGATACATCAGTGGAAGGGTTCTGGAGGTGAGCGAGGACGATTCAGACATGCGATGAGTTGGAGGAATCGAAACTGCACGGACTGTGGTAACCGAGCGAGAATCGCGTTATCGGAAATGAGCAGTCGCATTTCATCCTCAGCTCAGTCTAATTCTCTCTGTGCTGTGGGGAGGGAGCGACTTAAGATTAGAGGGGGTGATAAAAAAAAAAGTCTGTCCTGCTTTTCTAAACCAAAACAAGTTCAGCACCAGTATAAAAGCGTGATCCAGCAGAGCTCTGTTATGGTGAATAGACTGTAGTTATACAATCTTAAAGCGCAGGCTGCAGTTCATTATCTTGACCAAGGACACAGGAAGCAGAGTGGAGGTGGACCTGCAGTGACGACTTTGAGAGGAATCGAAATCATGAAATGAACTGAGAGGAAAGAGTGACGAGGAGAGGTGGACTAGATTCAAACTGATAAAATAATGTTGCGTGCTGCTCTGCTGAAGCAAATTCAAATGAGAGAACCAGGAAGAGGCCGAGATGGACGAAGGGAAAGAGGAAAAACGAGTGGGGTGATAAAGTGCAGATGCTTATTAAATGTTTTGCAAGAGTCTCTGGATGAAGTCTTATGTCAACTGCATGGGTCCTGAGAGCAAACATTTAGTAGACAGACAGGAACACACACACACATTGGGCCTTGTTGTCCCTGTGCTCCTCCAGCTTGTCAGAATGTCTCTGGTGTAAAGTGCTTTGTTCCTGACTGTCAGCCTCTCCGGACTATTTATAGACATGGGACATTTCAGCCTTTATCTCTCTCTCTCTCTCTCTCTCTCTCGCTCACAAATGCCTGTGTGTGGCTTCATTCTTTTCGCCTGTCAAATTGTGATATCCCAATGATATCACTTCTTTAAGATCTAGCGTGCAATTGATTTGTGACGCGTCCTAATATATAGAAGTCACTTGTTGGCACTTCCTCAACTGCAAACATGATAGTCACATTTAAGCCCAAAACTTAGCTTTAACTTTTATTAGACTGATAAACACCAGTCCCCTCAGTATGTCAGCCTTTTTTATTTTTTGGGATCCATTGATTATTTTAAAGATTCATTGGACATTCTGAAATTTTAGATTTTGCTGTTCAAGTTTGAGGTGAAAAAAAGTCACCTCGCTAATTCTCAGAGTTGTACCTCAGTTGTACTGAAGTGCAGTACTTCAGTAAATGCTCTGAGAATCCAGACTCTTCTGTCTGAGCTTGTGACTCTGTTGATGATTTGACTTGTCCCCTATTCCGTCCAACTTTCAAGTGCCAAAGGTTTTTGTGGCGGAAAAGGGGAAACAAAAAGAGAGGAAGTAGCAGACAGAGCAGCACAGTACTTTCTCTTCTTTCTCCTCCTTCATTGCCAATAAATATCGCAGCCTATTAATGTCAGCCGGGAGAATGGGCGCCTCATTAGCAATGGTAACAGCAATCGCTGAGCTGATACCTGACGGTGAACACGCTGCTGCTCGGAAGCCAGGAGACGGAAATGCTGCATCCTCCGCTGGCTTTCCTTTCAGGGTAATCTGAGACAGACGGAGGGAGAATGACATAACGCCGCCGCACGCGCTGGTCCTGTTCGCGTAAAGCTGCTCGGGTCAGGTTGATGCGGGTTTCTTGTCAGCGGTGCCACTATTAATAGAAATACTCTAATGGCGTGTCAGGGAAGGTGGAGGTGATGGGACGAGGGGGTCACGCCTCAGCCGTCAGCGGGCACGTGTGAGACATCTCAACAGTGAAGCGCCTCTCTGTGACATCACACTGCATCATCTCACGTGTACATTTCCACTGTGTCCATTGTTTTTGGCTGGTGGTCCCTCGGGGTCCCGCTGAACATCCAAGGACAGGATTCTCATGTCCTTCACTTACATGGCTACCTACTTCCCTCTGTGTCTCCCACACACACTCCAACACTCTTCTTCATGTGACTGACCTGTGGGGATCTTTACTCTAATTATGGCGTGGAGGAGAATGGATGCTGGGTGCAGTCATGTGATTGCAGCTACAGGCTCCACATTGATTTCTGTATATATATTTATATAATGAGGCCAATGGTGGTCAGGTGATACACAGCAGAAAAGATGTAAAGACGCTGTCCTGCTGTTTGAGTCTCTCCAGCTTCTTTTGTCTTCTGTCTTTCAGGCTGGAGGGAAACAGTACCATCCCACCTGCGCCCGCTGTGTCCGCTGTAACATGATGTTTAAAGAGGGAGAGGAAATGTACCTGACAGGTGAAACTTAAGGCCGACACACACACACCTGTCGGTGTAGACAAATGCGTGGTATGTAGCACATCTCTCTCTTCTTCAGGATGCGAGGTGTGGCACCCATTATGCAAGCAAGCAGCCAGAGCAGAGAGGAGACTGAGGGTGAGACAGAATTGTAAATTAACGCTCGGATAAAATTAAAAAAACGCCCGCCCCCCCCCCCCACCACCTCGACTTCTGTGTGTGTTTGTTTCCCACAGCACAGACGCCTGTCAGAGACCTCCATCTCTCCCCCGGGCTCGTCAGTGGGCTCTCCCAGCCGGGTCATATGTGTAAGTAGCCTGTGTGTCTGCAGCTTTTAGCCCCCTGAGCTGCCACTGGCACGAGCTTCACCCCTCAAAGCACAACTGCTAGAGAGACACGAGCACTGCCCATAGGTGAAGTTAGACAGCCTGAAACACTGCTCACTCCCTTGGCCTGTTCACTTGTCTGTGCTCTTCCTGCTCTGTTGTCATGTGATAAAAATATGTGGGGAAATTTACAACATGCCAACACATATTGGTCCTCTTCTTTTTTTCATTTCTCATCACCAAATCAAAAAGTGTTATTCAGTAAAAATGATTATCATCTGCAGCCGTCGTTATGAGGCCACCAGTGGGTGAAATGTATCAAAAGCTGCGTGCTTCATTCAAGTGCAGGGAATAAATAAATATTCCAGTTCTGACAGACCAACATGTGTTTTGGTCCTATGCTATTAGCGTTAATTGGTTTTCCTGAGGATTTAAATTCTGTGGAATTATTTTTAATTATAAAGCTTCAACAATAAAGCTTTTCATAACTAGTTTATATTTTGTCAAATGTTCCCCATGTTAACCTAATTATCTACAGGTCGTGTGCATGTGTGTGTGTGAAAAGGCACATTCCAGGTTAATGAGATAAAAACTCTCCACAGTTACACCAGTTCCATTTCAGAAACTGGAATGCAACTCAGTGGAGTCTCTGCCAATGCTCCAAAGTCTATTTTTGAAACAATATTCAAATTCTGAATTTGAATTTGCGTCTGCACCAAGCTACTTTTATTGAGAAATTATTGAAAATTCAGAATTTTTGAAAGAAATGTGTTCAACAAAATGAAAAATACAATCTGCTCCTTGGTTGGAGTCTGATGTACTGAATGGGTTCTTCCTGGGCCGTGACCCATCCGTCCATTGTGTTTCATTCAATAGTTTTAGTGTAATGCTGCTAACAAACGAACAGATGGGTGAGACCATTATCTCCCGTGACAAAGCTTCAGTCAGATGTGGTCTAACTGTGTGTTGCTGCACGTCTCCAGTATTGGCATGTCAAGCGTTGTCTGCGCTCTCTGCTCGGCCCTGCCCTGCTCTCGCCTCATAATCAATGACCTTTCTGTTTAAGGTGATGGATGAGGGAGGAGTGCAGTGTAAGCATGCTCTCGTTTATCCTCACTCTGCTTTGCTTTAGTACGTGTTCATACATGCTGAGCTCCTGAAGGTCAACAGCTGCTGTCAGCTTCTGCAGCATGCATGTGCAGTTTTGAGCAAGTGCACACACACACACACACACAAGGCAAAACTGCATATGCATATGCAGACGTGCACGTGCTCCATCACTATCTTCTCTCACCGCTGCAGGATCGGGCCATGCTTGAGTTTCCATTCTTTGTTGATGTGCCTCGTCCATGTGGTTGATGTTGGGTGTTGTTGCTCTGCTTCATGTCCATGGTGGGTGTATGTGTTGTGTATTTGTCCTCTCTCCAGGCCAGAGTGGAGAATGAGATCCTAGATTATAAGGACCTAGCTGCCCTGCCAAAAATCAAGGCCATATATGAGGTCCAACAGCCAGACCTCATATCCTCCTCATACCAGCCCTACCACAGATACACGTCCGATGACAGGCTAGACACGTACAGCTATGGGGAGGTACTACTGTCACACACTCCGGGCCAAACACTGCTCTCAGCTCTGCAGAAGAAACTGTTTTTAGGTGCGGTTGAAGTGTCTGTGTTCATAACATGTGGTATGTGGTATTTATGATGCACTGAGAAGAAGAAGAAGAGGAGGGGAACAGACAATCAGGCAACTTTGGATTGAAAGGATATTATTTTCTAAGGTAAAATTTACCCAGCGATGAACATGAGGATGTTCTTGTCCATAAGCAGGGTGGCTTTTAGCCACAATGTACATAATTATTGGGAAATAATTGCAAGATGAAAATTTGTGGGTAAGAGGTCTGGTGAACACATTTGAATAATTAGCTTTAAAATTGCTGATGATGGACTTGCTGCCAACATGCAGAAAATTCCGAAAAGATGCTGATAGTATAATATCTAAATAAATCAAGAATACATTTTGGAGATTTAATACAGAAAAAAATAAATTTTTACAATTGACACAAATCTCCCTAATGAGCCTGTTTATGCACTGATTAACCAGAGAGATTAAGTAGTGAACCTAATACAGACCTTATACAGACCAAACATTCTTCTTCGATCCCTGCTGTAAACTCCACAATAACCTTTTATTGAAGACTGTGTTTTTCTTTCTCCTGTTAATAACAGATGATATGTGGTGTATAATATTTCATGCCCTCCTTTGCAACAGTACAAATAACAGTTCTCTTCTCTCTGCTGGTCCTCCAGTCGCTCGGGACGCTCTCTCCATATTCTCAGGTAAGCATTCTTCCTCCCGGGGTAATTAGCAGAGCACTTACAGGACGAGTTTAAACAAGCGAGCTCATTTGGACCTGTCACTGAGCTATTTGTTTCCCCCGCTGGCCCCAACTGTTCTCTCACATCTCATATTTCTTTGTTGTCTTTGCAGGACTACGACAGCCTGGATATCAAGCAGAGGCGGTGCTCCAGTCCAGGTTACATTGACTCGCCGACATATAGTCGTCAGGGCATGTCACCCATCATGCCTCGCTCTCCTCAGCACTATGTCTACCCTGGTGAGTCGAGGAGCATTTCTGTTGAACGCACACTACACAATCAGCTGGATCTTGACATTTGAAATGTGAGACATAGAAAAAGATTAAAGCACTCGCGGGTTTCTGAGTTGACAATAATCCTTTTATTTACACGAGGATAATTAAAGGATTATTTAAAATGTTCTTTGAGAATTTGATTAAATGATTTATACCACTCTATCTGTCCATTTAGCAGGAAGCTAATGAGGTTCCGATTAAAATCCAGTTACTAACCAGCACCTTTGAAGCTTGTCATGTTTTTTTCTGCATAGACAACAAGTGTGCCAAATCGTCCACATTAGGGCGGCGTCGTTTCACTTCCCCTTAAAACACTCGTCTGGCTAACTCATGCGCTCGGTTGCTGCGTTGCTGTCATTACATGTAACTCTTGCACATGTGCACTGACACTGTATTAACCACAGGCAACACGTCTATGACCTGTCATTACACAAGTGGAAAAGTTCCCTGATGTCACTGTTATGATATGAGTGAATGTTGAGGCTGCTCAGTTTTCATCTGCATGTGTCGAGGTCCTCTCTTTCCCGCTCACGTTTCCTTTGCTGTGATTGGCTGTGGCTGGCTGCAGGCTCTGAGAGTGGCAGGAGTTCACCTTATTACAGCCAAGAGGGCCGGTCAAGCACACCCACCACAAACCAGCCCCCTAAACATTTTCATGTACCAGGTAGGAACTCCTCATCCCCTCATCGCCTTACACACTCTCATGTAGAGTTTTTTTTTTTTTTTTTAACTGCCCGGAGGAACATTTCATCAGCCGTTACTCGCTAATGCAAATGATTCAGAAAGGTCACTTTAAGGTCCGTGGGGAGGCGGGGGTGTACAAATGTGACTGTCTCATATTCTTATGCCGATCGTAATTGCTCTGGCATATTCATCCTTTGCGCGTCTAACCTCCCTTACTATCAATCTACCTCCACCGTCTTTCCTTCTTTTGTTCCATCACCTCGCCAAAAAACTAACATCACCTCCTCCTCCTCTCACTCCTCCACGTGTCTCCTCTTCATCTCCTCTTTCTCTCCTCAGCCACAGGGGACCCCAACATCTACAGGAAGCCTCCTATCTATCAGAGAACGGGTACAGTGCAGTTAGCCCCGCCTTAGCCTGCCTGTCCTGCTGTCAGTGCAGTCACGCTGTGTTTGACTTCTCCGTGTCGGTGTTCTTCAACAGCCCCTTGTGCTTCAGCATTGATTCGCATCGATGTCCCGGTTATAATTGGAAATGAAGCCGTCGGACAAAACTAGATCAATGGAAAATGATCTAAAACGCACAGATGAAATAGAGTTTGACTCGTGCCACTTGTTCTAAAACTGATGATGACGATTAAATGGACTCGTTGCACGAGTAATGTAAAGGAGCAGCATTTAGCGAGCATGCCTGCCGCTGCGTGCAGAGTCCACACAGCAGGTTCTGGAATAGGCTGAGTGAAGGAAAGGTTGCCCAGGCATGACAAATGGTGAGCAAATATAGATTTGCTGGGGAGCCTTCTTTTTATTTTCTAAGTCTAACCTTGTCAGCCAGTGACCAGTGTGTTTTACTAGATAGCGTGGTTGTGTTTTTTTTAAAGGACTTTAGTAGAAAACAGAAGAGAGTTGTGCGGAAGGGGAAGTCTGATTTCTTAATTGTGTGGATTTTGTCGCTCCGTCAGACAACGTGGCAGCGCTGTTAACACAAGACGCTATTTTTGCCTCTCTCCTTTTTACAAGTCATTAAACTTTAAATGGAGCTCGGCCATCAGTGGAAATTTCAGCTCAGAGTCGTTGGCACTTCAGATCCCCTGATGGAGGATAGTTTATCTTTCCTGTTGTCCTGCATGTTTCTGTGTCCTGTGTGTTCGTGTTTGTGGGTAAGTTAGTGAACCCTGTCGACCTGTGCATTGACACCCCCACCCTTCGTTGTTACTCAGCTCCAATTAGTGCATCACTGGCCATGATGTGTCACAGGAAGTAATGGACCCTCAGCATCTGCTGCGAACAGCAAGTTCAACAAACCTTGTTGGAACTCGGACACTGAGCCAACGCTTCTCCGTCAGTCACATTGAGCCCTGCTCGTACTTAATGTCTTCCTAAACACATCCTGATAATTATTTCCATGATTGATTTTAAATTCACGACAGACATCTGGAGTTGCTGTCCACATCAATGGCCCGTTGCGTACTAATCAGTAACAGTTTGCTACCTGTTCAGAAAAGAGTCTGTGTGCCACCACCGCAGTTTTGCTGAGTGTGTCCTTGAGCTCCGTACGGGTAGCAAATCATTCACATTGTCACATCTCCCTCTGGGACGCTCCAATAATATTTCCCTTTTTCTTTTTTACCTCCTTTTTTTAATTGCGGCCAATCACTTTTATTCACTTCCCTTCACCTTCTGCTCCACTTTACCCGGTGACCTTGCCGCTGTAAGTATCTCCTTCCTCTCGCTGTTTCGCTCACTGTCCGTAGAAGAGGTATCTCATGTGTCCGTCTGTGCCTGTGCCGTGTTTGTGTTCCCACGTGTCAGTGTTTTGTTCAACCATACGCCCAGTGAAAGAGGAAGCCGTCGGTGTCATGGTGCATCCTGTGAGCAGGAGTTCAATGGATCACGGACTGGGGCCCAGCATGGCTAATGGCTAACCGAGAGAAGAACGATCTATCTGGCATTACGCTGCATGTCACCCCCATTGACTTCCATTGACCGTGCTTTAGTGCAGAGAGGCATCGATATCACCGCCTCACACCGCTCGTGAAGCGACCGTGCGGCCGCAGGCTGAGCAGTAACTGAACGTTCACGTTCATACCAACTATTTTCATACTGCTGGCTGGAGTATTGATCTCCTCTCACAGGGGTGGTGGGATGATGTAACTCTCTCACTGTTGTGATGTTCATTGACGCGTATTTGCTCCTGAACACAATACAGTGACAGTCTCATGGCAATAGTTTGGTATTTTGGGAAATATACGGATTTGATTTGTGCTTTGAGCTTTGTGAGAAGATCAATGGCACGATCATGTCTCTGCACTGATATGGAGTCAGGAGACGTTGAGTGTAGGTTCCCATAAAGACTGGACGAAAGAGGAAACAGCTGGTGAGGAAGATAAGAACTACATCCATGTTGCCATACCTGTAATGCTCACTGGTTGACATAAAAACCAGGGTGCATAACACTGATGTAAACATGTTAGTGAGAGTTAGACAAGAAGATCTCAGGTCTCTGCATTTAACTGGTAACGAGTCAGAACACGCAGAATTACTGTTAGCTGGAGACAGGAAACAAAAACCACTGATACGAATGTTTTATCTTGTTGGTTTAATCCATTCATTCAACCACGATGACTTGAAATCTGGAGCATAACCATAAAGCAAAACTCATGTTTGTCCCCTAGCATGACATCTGGGAGCATGTGTGTGTTCCTATTTAACTTATCAAAATCTGCCCGTCATCGCCTCTGTAAGATGAATCCAAATAAAACACCAGGCAGAGTTGTTTTTTCGAGCACAGTGGCTTCATGTGACTGTTTCCTCCCAGTCAGCAGAGCAGAGGCTGCTCCTGGCCTGGGACATTTTTGTTTGACTCCTGTCTCGTTTTGTCGTTGTGAGAAGGAATGACAGATGTGCTAACTGGCCCAGATGTTTGCAATACTTTCCATACCTTCTACAAACACACAGGGGAAAGAAAACACATCATGTGTCTCCTCTACACCAAGACGTGTTTTTTAAAGAGCTTCATTCTTGTGATTGTAACCTTCGTGTACGGCGACAGTGTAGTTGCTTTACAGTAGACTTCCCCTCTGCTCCAGCTTCCGCCTCATATTTCCCAAAATGCCAAACAGTTCTTTCCCAGAATTGTGCCCTGTCAGCCTTTCTCTCATCTCCTCGCTCTCCTATCTCTTCACAGACAATCACTTGGACGCAGCCACCAAAAGCAGGACCAGCGAGGACATCCTCAGGTCCTCCAGGCTGTCCACCTACTCTCCTGAGCCGTACACCCAGTCAGAGTGTGACTACTACCCCTACAGCAGCTCCCCCAAGGGTAGGACGGATCCTTTCATTGTGTCTAGAGCCACAAGCTGAGCAGTTCACCCCCACGGACTTGTTTCATTTTCCACCAGACCAAACGCAGACATACTGCAGGAGTGCAGTTGATTTTTGCCGGTGTTGTCGTATGCATTCGCCCGGCCGCTCTGTCGCTGCGCTCCACTCTGAGCTCTGTATTCAAACAAGGGAATTTCTTTCATCTCTTTGCCCGCTCAGCCTATCGCGTGCCGAGAAGACGCTTCTCGACAGGAGGAGACGAAGAGAGTTGGAGTCACAGTCTTCAAAGAGTAAGAGCTTCATTATTTCATGCCTCACTTTCTCCAACGCGAAGAGACGCCCCTCCTTAGAAACACCCAGAATTAACGTACTTCTCTTCCTCCGAATGGCACTCCTCTGTTTTTTGCTCCTCTCGCCATCTCTGCAATCAATGTACGTTAAATGAGCAGTTTTCCCTGATGTCTGCCATTTCCCCCCCCCCCCCCCCATCTCCCTCTTTTCCTTGCCCCCAGATTGGGAGTGGCATTGGGAGGATGATCCTCAAGGAGGAGATGAAAGCCAGATCTGGTTCCTATGACAATGACCCCTGGGGTAGTGCGAGGAATTCTCGTTGCGGGAGCAAGGAGACGCTCAACACCACGGGCTACGGCACCACGGCGTACAACAACACCGTCAACGGCTGTAAGCATCCGCCCTGCGCCCCCACCCTCCTCCGCCGCCTCTCCCTCTTTTGTCTGTTCTTGCAAGTTGATGAACAGCGCATCTTAATGTGCTGCCTTTTTTATGAGCCTCCCCGCACGCTGTCATCAGGGTCTGAGGGTGGCGGGGCGGCGGGTGCAGGTCAGAGAGGGTCACGGCCGCCGCAGGCCGGGTGGTTTATTGACGTGGAAAGAAGCCTGCGAGGGCAGAGCAGCTGCTGCCAAACCTGTCGTGGCCCCGGCAGCGGCAGTGGCTCCAGATGTGCCCCCCCCCCCTCCATCATTTTGAGGATATCTGATCGTTCTGAGCGTTTTGAGCTGCAGAGCGTTCAACCAGGTGTTCGCACACACACGCCAGATGTGAATCCACCAGAGCTGATTCTGTTCGTAAGCTCCGCTGGTCTCAGGCCTGGTGGGGGAGTTTTTTTCCTCCACTGACGCTCTGACACCAGTCTGTCTTCATCTCCATCCAACTGTTCCCCCTTTACATACTTGGTTTCACTCCCTCGCTCCATCTCTCTCCCCTCCATCCCTCATCTTTTACTCCGCTTCCACCCTCTCCTGAAATTGACTCTCTTACCTCTCCATCCGTGCAACTACGTGCGCCTCCCTCTCTCGCTCTCACAGCTGGTGTCCCACATCCTGTTTTATTTATGAGCGGTAAGATCTCTCATTAAAGCCGTTTCTCAGATGGGAGGGAACACGACCGAACAGGACTCTGCTGGCTGCAGTTGAAAGGCAACAAAGGCTGGTAACCAGACAGGCTGTGTGGTGCGATTAGATGGTGGGAGTGTGTGGTCTGGGTTTTCTTTTGTGATTGTGTGTTTTTCCCCTGTACCAGTCTTGGCCTCTTTCTGCCTTATTGCCACTTTGATGTGTTGTATTCCTCCCAGGCCTTGACGGGAGCCCAACTTGCTCCTCTTCTGTTTCTTTGTTAAGCCTCAAAGTCGACAGATGGCTGTCAAATCTCTTCAGCAATTGTCTGAATATATTTTAGGGAGTTTAATCACAGTTACAGACGAAGACGGGGAGAGCAAGGAAGATTAGAGATGCTGCAGCTTTTGTGTTGTTGTGCAATAAGAAAGATGCCGTTTATACATGTGCTGTTCTTTACTTCACAGCTCCACGCTCTCAGTTCAGCACTGACAGTGGTGAGTTCATAATTTACATGAATATTCTAAAGCTGCTTTTAAATGTTTGATGAATCTGGTGTAATTTACACACATCTGGAACGTTGGGATTTTTTTTCTGTTGGACATGAGCGCCATCTTCTGGCATCATCTCGTCACTGTCATGTGAAACCATCAACTGTAAAAAACTGAATGAACGTTTTTTTTTTGCATTCTGCGTTTTAGATTTCGTCTGTAAGTCGGCCTCGCTCCCAGGATATAGACGCAACGGCCTCCAGAGGGTAAGACGACACATAAGACTTTCATTTGTCCTACATGGTTGTCACTTAAAGTATTTCTGATCCAGCTTTTACTTAAGAACTGAACCGTGTCTCATGCATCTGCTTGTCTTTGTCCTCATTAAATGGTCCCATTCTGCATGTGCAGCCTCAGAGCGCAGACTGCTACCAGTACCAGTACGACAGTGGCAGCGAGGTCAACTGGGGAAGCAGAGGTAATTTAATATACATTGAAATCACCTAACACTTATTAGATTGAAGCAATTAATTCAAAGCTGCTTTTCGTCTCTTGTACTCACTTGACTCTTGTGCTTTCTCTCCCAGCAGAGTACAAGGTAAGCTTTTAACATAATTACTTCATTATTTAATTCCATGCGAGCATGTCAGCCAAGTCCTGTCGTAACCTCGTCCCCGAAGTCTGATGACGCGTCGCTGCCTCTCCCTCCCTGCAGGTTTACCCCTACGAAGCCCTCATTGTCACCACCAGGGGGCGCAACAGGCTGCCTAAAGACGTGGACAGAGCCAGGCTGGAGGTGAGTTATGAATTGGTCAAAACTGTGCTGGGGCGACGCTGGCCTGGGTCCAGTTTCCCAACTGGTTTCCAAGGTTTTAAAGACACTGAAGTGACAAATCAAAACAAAACCCAAACATTCTAATTTCACTTATATATTTATTATTATTTATATTTTAGTTATATATTGATATGTTATTTTAATATAGAAAAAGCTTTGTATATTTTTTAATTGTCTTAGTTTAATTTTTTTTTCTTACATAAACCTAGTAAAATGTATTAAATGCAATGGAATAGTGCCTTTCAATAGTGTGTGCTGGATAAATGTTGGACCTCTAACTGTGTGTTGTCTCTGTGTTCTCAGCGCCACCTCTCCCCAGAGGAGTTTGTGCAAGTGTTCGGCATGACAGTGGAGGACTTTGACCGCCTGGCCCTGTGGAAGAAGAACGAGCTGAAGAAACAGGCTCGGCTTTTCTAGCGATGCACTCACGTCCAGTGAACGCCGCCATAAGCAGAGCGCAGACTCGACTGACCGCGAGAAGACGACTTCTACTCAGTGTCACTGCCATGGCTGAGAACCTGTTCTAGACCTCCTCATACGACGAACCAAATTCTGGTCACAGCAGCGTGGACTTGTGGGAATGCCGGGGTGGAGTGTTTGCAATAGAGCCTGCAGTGTCGTGCTTCATGCTGAGCCTGCAGGTCGGAGGGCTATCTGTGACCAGGGCCGCAGTACTTAAAACACATCGAGGAGAATTTTGGTTTTGCCTTATTTGTAATGCTCTCTTAGTTATGAGTGTGCAGCACCAGCAATCTGAATGAGTAGAATGTAGATCCAGCATATCATTTCCGACACTTTATCAGTGCGAATGATTAGAGGAGAGGAATGAGTATGTGAGCCTACAGCATCACTTTGCTATGGTTTCCAAGGATGCGTTTTGTTTACCTATTCCCCCCGCTTTCGCTTTCCCACATTTAATACTGTGTACCTCTGGGTTAGACTAATTGATACGCACACACACACACACACAATACACAAAGCAATCTGAGGTGAACCTATTCAAATATTTGTGTGAAAATAAAAAAAAGAACCAAAGTGAGGATGCAAATAAGTGGATTAGCAGATCACTTCCATGTAATGTACTGGTCCAGTAGTAACGGGTCCTGAGTAGATGCAGTTCACTGTGCAGCTGTGTGGTTAAAAAGAATGTGCAATCCATTTAATGTCCTAGATGAAGGAGACATTCAGTCCTGCTCCTGCCCACTGCAATACAGGCATGGCTCAATGTTTTATAGGATGGGGACTGTAGTCATTCATACATTTGGATTCACTTTTATTTATATTCTGATGATGATGATGATCCAGTAATTTTGTAACTCCAGAGATTATATTCACTCACGGTAAAAATGCTCTGCAAGGTATTTAACACACTGACAAAGATCCAGGGTTGTTGAAGACTTTACTTCCTTTGAATATTGTTATTTTTGATTTTGTCACTAAAAATTAAACTTTGAAGCAGAATTTGTCTCCTCTCGTTTATATTTGTATTATTTATATCATGGCATATTAATCCATCCTTCATGTAGAGAGGGACAGTCAGCCAGATAGATCTGGATAGTTCCTAAGGGAAGTGGTGAAAAATGACGTGCACGTTTGATTGTGAGATGAGGTGAGAGCCTCCCAAACAATGGTGACAGGCTCTTCTGTGCAGAATAAATGTAAAAGTTGTCTTACCTTCCTGTTTTCTCCAGCTCTTGGGTGATTCCCCAGAGATGTTTCTCCAGGTTCAGTTTTCTCCTGATGTATGTTTTCCCCTCGATTCCCTACAACAATCAGACAACACTGACGTTCACAGCTGCATCACAAATACGCCTACAAAAAAATACATTTTACCCAACGCATAAATAAATAAATATTTATCTGTCTGCAACCCTCTGGAAAATGTGAAATCATAATCATTTTGTCAATTTGTTTAAATTCAAAAGAGTTAATACTTCAATAGTACAAACCAACACTGTATTTCAGATCTCTAAGACAATGAGGCACAGGTGTATTATTACTAGCCATTGCTTCTCTACGCCAGGTGGGGGCAGTGTAGCGCCAGCAAACAGCGCTGGCTTGAGTCAATGAAGAATTATTGATGGAGCAACTTCATATACACCCACATGGAATCTGACTGTGTGCTGCTCCATCAGTGTGTTGACCTGTGGCTTATATGGAGTCAAAGAAGGACCATGGCTCTATTTACAGCTGAAATCCAACAGTTCAACAGTATTTACATAGGCCAGGGTCATCCGAGGTCAAATTGATGAAAACAAATCTGTTTTCCTCTTCAGCATCACATACTTTGTCTCTGGTTAAGGCCTGTTTCACACCGCTCCAACATTTAGCTGCTGCTGAGTCACAGATCTAAGACAGGCTGCTTGACACTTTAATGGAAAAACAAATTGTGCTTTTCATCATCCCACAGCGCAATATGCAGCTCCACTGTTCTCATCATGAGTGAAACACTTGATTCTGTCCATTTGAGGAAACGCTTTCAAATGTACTGACTTTTATTACATCTTCCAAAAGGTGTACAGCTACAGTATATAAGTCAAAAGGTTTCCACTGAAAGTGACTCTGTGCTCTGTTGCCTCACATGTCCTCTCAGAGACAGAGGCAGCGTTCAGGAGTCAGGCTGCTGGACTTTCACAACATCATTGTATAAAGAAAGGACTCTTGGCTCAGGACATTTGGCTCATCTGTGAATGTACGACTATAGAAGGAGCATTCCTGGGGTTTGTTGGGACACGTTGTGTGTCGACAGGGTTGGCTCCAGGTCTCCGCTGTTACACCAACATTCACCCAATGTGAATCACATCATCTTTCAGCAGCTTCCGGGAAAAAGCAGCAGTTCAGACGCACCTTCCACATCATATCCAGAATATTGACATGATGGTGTTGACGTGTACGTGTATCCTTTTAGTTTCTTACAGTCAGGTTTTAAGTTGAGATACTACACCAGCAGCTTTCAGACACTGAACCCCAGATACTCTGACATTCAAGCAAAGTCTGAGCAACAATGGAAACATATGAAGAAGATGAAATTAAACTTTAAATGAAATCTATGACTCCAACCACCAATGCGAGTGACGACAGGTCCAAAGTCATCCCGCCCACAGCTGTCACTCAACATGTCCACGCCCACACAGAGGCTTGATTAAAAAAACACCTGCGTGTTTGACAGAGAGAGTGTGTGTAGTAAAACATGTCGGAGGATTAATGACGCAGACTGTAGGACCCAGTGGAGAAGCAGCAGTAACTACTGTACACACGCGCGCACACACGCGCAGGGTTTCAACAGCCTCTCACTTCTCCACCGGCGGAATGGACGCACGCGGCAACAAATGTAAGTTGACTGACGAGTTTGAAATGGGCAGTTCGATGATGTGGTTGTAGGAATGCAGCTGGTCAGTGTGTGTGTGTGTGTGTGTGTGTGTGTGTGTGTGTGGACCTCTACTCTACTGGGTTTACTGGGCACACAGCTGGCATCTTGTACTCTCCAGCTCAAAGAAAGTTTTCAAACATTTCTGAGCTGCTGCTTCAGAGACATTCTTGAAATTAACATTTTCAATTAGAAATCAATTGTCTGTCACTTCATTTTAAAAACATCTTAGTGGTGCACGTTGAAATGTGGATGTTGCTTGTGCTGAAGACCTAAAGCTGGCTCCTCCTGAGTGAATACCAATATCTGGATGAAATGGAGTGTAATGGATGATACGTTTGGGGATGAGGGTTGTCATGGTAATCTCTGATACGTCAAATCATTTGCAGAGAATGTTCCATACCGGCCCAGCGATGCTACAGTGTTTTTGTGTTTTTTTTTTCCGGGAGGGGTTCATCCCCTGCAGTGCAACATTCTTCCTCATTATGAAAGCAAATAAACAGATTCATCCCCTTATGGGCTTTAGGTGGTGAGATCAGAAACGACGGCAGTGACAGGCGAGGTGCGGCCCAGCTCGGCGTTCATGAGGATTTCACTTTACAGCTGATTAAAGTTGCCTGATGGGTTTGGTTGTTACACTGAGGCTGATGTTTCTGCTCCAGAGCTGGAAACACTTGTGCCTCTGACTGACTTGCTGCGCGCCGCCCGGCAGGTAAACATGTGGCAGTGATTACGAGGACCAACTTTATGGACAGTTTCACTCGACTGACTGGAGGTGAAAGGAAATGGAACGAACGTTCTTTATCTTCTGACTTCCTGTTTCCTGCAGCTGTTTAATAGTCCCATCGCATACGTGAAATAAATGAGAGACTTTATTTTTAGTCGTTTATTTCCTGTCTTTCCCGCATTGGATTGAACTCTTTTCCATCCCTCCCCTGGCTCGTCAGAGTAGACATTACCCGTCTGTTTAGCACAAAGTAACTGAAGGAGGATGTGTCTTTAGCTGTTGTCCATATTGATAGAGACCTTCGACTGTCACTGTCAACACACTCGCATGCAAACAGGAACTGAGCTTGAGTGACTTTCCGTCTGAGCTTTGGCTTTTAAACCCTACAAGAGAAAACACATGGTGACTGCTGGTGATCCCAAGGGAGAACCCGACTGTTTGTATGCTTTGAAAGACCGGATTAGCTATTGTCAAAGTTCTTAGCCTTTGTTTTTGTTCAATACAACAGTGAGTAATGGTTATTTCAGTTATCAGTTATCAGTTATATGTGCCTTCATTAGAAACGGGTGCTTTTCTTCATGTTTTGAAAAAGCATTAATTGACCCTGGAGGTAGCAGAAAAAGCTGAAACTTGACTCTGATATATTCTGTTATTATTTGATAAAAAGAAAGATGATAATCGTCCCCATCGCCTTGCTGTGTGGAGTTACACAACGCCAAGCTCGGTAAGTTTGATGGGAGGCAGGTATGAGCTTGAATGGTGGGAGCCTTTTAATATGCGCTCTGCAGGCCAGCTGGAGCAGCATGGAATAAAGGTCACCTCATGAGAAGCCAAGCATCAGGTGGGCGTGCGAGGGGAGAGGCTGTCCCCGCTGACATGCATTGCGGGGCTGGGATTGTCTGTGATCGAGCCCTGCAGATATGATGAATTGCAGCTTTTGTCAGGATTGTTGAGGAGCATACGTGGACAATCGTGTGTCTATGAACCAGACTGCTCATGCAATCGCAAGCCTGCTGCAGTCTCCAGAAATCCCATTTCAATCCGTGCCTCTAATGAGATGGTCTGGGTGCTCCACATGTCGACGCTCCTCTGAGGAATCTGTAAAAAGAGAATCTGTGCATGTGAATTAAGATAAAAAGGGAATTATTTTAACTTAACTTAAACTCAATGAGTCGCAGGGTTGGCATTTGAATTAAGACGTGTTTTCTCCGGGTTCAGATTAACAGGTCAAATGAGCAGGATTAAAACGCACTCTGCTGTCGTCATCCAGCCGTTGGTTGGCGAGTGACCTCACTGTGTGTGTGCATGTAGAGCGCATTTCTCATTATGCTCACTGCAGTCGAACAAAAGCAGCGTTTGTGGAACATTGTTTAAAGACTGATACAGTATGTTACAGCCTGCGTGTTAAGCAGTTTTAGCTAATCTGAACGCCATGTAATGGCGTCGTTGTCCTGACTGTGGACAAAAGTTTCCACTCAGGAGAAACTAGGGCTGGTCACTGTGAAGGAAAATGATTTCAAATCAGTCATCATTTATTATTTCATTTAGGTGTAAAGAGAGTGTTGATCATCTTTAATGTATTGATATTGATGAAAAAAACCCTGCTCATCTTCTCATATCCATATTTGATATTTTTATTTGTTTTCTGACTACTGCATTCTGCTTCCTTTCCATGCACCAACTACCAGGTTAAATTCCTCTATGTGCTTCTGGAAGAAGCTCAACTCAATGATCTTAAAAGCTTTACAAATCCCTCCTGTTTCATTCAGATCTAATTGTGCTTGTTGTTGTCTCTGTTGTGCAGCAGTGTCCAGCTGAGCACTGTCCACTGCTTCTGCCTCGCATGGCAATAAGTGGAATCTTACCTTCGTCTTAATGAGCTTCATTGTTTTGATTTCTCTATCAGATCAGAAAGTCAGATGTGAAATACTTGTGCAGACTTGCTGACACTCCTACACACAGATTTTTTTTATTACTTCCATTATTATATATTTCTATATGCCCCATCATGACATGGAGCTGTAAATCATGCATGACTGCTGTGGACCAGCCCTATAAGAAGTGGAATTCCCCTCTGTAACCCAGTAATGAGGAGATTACTATGATTCATGTGTCTGAGGTGTGTGTGTGTGGCCGTGCACATGTGCACCATGTATAGACAATGGTCATTCTCTGCACAGCTGTTTATATAGAGTATCCATGGAGATATGCTGCACAACATTACGGCAGGGGTCTACGGAGTCACAAAGTGACAATATGGTGTGGTCTTGTGTTGCAGAGGGTGAGGAGTGACGCTGCCCAGGGTTCATACACTCACAGGTATGTACGAGCCACAATAAGAGCTGTTATTTGTTCCTTTTAGTGGATGGTACTCGGCAGCTGTAATGATGCGCTGACATATAATTCATGTCTTATACGTGTATAGAAGTATGTTTTAGGTGAAAGGGAGAATCCAGGGTATATGTTCAAACAGAGCAGTGCACAGATCAACTCTACTTACCCCACAGGCACAACTGTGTTCAATGCATCAACAAGAAGCTGAAGTCTGTAAATTCCTCCCTGTGTTCAGAGATGACTGAAATGAAAACATTTGAATGAAAATACAAACAGCTGTTGATCTTCTTCACACTTTTGTTTTTTGTGTATAAGGTGTAAAGACACTAAATCTCCAGGAACCTCTCTTCATGTTGTCAGCTCATGCTGCGGGGATTCTATGGTGATTGATTAAGCCTGTATTTGAGCTGTGTCTTTTTTGTACGGATACTTGAAAATGGTGACATCATATATCCCCTTTTCCATCATCAGTAGTGAGTGAACGGTGGTTAAAGGGTGTTTAGTCTGAAGACAGCGTGCAGATATATAAACCCACAACAATGACTGACAGCGCTGACGAGGAACACTATCATCACTATTCATTCTAAGAATTGTATTTTATTGCAGTAGGCCCCGTTCATATCACAGGATCCAAAGCACTCCTCAGATAATCACTGACAATTTGTAAGAAGAAGAAAGTTCAGACAACAGCCATAAGATTTCAAGAGTGTCTGAGTCTTCTGCTGAATGACTGAAGACATTGCCCCGCTCAAAATCCCATGAACACAAAAAAATCCCATATGGAGACAAAGCAGTTCCTTTTCCCCTTTGTGCTTGTGTGAGCGCGTCAGTGTGTGTTTCCTGGCCCGCGTGCATGTGTGTTCTGTGTATATTAGCCGAGTCTGTGCAACATCAGTGAGGGGCTGGACTTCCACTTGCAGAATAGCATCTTTCTCAGAGCATGAATACTTTAGTGTGAGGGAGACATAGCATTGTGGTGATCTCACCAGACTCAGGGCAGATACAGGATCTGAATAACACTGTAGAGCCTTTGTCTGGCAGCGGGCTGAGTCAGGCCCTCTGTGCCATCCCGGGCTTGAATAGTTGAGATGAAAAATGGGGGAGAAGGAGAAGTTGAGCAGGCGGACATTGGCCAGACCACAAGCAGCTCTGTGACCTTTGACCATTGACCCTAAGACATGTTGACAAAAACAGATGCACACCTGACTAGCTCTGTTCTTTGTTTATACGGACCTGTGTGCTGCTATTCCAAGATTACCCCACCTCCACCTGTGCCCATGACTTAGCTGCTTTTCTCTGTTTCTGTGGGAGCGCGGAAGGAACGACTAGGAAATCCCCTGAGGGCTCCAGATCCTATCGGAGCACTACATTGGCACACTGATCAGCTATTCACACGATGAGCAGGAAGAGAAGGATTAACAGGGGCCATAAGGTTCTTGGAGGATGAATCAGGACTGCTGCACGAACAACACGTTCTGACACAAATGTCTTCGTTTCTGGGCATCAGGAGCTTGAAAAGACTCATCACTGCCTTTTACCATGCCCCATTCTACAGATAACTGAGCTGATAACGTGTGTGTGTGCGCGCACATCAAAAGCCTCCGCCGCTGGCCTTCAAAAGCCTGATGAGGCTAAAACAGGTGATCAGGGACTGCACCGACCCGTAATTCTCCCACCCCGTCGCCATGGAAACGTCTCAGCCTTCTGAAAGGCCTAATGGCTTAGACTACATTTGTCTCCCTGTGATGAGCTCATTAGATCGGCCTAATTAGAGGGAGCAAGGGATGCACTTCCAAGCTCGACATTTTTTTTTTAGACTGCAGGAGACACATGAACTCAATTTCAATGACGTCTGCAAATGTGTGAAACATGGACAGTTCTCATCTCTGCTATCCCCTCCACCCTGAGTTAAATAGACCGTGGGTCCTGTAGACTGTTTTATTATAACCTGAAGCATCTCCCCATCTACAATAAAAACAGTGGGCATTGCATGTTTTCCTCCTCTTGCCTCATTTTGTGAAACTTTACGACTCCTCCAAACCAAATAAGTTTTTCCACATGTGCCCCTCACCTGCTGCTCGTCTGCTGCGAAAAGGGCATGTGCCCTGGATGTTTGTCCAAAATGTCCAGCCCCATGATAAATGTCCATGTCAAGGCTGTAAAAATGAAATGCACACTCTTCAGGGCCACTATTCAGCAGGAGCTAAATAAAGCTCCGCCGTCATGGTGCGTTTCAGAGCTCCATTATATCGTCTCACCTTTGAGGTGCAGTTGTAAAACTGGACAGTCGATTGTATGGAGCTCAGGATGTAGACAATGCTCTCTGAACAGGGTCACCGGAGACGGCACAGTAAAAGTGGGAGTGGGTCAGCTGACAGGAAGAGGAAACAGAAGGCTGGAGGTGATAGGTGATGTCATCGACAGAGGGAGGAAGCTCCCTCTCTGTGGGGAGCACATGGGGCATCGCAGTACAGTTGGTCAGCTCATTCACTGATGTAGGACAGGAAACTAGTTGGCAGCGAGCTCAATGGGGCTGAAATCAGTTTGAGGGTTTTCACTTGTCCACTCTGGTCTCAGCGTTGTCTCTGTTTATCTCGTGATTCTCTGTCCACACGTGCTTGCCGTTTTTTTTGACGTGCTTCCTTTTTCTTTGTTCTCCTGGGAATCACTGTAATTTACTCACCATCAATTTAACAAAAAATAAATGAATAGAGAGACAATGAGCCAGTGATATAAATGGGTATATTCTAAACCGGCATTTACTGTTTTTTTTTGGGGGGGGGGGGGCAATGGAGATCTCCAACACAAACCTATTCAGTGTGTAGGGGACCCTGTTGCACCTAATAAACTTAGTTTCATTCAGTATATGTTGGATGAAACCAAAGAAGAAGAACAGGCCTTAAATTTGTACATTCTGTCTATTTTTATTTGGGAGAATTAGCCAACTCTATATCACAATGCTAAGAGTGTTGCTAATAGGGATTAAATTTACGAGTGTGAAAATGAAACAGTCAGCTGAAGCAGGCCCTTTCATGCCCTTTCATCATCTTCTCAGCTCTTTATTATAAGAATATTAAATCAGGGTTAGGGTTAGAAGATTGAGGCGTAAATATAAACAGCATATAGTCATCTCACATCCAGGCTAAACCGATGAGTGTGCGGAGCCAACAACAGTAGCCAAGTTGAATGTCAGTCAGGTCAGGGATGCAGTCATGCTGATTCTTATCATCTGGCCACTGAACCAGAACAGTCTCTGTGTAACTTTCATATCAGGATGCCCAGACATGTCGAGTGCTGGGGGAGAGGAGAGCCGTCACACTTGGGAAATGCCTGGAATCTGAGGAGTGGAGTGGGAGGAGATTTCATCATGATGGGGCACAGGCTGGTGAGAGAAGCCATCGTTGGCACAGCTCTTGATGTGATTAAATGACTGCGGACCATCTGGTTTCGCTCACCTTTTGTTAGTGCGCTGGCTCCACACACACCTCGGGCCAGAGGGGTGTGATAAAGCCTGCGGTTTCTGAGCCGGAGATATGACATCTCCTCATCTGTGTCTCTTAAAGCTGTGATTCAGCTTCATGTCCTAACTTAGACGACTGAGCTGGATGGAGGTATTTAGATAACCCTCACACGGTATGAAGATAACATTCAAACCTCTCCTGTGACTTGTTAACATGATGGGAACATCAAGGGGTCGTATTGTTCAGCCGGCCTCCACAGCGATGAGACAAAGAGAGCCCCTTGCTGTGTGTGTGGACACCTCCGAGTCTTCGACCTGCAGCGCTCTTTCATGTCGGATCAGGTTGGGAAATGGCTGCACTGTGCACCCGACATGTCCAAAGACAATAAGGAAGAGGAGACTTCCCAGAAAAGGCCAGCACTTTTCATCAGACACTGATCTCTTGTGGAGTCACAGATGGTACTTTGAGGTTCTCACAGCAGCTTTGCCAAACAGGATTTACCTCTACACGGTTCCATTTTGTTTTTTATAACCTCTATGAAGGAGGTTATGCTTTTATCTGTTTGCTTGTTTACAGGAATTAAAAAAAAACTACTCAATCTTACTACTCGATCCTTTCAGGATCTAAAAACTAATCACAAATTGGTCAAATTGGTGCGGACCTGTGCTGCAGTATTTACCCAGTAGTTCCCATCTCCTCTGGGTTTCCACGATCCGGTGTGAGTGAACAGCTTTCCTGACTGGGTCACATTCAGAGGAGAAGTTTGTCAGGGTGTGTCTGTGGCATCACGCTCAGAGGGGGTTTTGGAGGAGTTGGGAAATGCCACACCAGCCTCCGGGAGGCTCTAGCCCCTGTATGAAATTAGACAGTAGGAGCACTTCCTACATTAGGAAGTTACTTTTCCATCATCTTCACTGACAGCCCTGGGAATGAATATTTTTATCCTCTGTGTGACTGATGCTTTAGGTCCACGTTGTTCTTCTCAATGATCAGTTAATTCTGTGTCATGTCTCCTTCTTTTTGTTTTGTATTGTCGAGAGTATAGTCTAAGTATAGTAGGACAGGAAGCGTTAGTTTGAAGTAACAAAATGTGGAATAGCTGGTCACATTTGTAGTCTCTCTTTAAGAAGTCAAACAAAAAGGGTTTTTCAGAAAAACACATTTATGGTTTTCAAAATGAGGCGTTATTAAAGAACAGCGCAAAACAATGGATGGAGACAACTTTTTTTCTATTTTTAATTTAACTGCAATTCATCCAGTTGGAACCAGGCAGCTCCTCTGCATGTGGCCATGTTGCAATCTCTGAATAGAAAACAGAAATCTGTCTGCTAACGACTGAGGTGGCCCAGCTCTGATGCTTGCTGGAGTGACTGCTCGCCTGTCTCACGTCTGCACACAGCTGGAGCTAAAGGTTAGGCAGATTTTTACTTCCCTGAGAGACATGCATAGGCTACTACACTTGTATTAGGTTTTTGCATCATATTTATCTTTGACATGAACTGAAATTGAAAACATTTTTGAGATAATTATAGATATATATTGTTTCTTGATAAAACCAATAATCTTGTACTTGTTGAGCACCAGCTGACACTAAGCTGTGTGAGTGTGTGTGTGGGGGGGCGGTGCTGTTGTAACACACTGCTGTGAATTTGTCAATGTGCGCTTGAGGCCTTGTTTGTGCAACGCCGGTGCCAGTGTGATTGAAGGCAGCATGTCACATCGTGCTGGGACACACGAGTCTGCCCCGAGGTAACAAGTCCTTCACATGTAACTCCTGAAAAGTCTCGACTTGCCTTCACCTACATTGCGCAGCCCTCGCTCGCTCCTTCATCATTCACCCTGTGTTTTCAATGCAGTTAATAGATTGGAGCGAGCGACCGCTGCCTGGTTTCAGGGACTGGGATAAGGCTGCAGTGCCAAAGCCTTGCTGGGTGTGTCAGTGGGTTCACTGGCACCTTGTGGACGACTGACTGTGTACAGCTAGTTAAATGTTAATAATGTGCACCGAGGGAAAGAATGTGAGTTAGCTATTAGTCCACATGTGTGTTTACACAGCAAGCTTTTCCCAGGTGCTATACGATCCCTGGGATTACAGCGGAGGGGGAGGGTTCATTGGAGCTACACACACACACACACACACACACACAAAGCAACACCACCTTTCACCAAAAGAAAAGAGAGGAGGGGAGAAGAAGTGTGGGAGGGGATGGAGGCAGATAACAGATCAGAGGGAGGAAGAGAGAGGTAAGGGGGGAGTGTGTATGCAGCAGTAGGCAGCTCAGACTGAGCAGCACACACACACACAAACACAGAGGCTTTGAATGTGGAACATCTCCTGGTGAATCTGTGTTTGTTTGGTTTTTCTCCTCCGTGACCTCAGAAAATGGTGGGACTGTCATCCACTGCTGTTGAGGGTGAGTGTGGAAAGAAAGTTCCTCTAACTCATGTGGAAATGTACCCAACAATGTAAATATGTCAACAGCTGATGTTTGCCTCATGCCTTGAGCCTCAGGAGGAAATATAGAGAAGGGCATTCATCCTGGATGTTTAGACTTCATAATACAGCATGGTGCTTCTTTTTTTTTAAAGCTGTGAAGACTTGGTTTGTTTTCTAATTTCATGTGTTGTTACCTGGATTGTGACGCAGAGCTGCAGAATGACCCAGTGTGTTTGTGTGGAACAGAGATAAGCTCATCATGCACTTCTGATTGAGGTGGCAGCTTCATGTTATCGGACATGTTAGCACAGGTGCTCAACTCGCTGACATTATCCTCCTCCTCCTCCTCCTCCTCCTCCTCTCTTTCACTCCTTCTGTTGTACGCCTATTTTAAAACTCTGAGTCTGCACTGTTAAACTAACTACTCCCTCTGCTGCGCACACACACACACACAAATGCACTTTGCAGAGTCTTGCACTTTCAACAAGATGAGGAATGTGTCTGGAGTTTAACAGCTATTGTCAGGGATGTGTGAGGAGGGAAATGTGTCAACGCTTTGAAAAGCATTCTACATTCCCCTGCTCATCCTTTGTGGTGTTTTTTTTTGAGTGGAATATCCCCTCATAATGTGTTTTTGTCAAGGCTTAGAAGAGGCTGTAATCAGAGCTCAGATTAAAGTCACGCTTTTTCCTTGTTGAAGCTGCAAATGTTTCAATTTCACCTCCGTGTGTCTTTGATTAAACCTTATCCAACCTGCTTTTATGTGCTGTTATCATCATATGGGGGCTTGTGTGTAGTTTCCCTCAGGTGCTGGGCTCACAATCTGTTTAATCTGGCTTTTGAAAGACATCAGAGGCAAATGCACGCGCGCGCACACACACACACACACACACGGTTCCTGCAGCAGAGATTTAAAGGATCATGTGCTGTGTGAGAAGAGCAGGTTTGGTCAAACAGGCATGACTGCTGACCGAAGGCTGGTCTTAAGTGAGTTACATTCCAGGGGGATTTCTTTCTCATTTCAATACTCGAAATGTGAAAGCAGATAATTGGCTTTCTGAATCTGCATCAGAAGTGGCTTGTTTTTTATTAGTGTGTTGTCCCACTTGATGCTGACTCCTTAAAAGCACTACAGCCGTGATTATGTGCTGAATGGTGTAAATCTCCCTCTGTGTGCAGAGAGTGAGTCACGCTGTGGATAAGTTTCCTCCACTAGGAGAGGGGAAGCCCAGTGGTGCACTGGAGCCAGGATCTGAACAGCTGAAACATCTGGCAGAGAGACAGCGTTCACTAGGCCAACACATCCCTCGCTCCCGAGTTTCCCCTCCCTGAACTCCTCTTCCTTTTACTGCTGTGTGAATCACATCTTAATTAGGTAACGTTCCACATCCCTGCATGAAAAGCATTTCCTATTTATGTCGGTTGATGGAAGCTGCGCTCGCTGGAGAAGACAGAGTGGATTAACATGCACAGAAAAACACACACCATAGCTGGGCACAGCCGGCCCATAGGAAGACCCACCTCAGGAAAGTATGTCTCTTTTCAAGGAGTGGGAGCAGTCTTTGTGGAGCGTGCACACACACACACATACACCTCCACGACTTCAGAGGCCATCATATTGACTTATATATGAATCACATCTTAATTAGGTAACGTTCCACATCCCTGCATGAAAAGCATTTCCTATTTATGTCGGTTGATGGAAGCTGCGCTCGCTGGAGAAGACAGAGTGGATTAACATGCACAGAAAAACACACACCATAGCTGGGCACAGCCGGCCCATAGGAAGACCCACCTCAGGAAAGTATGTCTCTTTTCAAGGAGTGGGAGCAGTCTTTGTGGAGCGTGCACACACACACACATACACCTCCACGACTTCAGAGGCCATCATATTGACTTATATATACATATGTGTGTGTGTGTGTATATATATATATATATATATATATATATATATATATATGTTGGTTTGATTGGTGGCTGGCAATATGTATGTTTTTTTCTGTACTTTAAACTTTAAACAGTGCTAAAGACAACTGAATGAACAAACAGAAATAACAAAGGATAAAAGAAAAGGAAAAAAGGAACAGAGGATGCGAGGGTGTGAGAAAAACGACAAAATGGAATGAAGTAGGTGGCGGCAATGCAACTATGAACAGGATGCCAGCAGCCAATCAAATCAACAACCAACTTGAGTTATTAAGCTACTTTAAGTCTTGTCCCGGTAAGTTAGACAAGTCCCAATAAAGTCAATGTTAACTTAATGTGTGTTCCCTCAACAGTGGTGATACCTGGAACACACACATTTTTCCCACTAACTTTACCCAGGACTCATTTTCGACCCACCTCCCTAAATACACAACCTGTAGCCCATTATGTGTCCTAGATTTTTCTGTGCATGTGTGTCTGTGCACGCACTGGAGTTAGTGTAGTGTAGCAGGTCTTGTTTCCAAATGGCCGACCACCAAACAAAAAGGCTCTTACTCAGTGGCTGGCCTGTGGCTGACTCCAGGAAGATGCACGGGTCAGTGGCTCTGATGTGGCTCAACTGTGAAAACTGGCCGAGGGAGAAGAAGTCAAAATCTGAATATTAGGACGAGATGATGAAGGCTTTTGGTGGAGGAAGGAAAAGATAAGGAGAAGGACTGGTGGCACTTGTGTCTGCCATGAAATCAGACAGGAGGAATTCAGACAGCAGGGCCTGTTCTCAGGGTGTCCCACCGCTGTCAGAGGGAGACAGTTTATTTAAGTTCTGTTCTGAAAACAGGGAGTGGATCAATCCCAGCTCCCAGATCAACACATGATGTGGAGGCTCGCTGGAGGCCGGGGGGTCTGAGTCAGCTCATGACTTCAGCTGTTGGATACAGATCTTGTCTCTATGAATTAAAGTGCGGCTGGTTTGCTCTGGACTTTTTGGGTTTGTGCCGATCATGTGTTTGAGCAAACATCATGTCTGAGGAGCAGCTCAACTGTCTTCATGCAGGATGTATTGTTCAATGGACTCTTGGTTTTTCTTTGCAACTCGGCTAATGAGCAATTAGCAAACCGGTTTCCTGTCACTCCTCCCTGAGGGTGGTTGTTTAGTCTGGTTAGTGACAGACGGAGCGTGATAAGGTGTCAGACTGATATCGGCAACCTGTGAGGCGAAGTGACAGAAAACGCGGGAAGCAAAGCAGAGTCGGCCTCCTTGACATGACTCCTGGGGTTTGTTTGGACTTGTCAGCCTGACCTTTGCCCTCTCTGCTGATACACTGAGCCTGTGCTTTCCCCCCTGACCCTGTGCAGCCATGGAGGTGCTGGTGAACGAGCTGGGAGTTCTGCTGAAGATGCTGGACCAGGAGAAGCTCAGCTCCTCCACCCAGGAGAAGAAGACTTCGGTGTGGAACCTCCTACAGCAGCTGCAGCCGTCAGGTCAGAAAGAAGTGACTGTTCAAAATGTTTGTATAGTTCATTGTACTGAATGTGGACCAACAGCTTATTGCGCACTGTTAAAGTAAATGAAAAAGAATGATGGCTCCGCCCCCTGACCAATATTGCCTCTTTCCATCCAGTATTTATTGTGTAATCCTGCTCGCTAACAGACATTGATGAAGACTCCTCCTTGAAGGAGGAGGTGATTGCAGCATGTGTATAATTACATTTATCAGAATCAGACTCCCGTCCTTCTTATCCTGTAATTCTCATCACACTGTTACTAAGCAGGAAGTTATTTCATGTTCTCCTGCTCCTCTTCCTCAGTGCTGGGCTCAGACTACATCTACATGAACTCAGCAGTTTACAGGAATGGCACCAGCTTTGTCGAGTCCCTCTTTGAGACATTCGGTGAGTTCCAGTTCCAGATCAGTGCGTTTTCATCACGGAGTAAGTGGGAGTGTGACTGTGTGTTGTCTTTTATAGACTGTGAGCTCGGAGACCTGAAGGATGACGTGGATGATGTCAAGAAAGACAAGAACACCCAAACTGACACGTTAAATCAGGCAAGTTGCCAAATGTACGACACGCCCTCTTGATTATGGTCTGTCACATGACATGCTGGCTTCACACTGTGTGTGTGGTGTCCATCTTGTCAGCAGTCAAATCCTCCCTTGTGTGGAACAAGTAAACCTTTAAATAAATGGCTTATGAGGAAAAGACAAGCAGGGAGAGTATTCCTTGTTGTGGGGGTTTCCCGTGCACACGTCACTCTGCCAGCTGTTGCATGTGTTAAGAAGTTGGAATCCACCCAGAGTGCATCTGTCAAATTCATGGATCTCATTCTTTAGACTGTCACTCTCCATCTCTGTGATGACGCATTCACTGGGTTGCAAAAAACAAATCGTGCATGGTTGTTTTTTTTTTTTTTTAAATCTGAGAGTGACGTTTGTGTCTCCTTCTGGCAGAGCTGTGCAGACTCCCCGGCCCTGCACTCAGCGGACTCTCCTCCCCCTCTGCCCACCACACCCCCTCCTGAGGAGTATTACGAGGAGGCGGTACCGCTCAGTCCTGGCAAACTGCCGGAGTACATCATCACGCGAGGTCAGCATCCTCCCGTCTCCGCACAGCCATCGTGACACTTTTCTTTGTTTTTTTTTTTGGACTCTGTCAAGTGATGGAAAAGTCGTCAACACACAATTTCACTTGATTTGAGTCCTCCGGTAGATCTCCCTCCCTTTTCTCATTCTCTAATTTGGACCTTATTCACTTTAACCAAGATTTTATTCGGTGCCTGGCCGGAGGAACTCGACAGACAGTCTGGAGCCCCTCGTTTGGACATAAATGTTTCCACATACATCCCCTCTGGATGATGTCAGCAGATTATCCTGTGTTCAGTCTCAAAGAAGTGCAAGTTACAATCAAGGGCACAATAAAACAAAACCACAAATCTTAGATTTCCCTCCCCCATTTGCAGTCAGGTCCAGTCCTCCCAACTCTATAGAAGATGGATATGAAGATGCTGAAAGTAACTACCCCACCACCTGCATAAATTCACACCGTAAAAACTCTTGTAAGTTTTTGAATTTTAATTAACCCTGAAAATCATCTGATGACCAGATAAAAACTGAGGAGAGATGAAGTTAACTTCATGTTTTCCTCTTGCAGACAATGATTCGGACGCTCTGAGCAGTTCATACGAGTCTTACGAGGAGGATGAGGAAGAGAGGAGCCCCGGTGTCCAACTCACTCATCAGTGGCCTTCGGATGAGAGCTCCATGCCTCCCACCAGAGACTGTCGCATCTGTGCCTTCCTGCTGCGCAAGAAACGCTTTGGCCAGTGGGCCAAGCAGCTGACAGTCATACGGGAGAACAGACTGCAGGTTAGCACGTAGACGCCCATAAAAGGATAAACGCTCTTAACTTTCAGATTGCTAACCTTAGGCCTTGTCCTCCTTTCTGCAGTGCTATAAGAGTTCCAAAGACACATGCCCGTATGTGGACCTGCTGCTGCCCCAGTGCACTGTGGTCTATGCACCCAAAGACAGCAAGAGGAAGCACCACGAGCTCCGGTTCACGTTGCCTAATGGCGACGCTCTGGTGCTGGCGGTACAAAGCACGGAGCAGGCCCACAGATGGCTGAGAGTAAGCGGCACACTGCTCTGTATTCCAGCTGAGACGCACATGCATGTAGTTACCCAGTAACACAGCCAGGAGTCATGCTGACAATCACTGGAAGTGGGTTTGGCAAACGTCGAAAGGAATTTACTGTAAAAGGTTGACACGTGAAATATTCCCGCAGGTTGTTAGAGAGGTGTGCGGTCAGAGCACGGCCCCCGAGGAGTCCGCCTCTCCCATCAGTCCAAGAAAAACGGAGCTTGACAAGGTAAGTGTGGCGGAGAGGATATTTGCGTGAGTTGGATCCTGTCGTTTTTCATCCTCTTGACAATAATTCATCTTCACAGTCCAGCTGAGAAAAGCCAGTAGCACGCTGCAATTGTGCTGTCACCATCAATTTCTCTTGACACCGGGCGCTGTTATACCTGTGTTTGGCTCCCAGAACAAAGAGGAGATGTGGTGCGATTGGGTGTTAAGAGACAAATTAAAGGGGTGGCAGTGAGTCAGTGTTGGAACAGGCAGATCCGCTTTTAAAGTGTGCGGCCTGTCATAACTTTAACTGCAAAAATCACAGTGGAGGAGCGTCGCCATAAATTCGGTCAATGAAATGGCAGCGGATGTTTGTGGTGATGAGAGAATGACAGACTCCAGAGCGTCTCAGGGATAGCAGTTCAGTTTTGATTCTGACACTGTGTTTGTGTGCTTCTTCCTCAGAGGTTATCAGCAGAGAGGAACACATCAGATTCAGACAGTGTGGGTGTGTCCGCTGGAGATACCTGCAGAGAGAATGGTGAGACAGACGCACATCCTCAAACCACTAAGCAGCTTGTTCTCCCAACTCTGTCTCTCTCATGGTCTTGGCTGTGGCTCAGGAGGTAGAGTGGGACCTCCACTAACTAGAGGGTCAGTTCACCCATCCATTTTAACTGCCTTTAACACCAGATCCCAACCTTCCTTGTGGGTCAGTTCTTCTCTCATCATGTGATAAGACCGTATTAATATGTGATGTGAACCCAACAACAGCGTGACAGTTTGGGCCGGATTCAGACTAACACTCGCTCGCTATTCAGCTGCGCTTGGGTCAGCCAGAATAAAATATTTCAAGAGTCTAGAAATAGTCCAATTTCCATTCACACTACTGCTGCCTTCATGCACGTGGAATGCGTGAAGATGGGTGAGTGCTGATGTGGTATGATTGCAGAATTCGATATGAGAATGTTTAAAGTAACAAGCTTGGTTTAATCACCATGAAGAAAAAGTGTTGGCTCACATAAGGCATCCGTATTTATTTGGATTTCAGCCACATCTCTATTATGAGGTGCCAAGGCGGATATACGAGGGCTTTCAGAAACCTCTGGCTCTCTCAGTCATAATTACCACTGGGATGTGGATGTGTCTGTTTACGTGTCAGAAAGATAAATGTGAATTATCTCCATCAACACAGAGTTTATGCTGATGGAAACTATGAGATGCAGTGGATGGGTCTGGGGGAAAAAGCTAGAATGTGTATCTTGAGTCGCTATTAGAGTTTTCTCACAGGCTTTCTCTCGTTTTAAGAAGATTTCAAGAGTCATGTTCTGATTAATTTGGACAAAAGCTCAACAGTGGAATCCTTTTTCTTGTAGGCAAGGTGAAGCGAGGAGCTATCGCTGCAGGCCGCAAAATCACCCGCATCATCAGCTTCTCCAAGAAGAAGCCCCCTCGGCCCGGTGATCCCCGGACGCCCTTCGGTGACCCTCGACAAGGTCAGACCCCGCCTCGCGTCACTGTTCAGCTCTCACTAGTTCGTAGACTCATCGTTTTTTAATTTTTATTTTCCCTCCTCACAACAAAGGCTACCTGTCGGTGCTGGTGAACCAGGTGTGGCGGGAGCACTGGTGCTGTGTGTGCAGAGGCTTCCTGTACTTCTACCTCGACAAGGCAGACACTCGAACCTCTCTGCCCTCGCTGCCTCTCCACAGCTGTGAGGTGGTGCCAGGGCTTGGACCCAAACACCCTTTTGCGTTTCGGATCCTACGCAACAACAAAGAGGTTGCTGCCCTGGAGGTAGAGCACCTGGATTTTAACAGTACTTCAAAGAACTGTGTGTGATTTGATAAGAGCCAGGGTTTGGTTTTATTGCTCTCATCAACCTTATCTTGAGCATCATCAGCCAAGTGCTTTTACTATTGAAGCTCTGATAAACAAACTGTAAACGTTGCCCAACACCAAACAGCCTGATAAGCTACGAGCCAGTCTTCTTCAGGAAGTGGTGGAGACCAAAAAGAAGACTGGATGTTTTACTTGCCTGAGTTTAGAAGCAAGAAATTTGTATTTAAGCCTTGTATCAGAGGCCCTGTGTTGGGAAGAGACTCTGGTTTCACATCCGTAATGTTCAAATTATTGAATTTCACAACTGATCCGTCCTGTCTCCTTCAGGCTGGCAGCTCCGATGAACTCGGACGGTGGCTGGGTGTCCTTTTGGCGGAAACAGGCTCTGCCACAGACCCAGAGTCACTGCATTACGACTATGTGGATGTGGAAACCATTGCTAATATCCGTGACGCTGCACGTAATTCTTTCCTGTGAGTGAGACTGTCTGGGGGAAATGGGGTGGGGGGTGGGGGTTTGAGCTATTTGGACGAGGTCAGTGCAAGGCCACCAGCCAGAGCGGGGATGCGTTGACCTCTCTCTGACTTCCTTTGTCCCCTGCCTCTGATCCTAGGTGGGCCACATCCTCCAGCGGAGCCTCTACGGACGCTAGGACATACGATGAGGTCCCTAATGAGGACGTGCAGGTGGGTTTGCACGTGCACGTGCTTGCATATGCTTTCCCAAAGTTCACTTACATCTCCAGTGTAATGCATTGCTTGAATATGACAAGATTAGAGGCGGCGTGCCTGTGTGTGTGCAGCTGTTTGGGATAGTCCCCGTCTGAATATGACACCCCGTATCAGTCAGCCCCACAGACAGACAGCGCTCTGTTACACGGCTCTCAATGACGGCTCTTTGTGGGTTAGAGACGATGCACTGTGTGGGCACAGCGGAGGAAAAAAACACCCCAAAAAAGCAAGCGGAATTGTGACAGCAAAGCACGAGCTCAGGGCACTTTCACACCCTGTAAACCTCTTTCTTAACCTCACTGACACACACTTAAACACCCCCCCCCCACACACACACACACACATCCCACAGACACAAACATACACACCTCAGCGGCCTTAAACCAATAAATCTAAAGATTAGTTTATTGCTTTCCCTTTTTTTTTCCCTCACTCTTCTCTCCTCATCCTTTTCTCATCCTTCCCACATCTGTCATGTCCTCCCTCCCCTCCTCTGTACTCCACCCAGTCAGGGGAGAACCGCAGGCTGCAGTCTGGGAATCAAGGGAAGAGGCGCTCAAGTTTCTCAAGCAGCGACTCCGACAGAACTAAACCATTAGTTTCCCTCAAGAGGACGGGCTCAAGTAAGTGGGATTGGTTGGTTCTCCCAAAGTTGCACTGCTCTACTTCTGTGGGTCGTCTCTTTGGCAAAGCGGCACGCAAAACAATTACAGGAGCTTCTTCTTCAGCTGGTGGATTTCAGTTCGAGAAACCACCACATTAGTTTGTCACGGAAATCGATTCTATTCTAATGATGATTTGAATATGCAAGTAGATCAAAGTAAAATCAAATCTTAACTTTTTGTCTGTTTCTGGCACAAAGACACATGGGAAAGGAAACTCAAACTGCTTGTTGTCAGTTTCATGAAATCTTATTTGACTTGCCTTCTCAACTTTGCACCCCCACATTTCCATCCATCTCTCTGAAAAATAAAGCGATGGATAAATTGACCCGCTGCCCTTTGAAGGACCCAACTGGTTTAACAGATGGTCCGTTATAATATAGTTGTCACACAGCAGTCATATATTCCAAAGCTGTAGTTTTTTTGTAACTTATACTCTTCATACAGTCACTCCAGTCGTGTGCCAAGTCACTGACAGTCGTAAAATCTAAGCTCTCATCCGGCTCAATAGTCCCTCTTCTCCCTCCTCCCTTCTCTCCGTCCGCTCCCTTCAGCTTCACCACGTCAGTCGTACTCTAACGTGACAAATAAAGAAGCTGAGCGTCCAGGGTTTAGTAAAGTGATATTGGTGCGGTCGTGCAGCTCGGTGCTCGTCTCTGCGCTGCTTCACAGGCCTTCACCATGACACTTCAAAGAGCCGGTGCTCTCCAGGGCTGAAAGCTTCAGGATGCAACCTGAGATTTATTTGACACTCACATTAGATCCGCTGTCTTGCCTCGTCGCCCTGCAGGAGACGGCCTGTGTTTATCTTTTATTCGTGCATCATGTCCTCGGTCCCTCACAAACATTCTTGAACAATGAAATAGGGTCTCATTAGAGCACTACAGGTTTGGATAGCTTGTTGAGGTAGTGACCCTCCCACCATGTAAAGAGTATATCAAACATCATGAGCAGATTGAACACCATGAGGCGTCTTGTCTTCTTCCCACAACCCCTGCACGTCTGACCTCTCACCTTTGCTCTCTCCCAGATGCCAACCAGTATGGAAGGTATGGGAAAACCCGAGCAGAGGAGGATGCCAAGCGATACCTTAGAGAAAAAGAGGAGCTGGAGAGGGAGAGAGATGGGATACGTCAAGCACTGGGTACCCTTCGACAAGAGAAGCAAGAGCTGAAGGAAGAGTTGAAGACGGCCTCTGGTACGTGAACCAATCAGTCTCTGAATTTCTCTCCTTTTTCTGTGTTAACTGCCTGCACACAAAGCTCGAATATCAAATGCAGACATCTCTGCTCTCTCTGTGACGTTGACCTCTGTTATTAAAGGGCCATGTGAGCGGAGAGTTTCCCTACAGGCCTCAATAAAGCATTTAATTGCTTTTATTGAAACAAAATTCCTCCTAAATTTAATTAAATGCCTCTCGTCTCACAGTGCCACATATGTACACTCTCATTAAGGATAAGCTTTATTTAATATTTTCAGTCAACTCAGTAAGTACTTGACACTTTTATTTGTCTTTTAAACTGAATATGTTTAAACTGTTGATTGGACTAAACAGTCGATTCAGTCTGGTCACTGTGGGATGTGGGAATCAGCACAGTAGGCAATCATGAAAACAGTTTGTTGCAATGTTTTTTTGCCACCCTAAATAAAAGCACAATTTAAATGCTGTAACTTACTTTAGGTTTTCCATAGGACAGTTCGATCAGAGGAGTAACACACATCCATGTGTTTGCAGATAAGAGGAAATCCTCCCTGGACAAACGCGTCTCCCATCTGGAGGAAGCGTGTCGAGCTAAGGAGGCCGAGAGGGTGGACCTGGAGCTGCGACTCACTCAGGTCAAAGAAAACCTGAAGAAGAGTCAGGCAGGTGGAGCGCTGGGTGCACCAGTTGAGGCTAAACCACCGAATAAGGTAATTTTTCCTATTCCGCGTGGACAGATTTGCTTACATGCACACCCGGAGTACATGTTCTTTACTTTTTTGTGTGCAGGCCTTCATCAAAAAGAAGCAGAACATCTACAGTGAGTCACTCCCAGTGAACTGTGCCTCAGAAATGCGTAGGAGGCCTCCCTCTGTCTATGCTTCTTCTACGGGAACGGTCATGCAGAAAGCAAAGGTAACAGTCGTACAATTCTTCTTTCTCTGTTCTTACTTCATCAGAGGATTGAAAAAAGCAGCAGCATGCTTTTATTATCAAGTGAGTTTTATCCCAAGAACAATAGTGTCTAGCACAGCTGCTTTGCTGCTGTTGCTCAGTTGATCAATGTTTTTATTTAGCATTGTTCTATGTAGATATTTAAAATGATGCTAACGTTAATGTTTTCATTTCTTGCCCTGAATATTTCCCTTATTACTGAACTTTGTTTGCTGTCATTTGAAAATAATTTGCTGAAGTAATTGGCAGATTATCACTAACTCTCTTGACCTTTCTGTTTCTTCAGGAATGGGAGTCAAAGAAAGCAACCTAAAAGAAGCATTGTAAAAAGGACCGATGTATCAGGGTGGGAACAGCACAGACATTGTAATGAAAGACTTCAGCCCCTAGGTGGCGGTACATCCCAATGAATTCCCTCCTGTCTTCCTCAAAGGACGTCACATCATTTTTAGCCAAGTATTTTCATTGTCTGTGGTTCAAACAGAAACAAGAGAGAAGTCGTATGTTGGAGAAAGACCCATGAAAAGTGTTTTAAAGAGCACAGCGAGTGTGTAGAATGTTGTCGTGGAGCATTGTGTTGGAACCAGTGAACATACCACATTGGTAAGTTAAACTAAAACATGTGGTGTGTTGGAGAAGAAGAGGATCAGACATGATGTGTCTTTTTTGTGACCTGTTTATGTTCTGCCTGTATATACTGAGCCATGACTACTGTTTTATATACTTTATCCTTCCCTACTGAACAATGTTTTACTTCTCGTCGTCATGACGATTTACCCAATATGAGTTTTCAGCTGCAGTGCTGCGGATCGATGGCACAGTCGATATTTTTTGCCTAATTATCTGGCTTCTTGATCTCGCTATAGGGAGCAGAGTGACTAACAAAGTGACACAGACCATCTTTCTCAACCCCTAGGATGCCTTTTGCACTTTATCGCTCTTCCACGTGGATAAGAGAAGGCTTTATCTATTTCTTCCCCCACACGCTACAAGAGAGATTGCTTCATTAAAATTCACCAAGGCATGATCAGCTACTGACTTTTAATTTCTTATAAGATGCTATGAAGCAAATGTACAGTGTATAATCTCATAAAACCAGCATATGAAAGCTAAAACAAGCCAAGAACACATCTACATCAGTCACTTAATGAAGGCAACTCAATGGACCACAGTATAGCGTGGTGCAGTTCAGGCAGCCAGGTAACTTATCACCTACTTTTACATGTTTATCTTTCGGTAGCCATCCATCCACATGACAAACAGCTTTCAATACTGAATATGATCTCAAGCTGCTTGCTCAGCTGACTCGTTTTCATTAATTTGCATCCCTGTGTGAGGGACAAGCACGTTTTTTTTTATGTATGGTACAAAAAGGTTGCAGGGTCAGCCGTGATCCAGGCAGTGGTGACTGGTATTGGGTCTCGAATGAGGAGGTAGATCAGCTTCACAATGGTGACATTGAGTAAATGCAGCAGCTTGGACCCAGCGCTCAGAGAAAGAGATAGTACAGCCAATAGAGGATATTGACAAACAGGAACGCAGTGGGGAAAACCGTGCGGGCGTGGCGATCAATGTTGTGTGGATTTTCCACAATGAAGACGGATGCCACCCTGCGAGACGCGTCCTTCACCGAGGACAGGCCGCAACCCTGTCCCGTCACCATCTCCTTGGGTCCAGTGTCGATCACGGCATCGCTCTTCACCGAGTGCTCCGTGGGCTGTTCTTCGGTGGAGCTGATCGCCACAGACTGGTTGGGCTGAGTGGCTCTGACGACGGGGATGGAGCCGTTTCCGTTGGACTCGATGAACTCCTTCAGAAGGTCCTAACAGGCGGACAGAGAGATCAACTCACAATGTGTTCATCATCTGACGTGACAATAATGCTCTGTCATCTCGTGTTTCAGTGCTAACGCTCTCACTCTGTGTAAGTCCTCGATGGTCTGGTGCTGCACGGTGTAAAAGTGGGCGCAGGCGTACTCCAGCAGCGCACCGAATATGAAGGTGAAGCAGATGCCCAGGTAAACGTCTATGGCCTTAATGAAGCAGTTGGCGTTGGGTAAAGATGTCCGGGCGCCCATCATCAGAGTGGTCATGGTCAACACTGTGGTCACACCTGTGGAACATATCATCCATTGAGGTAGACAGTTCAGACGTGTGTGCAGCTCCTTCTCATCTTCCTCAGATTTCTTCATCTCCCACTTGGTCTAGCCGCTCACTAATCCAGTTTCTGCTTGGCCAGTGGTCTGAGTAAACAATCTAATCATCCAGAAGTATGGTTTAACTAGTGTTGCAGTGAGGTAGTGATGTGTTGAATCAGTGCGGGATAGCAGAATACATCTCTGAGCTTGGTTCACTGAACTGCATCGTGGGTAAAAGCTGCTGGCTTAGTTTCATAACCATAGAACTGCATGGGGTGCCGAGTCACTGGGATTAAGACACAATAAAAGGTAGTAAACACAAAAAATGATCCTCTATCAGTGGAGGCACACAGTGGAATAGTGGTGTAGTGCTTGCTGTCGCCTCGCATCAAGAAGGCGCTTGGTTTGAATCCCAGTTCAGCTGGGATGTCTCTGTCTGGGCTTAGCTTTTCTCCTCCTGTCTGGTTGGCTGGTTTTCTTGGGCTGCTCCAGCTCACTCACATGCACAGATTAAAATGTGTGAATGTGAGAGTGTGCACAGCCTCTCCCATACAGCCAGCAGGGACTGGCCCCAGCTCTCCCAGTATTGCTCAACAGATGTGAGTGATGCATCAGCACCTGACTAGCTTCATGTTGGACTGTGGAGTCAAAGTGTTATATTGTACTGACCAATGCAGGTTCTAGCCGGCACAGAGGACTGGCTGATCCAAAACGAGACCCAGGACAGAACCACGAGCAGAATGGAAGGAACGTACGTTTCCAGGATGAAGAACAGCACGTTCCGACGCAGCGCGAAATGCAGCACCAGCTTTGGGTACTTTCCTGTGAAGACACACAATGAGACGGTGAAGACACTGCGTTACATTTGTGCTCTGCCTTAGGTTCCCTCTGTGGTGAACTCTGGGACTTGAAGTGCTGCACCTGTTTCGTACACGGCCTCCGACACCGACGTATAGTAGCTCTCGATGCTGTACTGAGCCAGACGCAGCGTGTCCAGACCCTTCACTGAATCGTTCCCTCTGGTCCAGTAGAACATCACGTCCTGCAGGTTGTAGCCCCCTGACCACACACACACACACACACACACACACACACACACACACACACACACACACACGACTGTTGACTCTGATCTGATGGGTGTTCTCTCTTAAGGTTGATACTCACAACATTGATGATGATGTTGAGGATGATGGACATGGTGATGAGGAGGTGATGTTGGGGGGGTGGGGTGGCTGATGGGGGCTCACAGGTATTACTCACAGCTCTCCAGCTGCAGAGTGCACACCTGTCTGTCCATGGGATACTTGGTCAGGTCCATGTTGCAGGCGATCGTAGCTGTGATGCTGTTGTGTGTGTGTCATCATTAAAAAAAGAAGAAAACCACATTAGCAACCTTCAAAACGTCTCAAATCGTTTGATGTCGAACAGGGTAATTAATAATTACTGAGCATGGAAAACTCTCTGCCCCTGAGCAGATAAAGACTCAAATCTGACGTGCCAACATTTCTGTGCGTGAAGGAATCATTATATAATGATGTAATATTTTCAGGGCATTTGAGTCTAAATTCTTCTGTGGATGTATTATTTCTTACAAATCAAAGATGCAGTGTCCTCATGCAGAGAGTTTTATCAAGTAAAAAGATTCAGGAAGGCAGGACTCAAAATGCTTTCCTACTACAACCCTCGTGATTCGAGTGATCCTCAGTTCCCTGCAGAGAATTGACCTCCCTCTCCTCAGTAAAGCTGTCCAGTCATAATAAAGCTCTCAGTAACGCACGACAACTAGGACGCCATGACACATTTTACTTTGGCCAGGAGGGACTCTGCAAACATTGACTAACACGTTCTGAACTATGTGAGGAACAGAACTTCAGAGGAATTCCCTCAAGCCGAGAGTTTCTTTTAAACCCAAGGCCAATTCGCTGTTTATTAGTATGACAGCACAAACCAAAAATGAGAAGAATATGTCTTCTGTTTTCTTATCTTCCAACATCCTCAATGACTAACCCCCTTTTCATTTTCTATTCTGTCAAATCACTTTTGCTCAGCCTCATCTAAAAAAAGCCTGTTTTATGAGATAAGCAGCATCAAATGTCATTAAACGTCAAATCAATAACCTCTTGGAAAAAATGTACCGAAGTGCGTAGAGGACAGTTCCATTGCTGAAGATGCGTATGAGGCGGTTTTCAACCGTGACGTCATGCAGGAAGGAGCGCTTGGAGTCTGGGATGAAGGTGTCTGGGATCCAGAGCAGTGACACCAGGCGTCCGTCCAGACTGACGCTCTCGTTCCCGGGAAACACCAGCCTGGAATCACGCCAGCGCTGACGCAGGAAGATGGTCGCAGTGTAGTCCTGAAACGATGACGTTTGTCAAGCCATTGAGTCGTCTTACCTCAGCCACCCAGTGACACAGAAAAGCTGATAGGGCCCTATACCATATTGATTTCGGAGATGGCATCGATACTGGCGATGTCGAGGCTCATTCCAATTTCTACAGGACCCTCTATTGAAGACAGGGAGAGAGCGAATGAGTCCATTTTTAATTAGTGTCCTTGAAAGAGAAGACCACTCCAAGAACGTTAATTAAACAATCACTTTTCAAGCTCCTTCCTACCGTTGAAATTAGGTCTGAGGTAGCGGTTGTACCCTTTCATCAGCTTCTGGATGGTTGGCTGAAGCTGAGAGTCATTCCACTCGCCCCAGTGATGGTTATGGTACATACAGGCACTGATGCAAAAGAGAGAGAGAGAGGCAGAAGGAAAGGGTGACGGAGGAAAAGGAGTGTTTGCGTTTCCTGTCAGTGTCAGTACCGGCGTGTGGTTTTGAGTGTGCGTGCGGGACCTGAGGTCACTCACTCCTCGGCAACCGTCAGGCAGATGATCATCAGCGTGAGCAGCTGCACCGACATTGTTGATCAGCAGGGCAGGGGTCAGCAGCTCTGGCCAGGGGACGCAGGTCCACAACATAAATCAGCGAGCACAAATCACACTACAGCACATTTGAATGGGAGGGAGCGGTGCCACCATGGGGTGGCAGCACCTCGCCCGATACATCACAAACCTCAGAGGAAATCTGCTGCAGGAACCCTTCTCACCTTTCGGTGTTTCAATACTGGGAATCCTCCCTGCACCAATACATTTCAAATTCACTGGAAGCTTGTATTGATTTCCTCCCCCCTGCCTCAGTGTATATAGTACATTAAAGACTGCTCCATTTACACACATTTGACTCCCTTATTTCTCTTAACTTGCACTAACCTTAATTATGACTCTTCTGAATGCTAACTTCACCCTAATCCTACTATTATCATGTTTTACCCTCATCCTAAAGTTACCCTTGTCCTACTGTAATCCTGATACTAACATTACCCTAGTCTTGATATTTCCTTTAAACCAACTTCACCCTTCTCCTAATATTATTTCATTCCTGTCCTTACTTTTCGTGATGTGTATGTAATTCTGACAGACCCTACTTCTCAAATTACCCCAATGATGTGGCTGTCAATATATGGAAGACAAATCTCCCTAATTAGACTTTAAACAGATTTAGTTCCCCACAGAATACAGAATACCTCACACACACTCACACACACACACACACAGGGTAATAACCACAGTAGATGAGGACACAATTGTTTTTGTGTCTTTCCTACACAGCACAGTCTCCTACAGAATATGTCACCTGCTGATGAATGTGTCTGCTACCTCATGATTTATTCACAAAGCCTCCCTCACAACTTATCCTGTGTCCAGCTCATCAAGCATTTCTGGTTGTTACCACCCCCCCTCCCCTCCCTTCTCTGTTTCAGATAAACGTAAAGTCATTAACCCGTTGTACTTTCTATTATGCTTGTCTTTGTGTTTCCAGTTATTCACTGGGTACAAACATTATATTGACATATTGCTAGAACCTTACAAGCACCATTAAATATTCAATTTATTATTTACACAACAGGGAAGAAAACTGATTTTGTTATTCCAACCTAATGACTGAAATGACAGTCACAGATGAGAGCGGACAGAATCTAATTACAATGTGTTTATCTGCACATTAAAGCCATGATTATTTAATGCCAACGTGATTTTCTTTTCTAATATTCTTCCTGTGTAGCGCTTTGTAACGTACATGTCAGTTGTTTTCTTCTTCTTTGTTTTTTTCCTGTCGGTCCTCTTTGAGTCCGTGCTTCATCAATCACTCGCAACCCCCAGATTAGCATATTTGTCTGCAGTATGTTTTTCTTTTCTTTAGTTCGACTAAAAGTGGCATGCACACCCTGACAAACATCTCATCTTTTTACAAGTGCATTCTTTCATTTTCACATTTCTCTCTTTGTGTACTTCTCCTACCTGTTTCAGTCCTCTGGTTTTCTTTCTCCACCTCAGGTCACTCCTCTTCCTTTGTTTCCTCCTCCACACTCCTCTGGTTTCTCCCAGTGGCTGGGATTGTTCCCTTTCCTCTACTCACCGATTCAATCTCAGCGTTTGCTCTCATCCACCAATAAATCACAGCCGCTCTGTTATTTGGTCCTGGTGTGACCGGCTACTGGTTGTTTTACTGTTTGTGCGTCTCCTTCTGACTCTCTGCACATCTGTATTCATCTCCCCACAGAGCCACTGTGCCCCCCCCAACTCCCCTCTTTTCCTCCTCCTCCTCCTCTTCTGCTCTCTCTCTCCCTCTCTATTTCTGCCATTCACCCTCTCACTTATGCTGCACATTCCCCCCTCCTCTTTTTTGCACACACATTTGCGTCAAGTTTGATTGCTTTCACCGCTTCTTTATTTTCTCATTCCTCTCCTCCCACACCTCCTCCTTTCCTCTTCCTACCTTCGCTTCCCCCCCTCCGGTTGCACCGACACCAGCACCTCCCTCTGGGCTTCAAAGCTCCCCTCTCTCCCATTCCGACATGCCCTCTCCCTCCTCACATCCACAGCTCTGCAGCCTTATCGGGATAAGTTTCCTCTCCTGCCTTCGTCTTCACTTTCAAGAAATACCCATGTGGCTTTGAGCTGAGATGAAAAATCCATTTTCCCTTTGCATCTCCGCTGTGGTCCCATACGTATAATCTCGAACCGTAATGGTATCCAATCTAATGTCTCTTTTGTTGCTGAGGTTGTTTATTGGACACGAGCAATATTGTGATATTTGCAATCATTCATTTAAACAGAGTCTTAATCTCTTGCAGTTCTTTGGTCTCTTTTGTTCGTGGTTGCATCACATTTCAATTTAAGCGTTATTGTTAATAGTCTGAGCTCAATCAGTCCACTGGCAGGGGCTGCAGCCTGTGTGGAGAATGCCTCAGGCTTATGGTACCACATTAAACCCACTAACTCATCCTGCTGCAGCCCATTCCCCAGTAGAATGATTTAACCGGTCGCTAACAAGCTGATATTTGGTGCTGCAGTAACATAGTGTTCCCACCAAGCCCTTCTATCCTCTGTGGCACGGCTGGATCTTGTTCTGGAATAACGGAGCTCTTTAAGCATTTATGAATTAAAAGGCTGGAGAGCACCTGGAATAAACATGAGATAATCAGAGATGCATCCACCCCAGAACCATGTGACAGTGAATGAAACAAATGTAGACTTTATTGAGGCACCTGGGGCAGGGGGGGCTTGTAAATGATTGATCTGCAAGTTAGGAGGCGAAGGAATAATTAGACTCGGTGTCTCAGAGGCAGACGACTCAGTGTTAGTCAGCATCCACCTGGCTGCCTCTGTCTAACTGTCTCCTCCTCCATCACCAGTCAGTGTGTTCCCTTTTATTCTCTCACATGCTATCTTTTCATCTATCTGTCCACCTGTCCTTTTCTCAGCACCTTTTCCATGTTTACTTGTTTGCAGTTCTGTTTCTACCTCTTTTCACATCACCTGACTTTCAGGTGCCAGTTTGTTTTATGGCATGTTTAATGTTTTATGGGGGGCGTGACAATTGTTTGTCTCTTTTCAGTTAAAACCTGCACAAAGCATAATGATACAGTAGGTGAGCTTCACAGGTGCTGGAAGGTTTTTCTGAAAAGCTTTTACTAGACAGGCTGCGACCAGGTGTTTCCAGGGTCGAGACCAAGCTGCTCACACACTGTACTTTATTTAACTGACAGAAATTTTCTCATGTCACATATATCCACTACAAATTGGTGAATTCACAAAATGTTGATTTGAATGTATTATTTGGCTTCTTAAGTTGTACCTACAGTTTTAAACAAGCTCTACTGACTGCACTTTTATCCAGTTGGGAGCAAAAATGTTTTTTGGCAAAGTTAGCAACTAGCAAGTAGTTGGGTGTTAACGGCAGCGTGTGATGCTGTAGGGTATGATGGATTGCTCAGGTTTATTTTGCTGAAGACAGCTGCCTTACTGTACTGCTGAGAACAACAAGAACAGGGAAAGTGAGCAGTAAAGTTTAGGACCAGAAAGCTGATTAAAGAGCTGGTACTCACTCCGAGCTGATATTGCTGCTTTGTTCGCAAGTATCATAACTGATGATTGTCAGTAAGCTGCATTATGTTTAACTGGGAGGCCCCAGTTAAAAAAAATCCATACATAGAGTTGTTAGTATTCATGGAACTGTAATACAAACCCAGTTAGTTTAAGTATATGTACATGGTCAGTACAGTCATGTGTCACTCATCCTGTATCCTTCCGCCCTTCCGCCTCTAGCCTCCTCTCCCATCCATTCACCCATCCATCGGTGCATCCAGTCATCCATCCATCCAAGAATTCCATGATTCCTCTCACATCCATTCTGACTAACGCCACATGCTCTACATGTGTTTCTAAATCTCTTCGCTTTTGCTTGAACTCGGTTCTCTTTCTCTCTCTCTCTCTCAAACAGAATTAGCATTTTGATGATACCATGGCTCGGGTAATGTTCATCTGAATGGGTGGAACCAGAAAATGGAAACGTCATATGCCTGCCGATCAGCCTGGTGATTTCCTGCCATGTAACAAATGGAAATGCCGCAGGACTGCCTGTAGAGGGAAGGAGATAAATCTCTCCTAAATGACAGTGACGGCTGCCTTGTACAGAAGGAACGAGTATGAATCAATGTGGCCTAGAGTCTGAGCCCGCTCTGGGCCGGCTGTCATATCTCAGTGATTGTTGCGTCTAGTTGTCAAGTGCGTTGCCACAGATACGATCGACATAAACTTGTAATTTATATATCGGTTTGTTTCTGAGAAGATTTACACACAGGCTTTGTTGTCTTGATCCCACAGCTTTTCCTTGGGTAAAACCTGTGTCATTTCTTCTTGGTTTTCACTCTAAAGCAGTGTTTGGATAAAACAAATTAAATCCTGCCTCACCACTGAACTTGATCTCAAAGCAGTTGACTGTCTTGATTTCAACATCCTCTTGCAGAGTCTCGTTTTCAAGTTTTGCTTTTTGTCCTGAATAAATAAATAAATCTCGACTGTGGCATTAGGTGTCTGTTCCATGAAGGATGTATCCACTAAAGTATAATTAAAATGGTTGCAAGGCAGTGTTCGTATAGCATGACACAGCATTCTGTGTGGGACTGGGAGCAGAAACCTTTAGGAATACAAATGACTGCATGTGGTACATTTGGAAAGTATCTTATTAAAAGTACAGACCCTCGGGGGATTAGAAACAGCACAACAAAATAAGCACTGGAGGGATCGTCTGGTTCAGACGCCCCCAGCTATTTGCATTGGATTATTAAAACCAATGAGCAGTCACACTGGGTCTTGTATTAGTCTTCTGTTTTGAACATCACTTCTGAACCAAGACAGGCAAACGGATCCAGAGTGATTACTCAAGATGTTCCCGCATCGAAAATGCTCCTTAAAAAACAACATTGGTGAGCATTATGTGCTTTTATATCCTAAATGATCATTTATATTAGTTTCATTCAGATGAAAGGAGGTTATAGATTGTCCAGGGACATAGAAGAGCTACAGAGCATGGCTCATCTGCACTGGTTGGACTGTTTATTCTGTTTATCATAGTTTTTTATATCAAATGCATCAATAGTCCAAATCACACCAGATATCACAGTGCACTTCCCTGTGCCATTAACAACCTTTCTGTGTGGCGTGTGTATGTTCCTCCCACAGTTCAAAGTTCACTGGTCAACACCTGAATTGACCAATGAACCTGACCCAGTAATGGACAAGCAGTTGAAGATGAATATCCTTCACTAAATCAAACTCCATTGCACTCACAGGAAGGATAAAGAAAAGGATGAACTCCCAAGATCATTTGATTCTGAATATTGCATATTTAACTTGAATTGCTCCAGCAACACCAGGAAAAGTGAGAATAAATTAAAGACAGGTCACTGCATGTTTTGACCCTAAATCCCTGTCAGCACAATGAATTCTATACCACATACTGTATGTTAATCTGTGGAGGATTTGATCCTTTTAGCAGTCAGAGCCACGCCACAAGATTTTGGATTCATTAGAAGAGCAGCTGCTTTTGCTGCTTCCTCATGAGGATTTTGGGATTTGGGACAGATCCCGGAGAGGGTGAAAATCGAATAATCTACTGCAAAATAATCTGTTTACTCCCTCAATGTTAACATCTCATTTTCCGTCTTCACCCAGCTGCTGCGTGAAATGGTTGGCAGGTTTAAACTTTGGTGTCCTTGCAAATTGGGAAACATATGCTAGGGATATACCGTCTGCAAGAAAATTGAATTTGTTTTTGTTTTCCAGCTTCATGGCCAAAGATGTGGATCATTTTCTTGAGCAAACCGACTGCACAGATCCACCTGAATGAATCAGTCATCCACTCTTTGATCTAAAAAATAGCTGCCAGGGCAGAGGAAATTTGCATGACTTTAACAGACTGTTGCAGTTAGTCTCTAGATAATAACACCCATGAACATATCTGCCTCCGATCCCGTCTTTATCAAACCAGCATCAATCTTTTTATCCTCAGGGATAAACTCTTACATTCTGTAATAGGCAAATCTTGTGTTGATACAATAATAATATGGATTTCACGCTGTATTAAAGTAATCCACATTGGATTTCGGGTTTTCTGTCTGCATGCTGGAAGGCAGAATAACTGTGAGACACTCTTTGCTAGTCATGGAGCTCTCCTCTTCCCCACAGTCCAGCCGGGCTGTTATTATGGCTGTCAGTGGCAGAGGAGACTGTGAGCTACTCTCTGTGGACACAATGCATCTAGATCCAACAGGAAGGAAAGCCTCCGTATAATATTAGAAGCATTTTTTTTTTTTTACCTTTTCCTAGCATAGCTTTGGGACTTGGCTATCCCCTTAGCCTTCGCACTTACCATTCACCCGGGAAAGTGAGGCACTTCTCCACCAATTAGAGCTTGTGGCAATCTGAATTTCCATTCCCACGAGCTGTATGTCGAACCCGCGTCTTTGCATTTGCATGGAAATGCTTTTTAAATGCACACGTACATTTTTTCAATGATTGAGGACGAGTGGGGTGTGGGCAGTGGAAAACATCGAGGCTCCAGTGGAATGAGGAGGAGGATCTCTAGAGGCGCAGTGCTATACTGGAGCACTTGTTTTTGCTGATTTTCAGTTTACATTCAATTTTGTTTTGTTACTCGCCTCTTCTCTCTTTTATGAACAGTGGTTAATTAGCGTATAAACACATCAAAATCCCCTCCTTTAGAAGCAGTGTGTCTTTTCAGAATTGCACTCATTCCTCGTGTGGGAGTTAAAGAGTAAAAGCTGCAGGCAGGCAGAGGTCAAGCTCAGCTGATACTCGAGGCTATGAATGAAGCCACGGCTGCTTCCCTTTCAACATTATCCTCAGAGGTTCTGCTGACTCTTCATCCAGAGCAGGTAGAAAAAAGAATTGCTTTCACAATGCAGCTCAAAGGCTACTGGTTTTTAGGATGTTGTTTTTCCATGATTGTTACTCAAAGCAAAAGTTAACTTGACGTAATTAAAATAAAGCATGTGTATCTCTTGAATGATGAATATTCTGAGTTGTCATATGGCAAAGATAATGGCTACACAGGAATCACGTTTTCCATCTGTTTTTAAAAACTCCACGCTTCCTCCGGCCCCCTTTTTTTAAGCCCTCCTTTCTCTTTGTGTGTCATTATCCTTGTCTCCCTTGTCTCCATCTCATCGGTCAGTCCTTCTTCAATAAGTGCATCAGTCTATCGAGCAGCTGAAGTGTGAATCCATTAAGCAGCCTTGCAGTTCCCCGGGAACTCTTGCTGATGCAGGTCATTCAGTTAACCATCACAGTGGTAAAAGACGGGTCAAGGGTATTAGTGTATGTTAACACTCCCAGTTTGTGCAGCTAAGCACTGACAGTAGATTCCCTGTGATTCTCAGGTTCATTACTTTAACGTTCAATTTCTATCCAATGCATTAGCACTGAGCTCTCACTGCAGTGTCTTGGCTGCATCCTGTTCTTCATGGCACCTCCTGCCTTCGCCAAATCAGCGTGTTGACCCTTGGTCCGTCCTCCCAGAATTACCCTGTCCCCCTGGAGCAAGTCCTGTCCCCTCGGCCTCTCTGCTAGAAATTCAAATGATTGGAGAAGTGTCCAGAGTGGTTATCGTTTGGATCAGGGTGACATCTCGTTTAATTCCACAGAAGGGAGGAGGTGGACAGGGAATACGTTCCCTGTTTTACCAGAGTTTTTTTTTTCATAGTTCTCTTTTGTTCTACGAAATCTGGTTTTCTAGCCTTTCACATATGAGAATGGAGCTAGAGATTGTCTGGGTTAGCTGCGTTTAAAACCACAGGAAACTATCCGGAACGTTTCACTGGCAGGAAAATGTTGGGAGCAACTGACCTGTCATTTCTAGAAAGCTGCTTTAAAGATGAATGTGTGGCAGCTCTGGTAAATGATTTTTCACTAAGTTTTGGTTTAAAGGATTCGTTTGTGCAGATAATCCTATTTACTTACTTGCCAACCTTTTGAGGAGAGCAGATGAATAGCTTAAGATAGCACAATCTCACCGCCAGGGAACAGGAGGAAACAGCCTGCATGGCTCTGATAAATGGAGACGGCAAAAATCCTCATACGATTATTTGAAAATGAATGTGGCTTTAAGGCCTGGGCTTCTTAGGAAGAACATAGTATTTACCTCTTTGAAGAGTGTGTGCATGTGCATGTGCTCGCTAGTGGACGGTGTCTAAATAGAACCAGCGCACTGTCAAATCAAGGATTTTTCCTGAAGCAGTTGTTAAATCCAACTAATTTGCATGGTCCAGCGGAGACTCCTCCACCCACGTACACGCACGCACACATGTGCGCACATGCTTGCATGCACACACAAACTGGTCCTCCTGTTGCCACAGGGCTAAAGACACACCAATTACTCCGCGCCAGTTGATTTAACCAGGAACTGGAGAAAAGCCTGGTGGGAAGATGAAGGATCAGAGGGCTGAGGCTCTGAGCCTGCAGAAGGAATAATTAAGCACACAGTTATTTTTTTTTTTTGGATGTGTCATGACTTCTGCGGCATTTTCAGTTAAATAGCCGATTATTGTATAATGGCCATTAAACACTCTTTAGTACTGGTTATACACACAGTCCGTTTGCCATGATGATGAATCAATGCAAAACAAACAAGTTTTCCTTGAATACTTCTTCCCTGTCAGCTCAGTAACGGATGGTGGTGCGATCGTCTCACGATGAACAGAATGCTATATAGCTTTTGAGGAAAAAAAGCAGAGATAACCTAATTTTCTAATCGAAAGCCATTCATAATTTATTCCAAAGTTCTATGTAGGTTCAAGCAAATGGAATTCTGTTTAAATATTTTTATAAAATGTTTCCAACAGCAATTGGAAACGTCTCCCCATATATAAACAATATAACATGATAAATAAGTAATTTGTCTAGCTTTAAAATTTGATTTGCGCTGTTTTGACATATCCCACATTACACGGAGGGCAGTCTATACGCAGATTGAACGCTAACACAGTCTAAGCTAACTTGCAATGTGGAGCCCTCGTTGGTTTTGAATCTTGGGAAAATATATAAATATATGCTGTTTTAATGGTTATCAAGTGGAAAGTAAATTCATTTATTCCTGCCCTGGAATCACGTATTCACCCCGATGTTCTCTTGGAGTGGTCCCGCCTCGATGGCTTTCTCAATACAAATTATCATTCTCCTTGTTTTCCTTTTCTGACCCCCCCCCTCCCTCTCTTACACCTTCTTGGACACTCGTGAATAATTCTTACTCCGACATGCACACTTGTTATTCCTCCAGCCTCCTCTGTCTCCCTCTCTACTTAATTTCCCTCATTGTTTGCCTCATACAACCCCTCAGAGCTGAACACAGGCCACCTTTGTATTGTTCTCTCCATGTTCTCCTGGGCCATGTGTTTATGGAAATGAGCGTGAGCCCAATAATGTCCATGTGGACACACTTTACATGAGTGATGGTGAAATGAAAAGTGTGCGCCTGAGATTTTTTTACTGACGCAAGCTATTTGGCGCCGACACGTTCCGGGTGATGAGATAATTAACCATAACATCGGTCATTGCAGTCGCAGAGTCAAATCGTGCATCTCCATTCGACAAAGTTTCAGTCAATTAATCAAACGTTCTCGCTTGTGTTGTGGTTATAGAGCCTCTAAGTGGCCATTATCGATGAGTACCGTCCTCCGGAGGATTGATTATCTATGCTGTTCAGTCATGTGTAAAACACCCTCAATTTACAAGGTAATTAATTCACCATTGATTCTCACTTTGACTTGCAAAGATCAGCACGGTATTGAAATATCAGATGACCATGCGATAAAAAGAAAAGGGCGGGCGGATTTTGTATCTTCATTAACCGACCCACGGGATCGCAGAGCGCTACCTTCCTGGCGCTGTGCAACATTTCGTTAGGTCACTGATGTCAGGGGTCAACACTCACACAAACGCCACCACTGGATACGTGTGCTGCTGCGGCTGCTGCTCATGTTGCACAGATTAGATTTCTTCCAGTGACCACTAGATGGACTCTTTGCTTTCAGGATACTGCTGCGCAGGTCATGCCTGGTCAGGCTGCTGAACTGAAGTCGTCTAAAAAGTGCGGTAGCATTTTGGGTCGTCCTTTGTTGAACACTTTTACAGCTTAGCATTTGGACATTGCAGCGCGTGCAAACGCACTTGTTTCATGGTTGTGGGTCAAATGCATTTGCCAAACCACACTCCATTCCAGTTGGGGCCCATGAACCCACCACACAGACGTTTTCCTGCTGCTGTAAAAATCAAGAAATAAAGGAAGTTCTCCAAAGCAGTTGTTCACCGCACAAGCAACATGGGCTCATGAGATACTTGAAGGGGGTGTAACATGGCAACAGGCAGTTGTAAGAAGAGATGAACGGAATGCATGAACCATAGCGCCGTCAAAACAACAACCCAGTGCCGATGCTGCTGGGGTTCTTGATGAACGTGCACGTTCAGTGACAAAGGGGCACAGGTGGACCATCACATTATTAACTGGAGACATGTTAATTGTGAATTCAACAATTTTCTACTAATGCCAGAACTTTTGTCATGATTGAAGTGTGCTTTGTTCATGGTACATTCTGTTTGCTCTGTGTCAGTTTTGTCAGTTGTCGGCAGGGGGGGAATTTGTCTTCCAGCCAGATTAAACAGACTTGACTTATCACCCAAAGCTTTTAACAGTTTGATGGCATGACAAGCAAAAATATTAGTTGCTGTGACTTTTATTTGGGCTCATCCTGTCAATCTGTCTCCACTACATGGAATTTAGATCATCGTAAAATGCTGCTGTTCTTTTGCCAGTTGAGCTCATCCGTGGGAAATTGTTCAGAACATTACCTTTTTTTTTTTTCTTTCTACATTAAGACCTGGCTCTGCTTCTACTTTGTGCAGCCGTGCATATGGAGCAAACTTAAAGGCGCAGTGTGTAGAATTTAGTGAGATTCAGAGATAAAGTTTCATGTTGCAGCTGAAGTGTGAAGCTGAAAATATCACTAGGATTGTATATTGAATAGTTTTATATTGTATTTGTGCCAATAGATCCCTTTCACCTACATCTCACACACACTGAACCTTTAAGTATTATTTTCCTTAATTGCTCTTTGTGCATGACTCCATTAGCAACCGGAAAATCCCTAACGGCACCTATCTAACCAGTGGAGTGAGGACCCCTTGTTTTTGTCCATGGAGTCAGAGCAGTGTGTCACAACATGCCGGTTATGCGGGTTGGAGGACATGTCTGTCTCTCACTGTTTACTGCTGTTATTCTTATACAGTTTACGTGACATGTAATCCATCAGAGGTTAACTTCAGGCTCTGGCAGCAGCACTAAGCCACTGAGGCGCCGTGCACTCTGAGGTGAGATGTGTTGTGTCTAGCTCTGATGGTGGGAGAAGACTTGAGAAGTCAATTTGTGGCCAAAACAAATGGCAAAAATAGTGGGATATTTTTCACAGCTCAGTATTTTCCTGCGCTGCCACAAAACCAATACATCCCTCCCTCTGTTCCTTTGTAGACGCCTTTATATCTGTGTCTCAGCGTGAGTGAGTTGCACCTCTGCTTGTTTACAACATAATGGCGTGTCAGTGCTTTCAAATGGCCAATGCTGTTCAGCCTCATCCACTGTCAGTACATCTTGTGTGTGTGTGTGTGTGTGTGTGTGTGTGTGTGTGTGTGTGTGTACAAGTACTAAATATATTTTTACAAAGGCTCATGAGTTAATGAGTTCAATACATATAATTTGGCTGATAATCCTTTTCAGGCTGACTAGCAATGGGAGGCTCCATGACCATTAAATATTTGATCCTGGGTACATTTACCAAGACAAACAGCACTAAAAAAGAAAACATTTAAAACAATGACTCTTGTGTTACATGCCCTACACCGCTGCTTTGCATAATTATACTGTGTGAGTGATCTGTTGTGACAATTCTATGAAAAACCTCCTTCCAGTTCCAAATAGGCTTCTATTACAATACGCCATACTTCTGCTGCCCTGCCTGAGGCATAGCTGAAGGAAAGTCAATGAAGGTTAATGGACCCATTTACTGAGAGAAACTTTCTGATTTTCTTGCTTTAATTACTTTGGGTTTCAGTTTACTGTTAATTAATAAAGTTGGGATGTGAGTGCTGCTTTCTGATCCACTCTCGTGGTCACTTGACTTGGTCAATGGAAATAAATGGGAGTCTTTTCCATAAAGAAAAGACCTGCATGCTGAAATTCAGCCTCATGAAGTCTGTGTGATTCCGCTGGCATTGAGAAGACGTCTGCTTTAATCTGAAAACCATTTCACTCTTGGTTTTATCCAGGGGGGATGATATTAGATCAAACTCCCAGGGAATAACATATACCTCCAATTTGCCTTTAGTAGAGCAGCCAGGTATTACTAGAGATCCAATAACTGAGGCTAATATAAGGCAATACAGGACATGTTCTTATTTTCACATTAGCTTTTACAGCATGAGAATATCTCCCAAAAATCTGTAGACGATGCTCTACACAATATTAAATAGTATTTTTTTTGTGAGTCCCATTTTTTGGTGTTGAAAAGATTATTTCTACCTTCACATTTTTTACAGTCAAGGAAACAGTCCTTCACTGTTACCTGTTGTGTATTGGGTAAACAGAGCATGGCGAACAAATTAAATATTTATGGTTGTGCAGCAGTGGGCAGTATATAGTGTGTTATTTTTCCCGGGGAAATCTGAAATTAAAATGATGGTGCAGTAGTCTTTACATCTGAATCAATTTATATGAACTCGAGTCAGCCACGGGGTTTATTGTGAAAGCCTATGACTCAACCTCTGAGGCCTTCACTTCTACTCAAATAAATGTCATGAGTGACACCAAACCAGCTGAAAACAGCCACATAAATAACATGAAGACAAAAACAGCCGTTGGTGAGTTTGTTTGTATTTAATAGCCGCTAGCTAGACACCTCATCGCTGAGGAAACGCAAAGAAAGCTACAGCAGGGCAGGTGCTCTGATAATCCAATGCCCCAAGAGCACAAGACAACCACCACACGGGAGGAAAAGAAGCGTACATCGCATTTAATGGCAGCTGAGGATTTGTGTCATGGGTCATATGTTAATAGGTCTGGGCGGGTTTGGATTTGACTTGGAGAAACAAGTGGTTAGGTCTATTGCAGAGCTTAGCAGATGGACCTGTGCAGGACCTGACCAAAACTCTTGCAGGTGGTGCTGGAGGAAGGTCAGGGATTTTATGATGCATCCTCTGGTAACTATGAGAAAAACAGTGTGAAATAAATGGACACATGGATATACTGGTGATGGCCCCAGGGGTTAAGTCAGGTTTGTAGCATTCCTGCTCCGGGGATCAATTTCTTTACAACTGACTTTATTCTCTCAGCATCATCCCAACACCCATGACCTACTTCAGTACTCCATATAAGCTGTTAAAGAATCATCAGACAGTACGCAGGAAAATGCAAAACATAAAACAAGGAAGAGAGAGGGGTTTACACAACAAGAGGGTACCCATGTAAAGCCACGTTATGCCCCCCTTCTTCCTTTTCCTTCCTCTCCCTCCCTCACTGCAAAGCCCTCTTCATATCGTCATGTTTACTGCATGTTGACATGGAAAATATTTTAGGGGGCAATAGCAATGATTCATATATACACACACTCTCACTGTGCGTTGTTTGTCTTTAAACTTCACTTTTCTCCAAATCGTGTATATAAGCCATGTTAGGGAAGGGGGCGATCACTTGCTGCCTTATTGTCTGGACTGTGGAACTGCGGGATGCACTCCAGTATTTCACAATGAAGGACCCGAGACATGTCTTTACCTGTGCGTGGAGCGATGGGATGAGATGTGAGATGCTAAGTGTGACGTTATTCTTTGGACAGTGGCTGCTCGACATCCGTGATGGGAATCTGAATACATATGGGGACTGTGGAGCGGTTTTAATAGGATCAATAGCTTCTTGAGTGGACAGCTGCTAATGCGACAACAATGTGGAGATTTTCAAAGTAAGAGCATTTCACGTGTCTCTAACAGCCAGCATAGCTGAGGGGAAGTGCACCAATTCCAGTATTTTCCACTGACCTTTACAGGAGATACACAGAAGAAAAGGTTGTTCGATGACTTCTCGACCAACAGCAAGGAGTTTCATTCTTTCACGACCTCCATGCATGTGTCTGGATGTTTATACAAAAACAGTTGGCGATGCTGTGCTGGAGCACTGGGCATGACGACATGTCTCCAGGCTTGATGTTCTCTGCTGCCGTTTACTAAACAGCCTTGATAGGACATGACTGTTTTAGTAAATACAGAAGGCGCGTGTGTGTGTGTATGTGTGTGTTTTGGGTTGATCTGGTACCAGAGCAGTTAGCTCTCCATTCAGGTAGCAGTTACCCAGAGAGTTGAGGAGTGCTCTCCGATCACTTTTAGAGGAATTAACCTGAACAGATTTAAAAACGTGTTTATCCGACACACAGCGAGGTGTGGCGTCATTTTTCCATCTTCTTACAGAGATATAATCACAACAGTAAAAAACACAGATATCCTCATACATAACAAACTCCCATCATCGTTCCCTGTCTGAGTTTATATTACAAACATTACACTCTTTCATGCCCTGCACTGCACCAACGCGTACACACATGCATAAACGAACGTGTGTGTGTGTCAGCGTGCATTCCGTTAGTCCGACAGGTGTGTGGAAGACTGCCACGAGCCAGGCGGCAGGTGGAGATGAGGATTTATAGATTTTAATCGTATCACCCTGTTGAGCAATAATTCCACTGCCCGAGGCAAGGAGGGTCTATAGCTACAGTAGCATGTGATTGATGCTCTGCTGGGCCCCCCCTCAGTCATATAGACACTGGTGAGCTCCACAAGATGACGATTAGCTTTTACCAGACTCCTTGGGCGCAGATATAACAGCTGAACAGGTAGAACAGTTGAGACAAGAAATGTAGAAGAAATACCAGGTGGAAGAAAAGATAGAAGACCTTGATCTTCTCTTAAATTGAACAGTGTGTGGATGAGTGAAAAGAGGTAACCATCCACATGAAGAAAAGATCTGCTCCCAGCACAAGAAACTGACAAACAGACTTAGGGAAGTTCCGAAACATCAAGGTGTGTTGTGAGATACAAGAAAAACAAATTGACTTAGGTTTCAGGGAGTCAGCAAGGTAAATCCCTCAGGTTTTGTTTTTTTTTTTCTTAAGTCTTATCTGCACATCTCCATCTGGATGAGAGCCCCCCCCCCTCCCCTCCTGAAAACCTTGTCATCCCCGTTTGAAGCATGATTAACAGTTACAAATTTGCATCCATCTGAAACTGTCTGTATAAGAGAGCAGAAGGTGATATCTGCTGTTAATGAAGACAAAACCCTGTGATGTTTCTGTTGGCAGATCCAGGATCGACAGAAGCCAGAGGCCACCCCTGCTTTTTATGTCACATTGTTCACCTGCCAGCCTGAAAATTGCTGTGTGCACGTTCCATAGACTATATCAGATGGAATAATGAAATGTTGCAAAGCTAAAATCCTGTACTTACTCTACTTGCTCTTTCGTCTTCCTTCTTGAAACTAATCTCCCACTTTCTTTCTTCCCCTGATCCGCTCTGTGTGTGTCATATCTAAGGATAAAATATTTGCTTATGAATTTGGCAAAGATGTAATTACCTGACTGAGCTCTGAGATTTATGGCACATTTTGAGTCAGGACACTTACATCAGATATGTCTGCACGACTGGCACGGCTTATGCAGCAGAACTTATGATCTGGTCGACCTCATCACTGGCCTTGAAATCAGTTATGCAAATGTGACAGGTTGGCCCCCTAATCTCCCACTAATGCTCTTTTTATTTTCTACCAGGATGTCAAATTCCACTTGGTCTGGCTTTGGAGTGTATGCACTTAATTACTTTGTTTTTTTCCTTTTTGTCTTTCCCCCTTTCTTTTTTCTTCCTTTTGTCCCCTTTCTCTGTGTTTAGTGTAAATGGCTGTCATGCTGCCTGTGTTTCAGGGTAAATAAAGGCCTAAGGCTGACACCAATCCAAGCATTTATATTTATTTCAATAACATGCAGAGGATAACTGAAGAACTGAGTGGAAGGAACCCAGCAGACAAGTGAAAGTCACAGTTTGGTTATTCAAGAAACCACAGTAAATAAAGAACTGAGTTAATGCTTGGTTGGTGACGACACACATAACTCTACATACACATGGACAATCAATGCTTTAAGTGTGGACTCATGGGTTATAACTGAATGTCTTTCAGTGTAATAAATATATTCTAGGATGTGATGAGTATAACAAAAGATATTCTATGAGTCAAATTATAGAAGTTAACTATACAGGTGGTGTGTATGTATTATTGAGTTATTACATCTGGGTTTAAAGATTACAGTTGCCAATCACAAATGTATTGCTATGTATTACTTTTGTTTTCGTATTTATGTATTAGACTGTAATGTTCCCTCTTGTCACTGGGACACTTTGTCTCATTGTACTGGTTTTTAAAGGTAAATCTGACTTATTGTTAAAAGTCACAATAATTCCCCATGTTTGCGCTTACAAATCTATATTCAATTCTATATATTCTCCTTTTATGGCCCTTTTTAATACACATTTTATCATACAGGCATGTTTCTCTGTGCAAATGGGAATAAAGCTTTTTTTCATTTGGCTGAATTCACGCCTGTTGCTTGAGCTGAATAATGTTTAACTCGACTTCAGTTCTCATCTCACACTGCAGCATCTCTCCTGCCTGTTCTCTTTGTTACAGTTGGTCCCTTTGCCCTAATAAGGACGCCTGCATCCAGTCAGCTATATCTGTGTGCAGATCGTGTGACAGAGATGGAGAGAGAGAGAGAGAGAGAGAGAGAGAGAGAGAGAGAGAGGGAGGGAGAGAGTGCATGGGAATGTGGATTTTCACTGTTGAGCAGAACCAGTTAACTATCAATCACACACAGATCAGGTTTCACTGACATGCATGATCTATGCTGCTGGTCATCGCTTTTCAAGCAGGACTGTTTTCTGTCAGTAAGAACGTAGTGTCTGTAACTGTCTCTCTCAAGCAGAGCGGGGGTCTTGTTGAGGGAACTCTTAAGGTATCACCTTCTCCTGTTGACTCATCAACACCTAAAACACTAATGAGGCGTAAAGCACAACTGGAGACTTCTAAAAGCTTTTATTCATAATAAAAACACAAAATGAACTGAATGCATCAACAACACATTTTGTACACCAGGAAAACAATCATACAAATGTATAACGTTACACGACACATAAACATATTTACACTTATTTTGTATATCGAACTACAGGTTTATCAGACTTCATCAGGGAACTCATTCTGATTTCACCCCCTTTTTTCTAGGAAGCCACTGACTACACAGCATGTCGTAGACAATGGTGTAATTCAACTACTCCTCTAAATGTGCTGCCAGAGCATTGTATGTGAGATAGCATCAGAGAATCCCAGATAACAGTGTGGAATGGCCTGGTGTCAGCAGATCAGATCTGGAATCTGTTAATAATGAGTCAGATCTGATAGAGAGCGCCGCTGGATGGAATAAAAGCTGACTGAGGATCTGATAGAGAGGCAGAGTGTGGTTTCAGGGAGTGACACTTGTTGCCCCGCCGCGGCTGACTCGGCTGTTCCTGTGAGAATCAAAGTCTTTTTACTCTGTCACACGCTGCCGTGTTCTCAACTGTCGCAGTCAGCGCAAACGTGCTGTGTTTGTGTGTGTGTGTGTGTGCATGCATTGTCTTTCGCTGATCTAAAGTAACCAGACCGGTACACTTTCCCATAGTCTTTTCAAAACTTTTTTCTTTCTTAATTGTCTTATCAAACTTCTGTGCCCTCACGATGGTAGATGATCCCTGACGAGCCTAGCATGGGGTAGAAATGCCCATTGGAGCCGTTGTATTGGCTGAGGATAGGGCTTGTGTAGCCCAAGGAGGAATGGGTGGGTGAGGAGGAGAGCACGGGGGGAGCAGACACTTGTGGTACCCACTCTGAGCCGACCGAGTTTGGGGAATAGCTACTGAAGCTCCCTGGCTGTGCGGGCCTATGAGGCCCATCTAAAGGCAGGTTCATCTGCAGCGGTCTGCTCAGCCCATCACCTGCCCCCTCATTAGCTGCCACGGAGGTCACTCCAGACATCTCAGACAAGAAGCTGCTCAGACATGGGGCCGGACCCGATGACGAGGGGGACGGGATCCTGTCCGGAGAGGGGGAAATGTTGAGGGCAGTGGTTCCAGGGAGTTTGGGGCTGCCCCTGTCACTGTCGCCGGACTCGGGAGCCCCCGAACTGCCCTCCGCGCCGGGGAGGGTGTCAGACTTTCTCTTCCTCTTGCGGCGGAAGTTTCCGTTGTCAAACATCTTTTCGCAGTTTGGGTCAAGTGTCCAGTAGTTTCCCTTTCCTGTGATATCAGAGAAGAAAGTCCAGATACAGTTAAGATTTTAAAACTAGTGAAAAAGTTTTACAAGACACATCAAGCCATGAAAATGAGTAATAGAATCACACAGCACAGGAAACAAACTATATTAATCATAAAATAAATTTTGTGTTAGAAAGAATTATTTTAAACAGACTAATAAGTAAAAAAGGCTATTGAATATTTGAATATTACCTGGGTCATCCTCGTCCCGGGGTACTTTTTTGAAGCAGTCGTTGAGTGACAGGTTGTGTCTGATGGAGTTCTGCCAGCCTGCTTTACTCTTGTTGTAGAAAGGGAAATTGTCAGCGACGTACTGGTAAATCTGACTCAATGTCAGTCTCCTTTCAGGTGCTCCGTGGATGGCCATGGCAATGAGAGCGGAGTAGGAGTACGGTGGCCTGACCAGCTTCATCAGGTCTTCTTGTGAGGGCAGAGAGAACCAGCTCAGCTCCCCTCCCGGGCCCCCGGCTCCGGCCGGACCCAGGTAAGGCCTCTGCATGCCGTAATGCTGAGGCACAAAGGGGGGGCCGGGGTTACCGGACGGGCCGGCGGTAGCCAGGTACGGCGGCGTGTTGATCCCGGAGCCATTGAACCAGAGGTAAGGGTTTGGGGTGGAGGTGGTGTAGTCGCTCAGGTCGTAGGAGGTCGGAGTGGTGCGCTGAGGACTCGGCAGTGAAGGAGGAGGGTAGTAACAGTCGCTGTACATGCTGAGCTCAGGGGGCTCCTGTCCGAGGCTAGGAAACTGAGGGCCACATCGAGGAGGAGACTGGCCCTGGGCTTCAAATGAAGACATTTTCAAGTTCTTTCTCACCTCTCTGCTCCGGATGTTCTTCCCTTTGATATCAAAGAGAGTTTGTGGCAACTCTGTCTGCCCCTGAGAGTTCCTTGTCCAGTCCGCTGGGTATTTGAATGTGAGTTGATCCAAACAATGCTCTCGAAGCTTCCCAGTGGTAGACTTCTTCCCCACCCCTTGCCTGTGTGTTTGCCCTTGGTTTATGTCAAGATGTCACCTGTCACACCGGCTTTATCTGTTTCCCTGGAAACGCCCCATCTCTTTTGATTGGCTGCTCTCCCAGGTGAGCTCTCATTTTTTCCCCCGTGTCAGCTACTTCAGTCACTCCACAGGTTTTGTTCACCCCCAGTCAAATAATACTCCACAACATGTAGTTACTGAAACATTAATCTGGTTCTACAATACGTCATTGTTTTTGTAAGAATTGTGATTAAATATAATTAAAAATCCAATAAAATATTCATAAACATCAATTTGTTTGGATTATAGAGATTGGATAATAATTACTAGTTGGTGTACAATAGGTTGAGGTTGATGTTAATGCTTTTTCTGAAGAAAAAAAACTATTTGAATTTCTTTTCCCATCTGCTTATCAGCCCTGCTATACTGGAAAAGCAAATAAAACCTCTCCAGTCTTTCCTCCTTTTCAGTTCTTTCCAGGGACAATTTGATGCTTTTTCTTTGTCTCAGTAAACTAATAAAGTTTTGGGTTTTGGACGGTTGATGCATCAAACAAGTGATTACGATTTAAAATATATAACTGTAGACAACGTTATAGAGATATTATTAAGACAATGGCAGGATAAATATGACTGAATTAATCTGTCGATGCATGGGACCTTTTAACTTTTAACTTGTGTCGATATTAGATAATACATTTCCAAAATGTTCGAGTTACCAAATAACAGATAATACACCTTGATCATAATATTGGGAGCCCGGTGTGTTACTCTGAATGGTTCCGATTTTTTGGGTAAATTGAGTCAAACAGTTCCATGAAAATCCCGATACGTAACTTCCGGTTGCGGTTAAAACCACGCGCAGCGCGAGCTCCGTTCTCCGCTGACTTGACAGTTTCTGTGAAGAAACTCCTCCTAACGTAAGTTTGCTCAAACTTTTAAATTAAATAACCACCTGTAGCCTCGCTGTCTGTTCTTAAACGCTACAACGAGGACATGTTGACGCGGTTGTCGTCGTGGTTTGACGGTTAATTAGAAAGAATAATTTAGATCCGATGCTAACAGCTAGCCTGCTGCCCTCACCCGGTCACCGGCAGCAGCGGCGCTGTCAGCTAGCGCGGGTTAGCTAGCTAGCAGCGCGTTAAATGGCACCTTGATAACAAGTACAACATCTCGGCCTGTAATTTAGATGGCCAACTCATCTGCGTCCCCCGAGTGTCCTCAGGCGGACACGGACTACGAGTTAGAACTGAACAGAGATTTAGAGAGGATGACAGACTGCGCTGAGAGCATATCAGGTGAGTGACGGGCTGGTGCCACTGTCAGTGTTGGCCCCCGCGTCGTGTTTACTGGGGTTCAGGTGTGTTCTACTTATTCACATTGTCCACCTGCAGTGCAGTTGACCTGGATGGCTTATGACCTGGTGGCCCTGCGGACCAGCCCCGAGCTGGGGGCCCTCCTGCAGAGGCTGAAGGAGGCGTACGACCGCTGCAGAGCCGCTGTGTATGGGGAGCAGAGCGGGGAACAGAGCCAGGAGCCGGAGCAGGAGCCGGAGCAGGAGCCGGAGGCAGAGCTGGACCACGGGGACTGTGCAGATCCTGCCGCCCCCTCTCTGTCTCAGATCTGAGATTGTTCGGCAGACACAGCTTGGTTACACTGGAATTGTTGTTTTGTTCAAGTTAATATTGTAATTGCTGTAAGGGGGCGGGTAGTTTGAGTAGCCTGCCTTTGACAAAATTGAAACTAATGTATGTTTAATGTTTTATTCAACCACGTAGACTAGTATTTAATTTATAAACAGTTGATTTTTACATGGCTTGTTAATTCTGTAATTAACTCATCTGGTTTATGTACCTTGTTAAAGTGAATAAAAACTACTACAATTAGAATGTGGTCTGTTGTTTTTTTCTTATGTTATCCTCTAGTTTTACCTTGTTAATCACTTCACTTTATTGTTTGTTGTCCTTTTAACTGAAATGCTTGACCTTCGTACACAGTTGCATTTCGACATTGTACGAGTTCACTGTTTAATATAATTTATTTTTTGTTCTTTCCTGATTATTTTTCAGATGGAAAACACAGAGACCACCAGAGAACAACCTCCCCCCTCCATTCACAGCACTGTGGAAAATATACTCAAAGGGCTGGACTCCATGTCTAACTGTATGAATCAACTGGCATGTATGTATCAACTGTTTTATCCCCATCCACACCATTTATACCATTGTCAGTAAGATGGGCATGATGATTTACAAATATGCAAAGTGTATGATATAATTGTTATTCCAGATCTGAAACTAGATATCCAAAAATGAGGTATTGTACAGCTGCCCAGCTTAGCCTTTTTTTGTAGATGACAGTGCATGATATGTAATGTACATGATACTACATTATGGCTGTCAGGTCCCACCCTGCTGATGGGCAGATAGGAGTAACTGAAGGATTTAACACGCATTGCTTTCCATCGTGCCATCTCATGTAAGCTAAGATGTTGCAACTACTGTTTTTTGCCATGGGGGACAGATGTCGGCAAAGAGGCAGTCAGCGAAATCTTCTTATTGTGTTGTCTTGATTAAAACTGTACACTCTCTTTGAACTGAGACTGGAAATGGAGCTTGGTCTTGAATACAACTTTTGAAATGGAAGGATTAATGATATCATCATTCTTTGTGTTGTGTCCCCTCCTCGGAGTTTTTTGTCTTGGCAGTTTAAAAAATGTAAAACACCCTCACTAACTTGTACTAAGACAAAATAAAACAAGATGTTCTCAGTCAGATAGCAGTATTGCGGCTTGTTTTACTGTCAGTCGTTTGTAGGATTAAACTGGCGGATTACATTTGGATACAAAAGCATAATTGATGGTTTCAGGGAATCATCATACCATCCCAATGTCACAGTAATGTTATCATGTGTCAGTTGTACATTTGAATACAAGTTCTCTTTGGAATAGCTGAAGAAATAACTACAGAGGAACACGTTGTTACTTTGAAAAGGGCTCCTTGCATACCTGTACTGACAGGTTGACGTGATTGTCTGATAAAACATGTAAAACAGCAGTAGATTTTTATTCAGGGCAAACGGAAAGGAACATGAGTCAAAGACTCAAATTAAGTAGCATGTATCTCCATTAGGCTGTTCGCTCATGAGTGCCCTAATCATCGATGTGGTGCATTATGTGATTTGCTGTGTGCCTTTTGGGCATCTGAGAAATGATGGCATTGTAAAACATATTTGTTTTTCACCTGCAGTAAGAACCAAGCAGAAGCAGTGTGATCTGATGGTTTGCGTTGGCTCCGCTGACAAGCTGTTGGGTCTGAAAAATCCAGGAGCCATTGAAGCAGTGGCTGCCAGCTCGCCTTGAACCTGGAGCATGAAGATCAGAGGTAATGTTGTGTGATAGTGGGACATCCTTTCATAGATTATACAGAACAACGTCCATGTAAAAGTCAAAATATTTCTCTGGTCTTTCGTTTATAAATATATGTTTGAAGCTACAAAGAAAGTCAGAGTTAGATAACAGCCTTGTGAATATTGCACAATTTGTTAGGATATTTATAAGGTTTTAAACGGCACACATACTGTGTGCATGTGCACATATTATTAAATGGAAAAACTACAACACACAAACTCCCACATTAGGGCCAGTACTGGTCAGAATCCTGCTGGGTGCAGTAGACTACATCGGCTCTTGCTGCAGAGATCCGGTGCGTGGCATCAATGAGCAGGAGCGGCATGTGTGTGTGGGTGTGTGATGGGTAATCATCTCCTGCACCCCAGGGAAACTCTGCAGCACAGCAGCATACAAACGGAGATGACAGGGACCTAATGACGCAGCGCAGCAAGTCTGCTTCCAACTCTTCAAGGCTATTTCACAAGATATGAATTTTGCAGTTTACTTTGAGCCACATTTCCCTCTCAATTTAACTGTTCAGCATCACACATCGTCATTTTCACTTAGCCTTTTTGTTGTCGAGCCCAATACCAAAGGAGCGGGCATCACTTGGTAATATATTTTTATATTGTCTCGTTTCAGTGCAGACTTAATAGCTGTCCCTAAACATGAATACCCTGTCCTGAAGACAGATACACATTCATACACACAATGATTTTTAGTCTCAACAGCACGTTTATGTATATGTGTAGGATATTCTGCTGCAGAAAGAGGGATGGGATATGAGACTGAGATTCAGTGCCTGACCCTGTTCAGCTTTCTGAGAGTAACTTCAGCTTGATGTCTGCTCCTCTTACCGACTGGAACCCAAAGTCCGGATGCAGCATAAATCTTTCATAGTAAGGTCTAAACAACTCCAAGGTTGGTTTTCTGTTGAAAACAGAGTAGAACTACAAAATATGTTTTCTAAAAAGTTGTTGTATAAGGAATATGTCTCAGATACTACTTGTTACCCAGCCTGGGGAACAAAATTCAATCTCTGGAGTTCTCACTCAGCTGCTAAAAGAGCTGGTCTGTACAATGTCGCCATCTGTTGTTTCCTTTATGAAAGTGCTTAGTGGTCACAGCAGTCAGAGCACAGGAAAGCACAACCTTAACACCTTGTTTACTCTTAGTTGGCAAACTATACACAGCAGTTGTGTCCTGATTGCGGTTCTGCCTTTACTCTCCACCAATAAATTAAACGTTTTCATTACCTATTTCTATGTTGTTGGAGTTAAAAGTTGTTTCAATCAGCAGTGAGACATGCTCCTGGGTTTGCAGTGGCTTGTTTTAGCTAATAGCCTTGATAGTGCTGCCCTCTGGTGGAAACTAAAGTTTGTGTGAAGTAGAACAGTGTTGCTATTGAGACATGATTTGGCTGTTGATCTGTTAAAGCTTTTGCACGGGTTTAAAGTTTTTTGGGGGGATTTCTCTTAGATGTCTAGATGTCTGTCATTCTTGCTCCTGTCAACATGCAGAAAATTAACACTGCATGTGGTTTTGATGTTAGAGGCAGCAGAGAGTTGTTCTTTTATGTGTGCAGTTCGTGTTTACCTTCACAGGTCACTGTGTTGCTGTTCAGCTGTTTTTTGCTCAGACAGAGCACAAATGTACTCATGTTTTTACTCTTTGTCTTTTCAGAACATTATATTTAGAATATATTTGAATATATTTCCTCCACTCATTGATTTCATTTTGAAACTTGATGATTATTCTCGACCATGAAGAATCTTAGATACATTATTGTATCATAATGACAGTACTTTTCTTGTAGCCCAGTGCTTATTATTCAAAATCCAAGACCGGAAACAAGCTTGTTTGAAATAGCGTGGATATGTTCATGATGAATATTTATGCTGAGTCCTTTGTGCTTTTGGGTGTTTTTTGTTTTTCATTGTCTTTAACATTGTGAGATTGACTGATTTTTTTCTTTTGAATAGACACACAGAGGGACCTTTTCGTTTTGTTCACAAAACTGTTCCTCTTGTAGTTTTGAACATATCTTTATTAAAGCAGCAAGCTTACAACGGCCTCTTTGTACATACTGGTGTTGCTTGATCATGATACGCACTTTGTGTGAAAGTACAACGATTCAGCGCTTATTTTTAATGCATGACAAAATGCATGCTTGATGTATAAAAGTGTGCGTGCAGTCTCCAAACACTTTCTATTTACATGTGGTTTTCTTTCACATGGATATGCATCCACATCCTCAAAGCTGTGATGGTTTGTTGAGTCCGCTCTAACTTCTGTCTCTGCTTTTCTGAGTGGTGTCAGGATTTCAAATGCATTTCTTATTCTAATTCGTAGTGAGGCAACCTTGGAGGCCACGTCAGATCTCGTCTCCCAGCCGAAGCCTGTCCCACGTCAGTCCTCTTGGCATCTCACACCCAGGTGAGAGAGGAGGGGAGAGGGGAAGAGGGGATGATCAATCACGCTCAGCCTCCCCCCTCCAAGACCCCCAGGCATGTCTGGGTGAATACATGACTCCTCCTGGGGGGTCCTTGTAGGCGATCACCCTCCCTCCCACTGTTTTCCTCTTCTGTCCTGATTGGGAAACATACCCCCAATGGAAGGCAACAATCCTGCCACTGTAGTGGAGATGGGAAATTATGGTATCACTGTAAAGACCCTTTTAGGCATAAATACTTCTAGAACAGTATAATATTATAATGTACACATTTTCTAATATTTTGCTGTTACTTTTAAACCTTTCTACTCTATAGCAAAAGTTTTTTCCAGCAGAACTCAATGACAACAGATTGTGGTCATCACACTTGCGTCGTATGGGGCTAATATGGAACCAATAATGTACCCAGTGAAGAGCAGAGATAAGAGGTGGGGCAGTGAGGGGCCTCCAGTGGAGCTAAACCTTCATTAACACACAGCAGGGTAGCATGGGAAATACAGGACGTCCCCAGGAGCAAACAGACAAATGGAGAAGGATGGGAGTGAGGGTTCAGGTCTGTGAGGGTGTTACCTGTTCCTTCAAAATACATTTTCCCCCCATACTCATCGTTTATTAGGAATTTGTCTTATTACTTCTTCTTTCTTAAAAGCAGTAGTGACCCAACTGGACCTTGCTCCACCAAATTGTTGCTTTTATTCTTTAGCATGTTGACTCCAGATCCCTAATGAAATGATAATAGAGCTTGTGTCACACTTGTTTTTGTTGCTGTTCCATTGTTTGTTTATTTGTTAGCAGGATAAGGCAAAAACTGCGGAAGTGAGTTCAGCTGAAGTCGGCTAGATCCAGGCCTGGGAACTACATTTTGGTGTGGATTTTAATTCTTAAACAATATTTTATAACAAATAAATCCAATGCACTTATTAGAACACTTCCTCTTCCTCTTATTTTTGTCCATTTGTTAGTGGGATTTCACTTAATCTACTCAATGGAGTAACATTTAGATGTGTAGATGAATAAGGTGAAACAAATTAGGCAAATTCAGGTAACCACTATCTCTATTTTGGATGTGTGCAGTCAGAATCACTTGACAGATGTACTGATCCCGAAGTGATAAATTATTGAAGACATTGGCAGCTGCTGTAACAGGCTCCTGCATGTATTCATACAATATATGCTATCTCTCGCTCTACATCTATTTATAGTGGTGTGTGACTTATACAGTGCAAATCTAGATCATGCTGTAATCTCTCACTTTAGCCTGTTGTTACTGCTTCCCCAGTAACTGATCTGTGAAGATGGTGAATCAGTCTTGTAACACCCCCCTCCTTCTGTTAGACCCCCACCTCTCCACCCCCCTCAAGGCATGGACCCCCTGATGAAGCCAATATCCATGCCATCACTCATTTAGGTGTGCCAGTGACAGATTTATGACACATCCAGCTGAGAGTAAGATTTTTTGGAGATGCAGGGGGTAGAGAGGACAGATGAGGTGGAATGAATGGCTCCTTCACACACAGATAGGCTAGTGGGTGGAGAGGAGGCTTCTCTCAGACCTAATTCCTTGCAAATTATATGATTAGAAATGAACCCAGTTCATGGTGGAATGTGAGTCAGGTTTGTTTCCCTTGGAATGACAGTGTCAGTTATTTTGCTCTTTGTACATTTTTTTTGCAAGTGACAGACTGTCAGTGTATTTCCCCCTCCAGCTTTGTTGTATTGAAATTAGCATGTGCCTGTGGGATGTGACTGTCTGCGGATTATCAGGCCAAAGGTGGAAATACTTCCCCTAATTTGTCTTTCAAAGCTTTCCTGCTCTTTAGAATGAAATCAATACACATTGACATCAAAGTGGTGGTGGATCAAACCTGGATCAACACCTTGGTGAAGGTGTGAAATGCGCCATGTTTATCCATGTAATCCTTTGTTAAGGGAATTCAGTTCATTCTTATTCGAACAGGCCAGTTGTGTGCATGTTGGATTTATTAAACAAAATGATTCCTGATGTCAATTCCTAAAGTCAAACGTTGCACTCTGGTCTCTTATTTTAGATTTGTTTTTATTTATTTATCAAAAGTTCATAAATAGAATCGTCTTTATACAAGATGGACATGAAAAAGACAGAAAAAGTGCAAACAGAAAACTCATTCATGGCATGGATGTCTCATTCACTTGGGTCCACGGTATCTCCGTCTGTGGCCGTGTCCGTCTCCTGCCTCCCTCCTGGCGCACACATGTTTCACTATGACCTGGGAGCAGTCCTCGCAGTTCACCTTGCAGCACCAGTGGAATTTGCAGTTGCAGCTGCTCACCACCTCCGTGCGCCTCTCCTCCACCCTCAGTCCGCACTCGTGGCACAACCTGCGGCAGCTTCTCCTCTCCCACTGTGTCAGGCCTTCCCCGTGCTGCAAGCACTCCCGGCCCTCGGTGCCGTACAGGCCCAGACTCACGTTCCTCCTGCAGTAGTCCGGAGAGTCCTCCAGGTAGATGAGCTCCGTCTTGTCGATGCTGTCGAACGCGTCAACGATGGCCCCGCGGCTGTCCGCGCTGTTGCCAGCCCTCATGCGCTTCTTGTCGATGTCAAGCTTCTTGGCCTGGCTGTATTTAATCTTCAAGTAGTTGCCGATCTCTCTGAAATCGGACAGCTGCGTCCAGCAGGTTTGGACGCTGCAGCTCTCGGACATGCCGTGACACCTGCAGATGCGTTTCATCGTTGCCGTCACCGCCTGTAGGGAATCAGGGGAAGCAAATAAAATCCGACTTAAAACTCTGCGGTGTCAGATGAGTGAAGTGCGCGCGTCTCTGTAACTCACCAGTCGTCCGGCCTCGTTGTTGTGCAGGTTGACAGCAGCCCTAGAGTCCTGACCTGTCTCCTGCGCATCCACGTACTGTTTGGAAACCCTCTCCCCGAAATCCACGTTATCGCTGCAGCCACCCCACAGCCAGCCACGACCACCTGCACACACACAGAAAATTATCAATGTAAATCACATCATCAGCATAAACCAACTAAAACACATATAATGGGTTAATGTTAAGCATTGTCTTTAGATTATATGTGCAGATTCATATTGACTTTATCCCTCACCAATCTTTCCGTTCTTTGATACATCACAGCCACAGTTGTCCAGGTCTCCCAGGCTGCAGTTCCTGGTCAGAGTGTACATGACCCCTGCTGCACTGATGGCGTGGATGAAGGAAGTCTCTCTGGTGGCTGTCAGTGGGTGGGTGGCGGGGAATTAATTATTAAAAAATGAATTCGTTTTAAAGCATAGCAAATATGGACATGGTGTATCATGGTGTTATTGTGTAGTTAATGTCCTGCATTCATATTCATGGAGCCGTATTCAGAGTGTCCATAACATGCGCTCTGTATTATGCAAACATACTTTACGCAACAATGTCTCTCACTAATGACCTTCCATATTTACTAGACATTCATTTCTCAACTCACCGCGCCTCAGGCCTTTGAGCTGCGTCGCGCTGTCGGGACAGTTCCACTTATCCCACGCGAACTGTTGCTTGCACTCTTCGATCCCGCTCTGAGCGCCCACCTGCACGGTCCTGGCGTAGGTCAGATAGGCCTGCAGAGGAGGCAGTGTGTTTTTATATTGGGTCCAAACGCATATTCAATTGTTATAACCAACCTATGGGAGTAATATGATTCTCTATTTACCTTAGGCCCCGTCATCAGAAAGTTACTGGCCACCCTGAGAGGATGGAGATGGAGGATAAAGAGGACGAGTTAATCTTGAGCTTCAACAACATGTAATATAGATGCAAGCAAGCAGAAATAATCTTACCAAGTATGTCCTGGACACATTTCGCACAAGAGCGCCAGCAGCCAAAATATTAATTGCGCCATTTTCATCTGTTTGCCCTCAAAAGCAGAGAGAGATCCTGTTATTTGGCCCTGCGTTCAGAAACTTTCTCTGTTAATGAATGAAGGACAAATGGGACTCTTGTGCTTTGTCGCCCATGGTCCGAGGAAGCGGATTGGCTGACGGGTTCAGGAAACGCCTTTATGCGCACTTCAAAGGCTGGCGTTATAGGCGACAGTTTATTTTCTACCCCTGCAGGCTGTGACAGCAGGCCACTAATATACAAATAACGGAATTCCTGACAAAAACAGGCGGAGTCACACATATTATAAAAAATATTTATTACATTTTAAGTACATGGGCCTATATAATATTAGAAACTTTAGACATCACAAAAGACAAACGATACAAATCCCAGAGCACCAACATGAGCTAGTAAGCATGCGTCTCATGATGCATAATTTGATTTCTATGCAGGATCAATTCATAATAGATAAAGTGCATTTTTAGGCTTCAACAATGTGGTAGTTGAAAATAACGTTATTGCCGATCTTTACAAATCTTAATGGGGTTAATAATCTTGTGGGGCTGTGTCGAACATATTGACGCAGAAGTCTTTCGAACAGAGTGCGATCACTGACTGTGCGCACGGTGCCTGCGCCTCGTTTTGTTATGTGGTTTCCTCCCGCTTTCTTTGCGCGCGCAGTAATATTTGGTAACAGTCTGCGTGCATTTCTCGCACCTCACCGTGCAGCACCAGTGGAACTTGCAGTTGCAGCTGCTGACAACCTCGATGCGCTTCTCCACCACCCGCAGGCCGCATTCGTAGCACAGCCTGCGGCAGCTCTTCCTCTCCCACTGGGACATGTTCTTGTTGCCCTTCAGACACTCCCGCCCCTCGGTGCCCTGGAAGCCCATGCTCTTGTTCCTGAGGCAGTAGTCCGGGGAATCCTCCTGGTAGATGAGCTCCGTACGAGGGATTCCACGAAAGCCGTGCGCAATGGCTCCCCGGTTGTCAGCGCTGTTCCCAGCCCTCGCGGGCTTCTTGTCCATCTCCAGTTTCTTTGCGTTGTCGTGCTTCATCTTCAGATAGTTCCCAACCTCTCTGAAGTCGGCCAGCTGCATCCAGCAGGTCTGAATGCTGCAGCTACCGGACACTCCGTGACACTTACAGGCTCTCCTCATTGTGTTTTTGACCGCCTGCAGAAGATGAGATGAGAGAATACTATTATTATTATCGTTAGACGAATATTATAAACACACCTGCCTGTTTTCCCTGACATGTGTAAACTTGCGCGTAAAATCTGATAACATGGGACATGGGATATCTTACCAGTCTGCCTGCCTCGTTGTTGTGCAGGTTGACTGCTGCGCGTGAGTCATGCCCGCCTTCCAGTGCGTCCACGAACTGTTTGGAGATCTTCTCACCAAACTCAGCATTATCGCTGCAGCCTCCCCAAATCCATCCTCTGCCTCCTGGTAATTAGAAATACAGAATGTAATTCAGCTGAAACACAAACGAGGATACATAGTTCATTCTAACATAAAACAGCCCCGGAGAGTTTTGAATTACCTGTCTGTCCAATTCTGGAGTCATCACAGCCGCAGTTGTCAAAATCCCCCATGCTGCAGTTCTTGGTGAGCGTGTACATCACTCCGGCCGCACTGATGGCATGGACGAATGAAGTCTCCCTTGTGGCTGCAATAGTTGTCAAAGAAAACAAACCCTGATGTTACGCATTGCTGTCAAATCATATTTGATTCCATAAATACCTGTTCAATCCGTGCGTAAAATAAATTTTGGAGACGATTTATTGTAAATATTCTAAGTATCTGTGCTCTTTTTTCAGTATGCTGCAGCAGGGACTTTATCTCAACATGCGTGCCTCTTCTCAACGGAGGTCAGCGTGCGCCCTAAGTCCCATTGAAGGATAGCATGCTTAGCGCATGCTTGAATCCCACACCACACCATCCTGCAGCAATATGTCATGATACAGATATGCGGATAAAAATGTCTTACCACTTCTCAGGCCGTTGAGTGTGGATAATTGAAGCGTGCTCTCTGGGCAGTTCCACCTTTCCAAGGCGAACTGATGTTTACACTCTTGTATTCCACTCTGCGCACCCAGCTGCACACTGCTGGCGTATGTCAGAAAAGCCTTGAGAGAGAAAGGAAAATTAAATTAGCTAGTCTTGTATAAATGATATTTATCTACATTATAAAAGCAACTTATATATTTGAGCTGGATATCATGGAATGTATTTACCTTTGGTCCCGTCATGAGGAAATTATTCACCGTCCTATAAAGAAGAAGAAACATTCAGGTTAATCCCAGGTCTCAGTGCCATCGTGAGAGCAAATACATTTCACTAATTTTGAATTAAATCTTCCAAAAACGAACGACATACCAAGCGAATGCAAACTGAAAGTGACAGCACATGGACAGAGCTGTGAGGAGGTAGAATGGTCCCATAGCAGTATTCCAAGCGGAGGCCATTGCTCGTATCCCAGATGAGAATATGCCAAGAGAGATGAGGGCAACTGAAGCTGTGGCCAGACCCCACGCTGATGATATTTATTTGGCCTTGCCCCTTTGATTGACAGATTTGTCCTGCAGGTAACGTTTCACTGTGAAAATGCGCCAACGACGACATTGATTGCCGCGTCCTTTAGACAAATAGGAGCCGTCGGTGCATACGTGCACTTCAAAGAAATGTCGCAGACGCTTTAACAGCCCCTCATTCATTCATTCATTCACCTGTCTTTCCCAGGCCTTAAACCTTGTTAATCTCCCCCACGAATGGAAACATGTGGATCATGAGTATATCCATTAAGATGGCAAAGGTGAAATAAAACATATAACAATTTAATGTCGCGGATGATAAGAGGCAACTGGGCCAATATCATTGTTTCTCAGATCATTTATATCTAAACACTGGACACAGAATTATTTTAGTAATGCAATATGCAGGTAACGAGCATTGCACGACTCTTTCTCCTCCAAACGGGTCCGCACATCATGCGTAATGACGCACTGGATAAAGCGGTGGGGCCTCATGTGTAGTTTGAAACGTTTGGGAAATGGCACCAGCGTCCCACGGGGAGAGACTGTGACTAAACAGCCATAAAGTCTTTCAGGGCCTGACAGTATATAGTCATGTAAATATTCCCTCGCACCTCGGCGACATTGGCATCGCTGTGATAATAGGATAATAGATGTTTCCCCCAAGAAACAACATGGTGCGAAAACAGTCTGGAATTTACAAGAGCATAAACACATAAGAGCTTTAATGTTTCTGCCATTAAACAGTAAGTTGGTTTATGGGTGCGCTGTAAAATGTTTGTGCACGATGGGACTTGAGTAGTTAGACCTCGGATTGGAGAAAAGTAAGAGATTGGTTTCATATTAATCATGTGCGTAAAAGAAATCCAGGATCATCCAGCGTTAAATTCCGACGATTATCTCATCAACAGCCAGTCATCATGATAGTTTCTGCCATATGCCATGATTTGAGAAGTTAGTGATTAACATCACGGCATTTTATTAAATGGCTTACACTTGTCAAATCCCCTATTTAGCCACTCAAAATCCCTGAGCACAATAGTTCCACTCAGCGCCGTGGACAATAGGCGGAGGGCTGGGCGAGGTCCGAGCTGAATTGGAGGTGAGGATAATCCCCACTAATTAGATATCACCCTCATTCACTCTGCGGTATGACTGAAACCTAGAACCCCTCATCACCTGGCCGAGAAATAATACGGAGCGATTAAAAATCACTTCATAATTTGTCCCTGAATGAGGATTTTAACGGGTTAAATGAGTTAATAACCTGCAAACAATGGCAGCCTCTGCAGCTGGGCGTGTTTCTGCACTGGCCCGCTAAACATCGAAACTCTCATCATATGGGCTGTTGGGTGGTATTTAAAGAAACAAGCTTAGTTTCCTTAATTTTCTATTAATCCATTAATTCGAAAATTGTCCGAAAAATATCTCAACTGTCAAATGCATATCAATGTTCTTGTCATTATTCTAAAATCTGTAATGATTATTTGAACACTCCATGTGGATTTTTAACGAAGTGCCAATTTCCTATGAATTCCAGCACAGCCTCAACCCTGACAGTGCTGTCGTCGGGGTCAGGACCTGTGTTGGTTGCACTTTGCTTAAAATAACACGAGGGTAAAAGCACAGGTTAATTAAATTGTTGTAACAGACATTTCTGTCACGTCGAAGTGCGCTGATGCGTGATTTATGGCAGCGCAGGGTGAGAGAAGCGGAGCATTCAGGGCGCAGGAGGTGACAGCTTTGACAGAGTGAAAGGAGGGTAGCAGGACTGGAGACGCCAGGCAGCCACACCAGCAGCCAGTCAGCTGGAGGCTCAGGGCCATAAATGATCTATGCTGGGATCTGTTGGTGTTGCATTTAAAATGCATTATTATGCTGTAATAATAAAAAAGATAAATTATATATTGTCTTATTCGTATGTGTGCTGATATCTCGGTCTGGATGGTGTGACAGTTTGGTTGAATTTTTTATTTTGACATAATTTTATAATACAGTTATTGACAAGGGACAGGCTGTAGTGGAGACTGGTTTTTACTACTGATTAATCTGCAGTTCTCCATTAATGGATTCATTTATATGTTACAGTTTCTCATGAGTCATTCAGACTGCAGTTCAAATACTTGATAGTCTATTTTTATTTTCAGGAATAATCAGAAATATAATTGCTAAACTAACCTCTTTTGGAGTTTGGCTTGAAAATGACAGTGACAGTGTGAAGTAATTAATCATAGTTATGACTCCAGTTCTTGTGCCAAGTTAAACCCCACAATTTATACTAGCTTGATGCATCGGCTGCCTTTTTGACATCACTTTTACTATATGACATTGAGTAATTAAAATATATACTGTACAGCTATGCAGTTAATCTATTAATATGTGGTTTCAGTTCTCCTTATGTAGGTGTTTATGTATGGTGTTTTATTTTAGCCAATCATATCAGAGCACATGATTATTTCATTTTTTCAGTATGTAGCAACCACTTTGTCTTAAACTGTTATTTAATGTGGATGCTGCTTGTGTTGTAAGATTTGACATCTCACAAAACTGGTGAATATGGTTTTGGATGTGACCCCAAATCTGACATGTGTCAGCGTATGGCATACTCTTTGGAGCGATCACAATTTTTTACTCATCTGTGGCTCACAGATAAGATCATGTTCATAAGTGTTTATCTGTATGTGTGTGTGTTTTATGGTCTGCGGTTTGCACATCATAGATATAAAGGAGACAGAGAAATACACAGGATGGACTGATTCCACGTCTTCATATTTATTTCATAAAGAAAAGTAAAAAGTTTTTTAAGAAAAAATCCCACATGATTAAACTCCGATTGCTCCCCTGTCTGCGGATCCCCACCCCCCACCTCAGCCTGGATGCCTGCCTTTCTCTGTCTTTCTTTCTGTGCTACATCACAACACCACCTCCTAGTTTGGCAATTTGGGGAGACATGTTAGCTGTAGGCTAACTGCGCAAGACAAGCAGCCAGGCTAAAGCTTTTCCAACCGAGTAGTGAGAAAGCTCCCTTGTGAGGGTGCCATATACCCTTACAGCACCCCAGGGAGCTCCACAGCACCCATTTTTTTTCTGAAGACAAAGTAAAGTGATTGGAATACTGTCATAATCAAAACAAAGTGCTTTTTCGCTGTGGCATCTCAGCTTTCTTTTCTTCTTGTGCTCAGAAGTCAAGGAGTGGCATCGCCTTTTCTCTCTTGCTCGATGGCTGAAAAAGATGAGGAGATATTGTTGGTCAGGATACAAATGTTCAGTGTATATGTCAGGAGGGAGGGTGGGAGGGAGAGGGAGGGGATGCTGATATCTGGGTTGCTGCAACACCGGCAACCTGCTGATGTTGCAGCAATTCGGCATCTTTCTGCTACTCTCCTTTCTGAGCGTGTGGGAAGTAATGAGGAGCTACTGACAGGGAAATAGTTATAGGATGTAACATCATTCAGAAATGCAGGAGGGACACTCACTCTCTTTGGTGGGCAGAGGGTTTTTCTCTTTTGTCTCCGTCTTCTTCAGCTTTGTCTTGTCAAAACGGGCGATTTCAGCCATATCGGGCTTGTCAGACATTTTGGCTGTGGAAGATGAGAATGATAACTGAGCACATGGGTTCGACCTTACCTGTCAGACATCATTCTGTCATTCTGATAATGCAGCATCAAATAACAAAGGAGGGATTAAAACCATGTTAGATTTGGGCCGTAAATGTTAAGGCGATAAAAAGAGGTGTCAAAAATCTATACTCGCTCTCACTGATTTCCTAGATGATCTTTTTCAAGCAGCTGCACATTCAGGGAGTGGCTAGGACATGTGCAGCCCAGACATGTCCACATGGTGGCTACCTCCCACACATGCTTCATCTTCCCTACAAAATGGCTATGCAGCTAACGTGTGCTGATCTTTTTAGGCAGTCTGTTCATTCTTTTGTCTCTGCTTTCCCCCTCTGTGAGGCTGAGGTCTTTGTTCTCTCCCTCTGCATCCTCTCTCCCTCCACCTTTTCTCGCCCTCCCTCTCTCTTTCCCTCCCTGCATCTACCCCTGCAGCCTCCTGGATTGAGGCGATGCTCCACTGGCTCCTCTGCAGTCATAATCCTGACCTAGCCGCAGGTTCCTTTTCTCATCTGTCCTGCAGTCTGGCCTGGTCACGCCTGTTTGAGCCACCGCTGTGCAAATGTGACAAGCCCTCACTAGCCTGCAGCCAGTCATTTGCAAACCAAGATGCTGTAAAATATTTCTCACCAGACCACCACCTGAATTTAAAAAGAAGGCCTAGTAGAATCAATTTGACATAGAAAATAGTCACACTGGGCTCATGGCCAGATTTCTGAGCTTTTCATTTTCTTGAAAAGAGCCATGTCGAATCATTACTAGATTACCCTGAGTTACAAATGGTGCCTGCTGTACATCTTCCTCCTCCAAGCCTTCACATGAACAGCAGAATCTGATCTTTTTTTAAATTCACGGTTAAACATATTTATCCAAATATCTGTTTCTTTAACACAACCGTTATTATAATCCACAACATTCGTCATTCAAGACATTACTCCCATCAGCAGTCAGTTTCTCCTCATCCAGCCACACCCCAATCCTTTGTCTGACTCCCACATAACACAGCCCAGAGACAGACACCCACACACACAGAATAAAGACAGACTGTAGCACAAAGGGATCTCTCTTACCGGTGTTCCACAAAGTCAGTGGGCTAAAAATCCACCAGGAGAGGAGAGAGAGCAGGGAGGGATAGAGACACAGAGATGGAGAAGGGAGAGCGATGCGGAAGCTGAGTGAATCTGCCGGTGTCTGCACGCCTGCCTGCATCCAGGGTGTGGGTATAAGAGGGAGGGAGGGGGAGGCAGGCAGAGAGAGAGAGAGATGGTAGAGAGAGAATTGCTCAGAGCTTAGTCAGCCTTCCTCTCCGTCATCAATATTAATATTATCAGGGGAAAGGACTAGAGGGAAGGAGCCCCAGATAGGAAACAGCTGTGCCGCGTAGATAATCTCAGATTATGTTAAATTATTCAGGTAATAGATTGTTATTATTATCACATAGTATTTTTGCTGAGTAGGGATACACAGCATGAGATGGCACGAAGATGATTTTGCCTTTTTGTCATCGCAGTGATCCATGCACAGGAAATTGTGCTTTTCATAGTCTCTGCATCCTGCTGAATTTCAAAATGTGACGTATGGTGTCAGTATGTCAAGTGTTTAATAGAGTGGTGCAAAAATAGCACTGCACAAGAGTCTATATATTATAAGGTTTATTTTTACCAGGACGAGCACGTGGCATGGCTCAATGCCACATACTGCAGCTGTTATAGCTTGAGCTGTTTGCAGTGTTCATCCTTAAAAGGGCCTTCGTACCTGTACGCAGAAGACGAGAACACACGCATTCACAAAGCATCATGAATACAATCACACATGAGGCTAAATCCTATTTGTGCTATTAAATGGCAGTGGCATGTTCATGTTTACAAGGTTTTAGTTTGCCGAAAACCCTATTTATATTTTTATTATTTTCTTTGTAATATGGACAAATATACAGCCACTGTCAGAGCATTTATAGCCCAGGAAGACACTTCTTAGAAGGGCTCTTGTGCATTTCAACTATATAAATAAATGTACTTATAAATGAAACAGTTACTTGATATTAGTTTATAATACAATATAACAATGATTGATACATGGATGTAATATACACAGTCAATAATATCTAGGCAACAGTTATTGTATTTATTTAATTGTCTTATTTTAACCACACAATGAAATGATTGGTTTGCTATCGTGGAAATTGTCCCAAAAATGAAGTTAAAACAATGAAATAAGGTTATATACATAATTAATTATTTAACAAATGAATAATACAATCATTTGGAATCATTATAGCTGTTCATTATTTATCATCATCAACATCATTTTGTATTTTTGCAACTGATCTTGATGACGATGATCACATCAGGCTCTAATAAAACTGTGATGTGCAGCTCATGGTTTGTCTCTGATGTCATAAAACCTGCTGCTTTTCCTCTTTAGTCTTCCTCAGAGGTACAGTTACAGGCTGCTGATGCCAGCCCACTGAGGACATGCATCTCGCTACAGACTGCTCATCTCAGAATAGAGACGATGAGTCAACATGACCTCAACCCCTGAAATGATCCAGTGAGGCAGGAGTGCCCATTACTCCCTGTGTTAATGTGTTGCTTCTTATTCCTGGGTGACTTTGGGTTTTACTGGACTACACCCATGTCATGATCAGGTCATTTATTCTTATGAGTGCTCTTCAAGGGACCTGCATCGCCACCCACTGGCTGAAATGTGGAACTGTTTCATTGAGTAGTGGCCATTGAGCACGTGGGCCTCACAAACATGATGAATAATCACATGCGGCCTTGTTCCACTTGAACTCGACAAAAGGTTGGCTAAATGCTACACACTGCACCTAATCATCTGGGCTAACCAATATCTGACGGCCCAGCAGAGCTAATTATATTCCACCGCTCTCCAAATCGCTCACTGACTCAGACTTCTCCATTGAGCTGTTTGTTTCTTTAATGTTGTGGGGGCGGAGTAGGGAGGGGGGAGATCTTTGCCCTTCTCTAACTTTGAGCCGAGCCCTCCTATTAACCTTTCTGTCAGGAATGTTAGCATAACTAAGGCTCGGAGAGGAGAAGCACGCCAAAAAAGGTCATAGTCTGAAGCCAAATGACCTGTCGGAAAAAATCTTACAGCCCGCTGCTTGTCAGCGGATGGCAATCGACCAGTAAACCTTTTCCTGTGATCAAGTATCTGCGGTGTTTGACAGCGCGGATAGTAACAGGGAAGAGACAGTGTCCAACAACAGCCACAGGATGACAGCACTGTGCAGTTTAAGATGTTCCTAAAGATGGAGGGATAGTTGTGTTATTCATGAAATGCTGTGGAGGCTTGGTTCGTGCACAGTCCAGAGTCATGCTGAAATTTGGTGTAGCCTTTAGGTGGCAGCACAGGACTGTTTTATATTTTCTGTTTTATAAGATGAACAGTCTCCATGTGACCACGAGGGTGCGCTCATGCCCCAGTTGCCTGTAATCGCTTGAACCCTAATGATATCTTCCTTTATTTCAATCAGTTGGCTAGAGAGATGCCGGTATTCTTCTTTGAATAAATTTGCTGTGTTTTTATTCACATGGAACTGAAACAGTGTCCTACCTGCACTGCACTAGTGGCATTGATTTGACGGCATGTTTTCTGTAATGCAGCTTTAATTAATGTAAAAAATGAGCAGAACACATATGAGGATTTTCTTTCTACACTTATATTGTAAGTAATACTTTCACACCGTGTTTAGTATTCAGGCACAGGTCTCTGTGGGTTTAATGTGGAGGTTTAATTGAATAGTTTGACATTTTGGGGAAATTGCTTGAAGCTGGCAGGATAATTTATAAAAATATGAATTTATTGCCAGGGGCTTAGTTGAATCAAAATTGTGCTCCTGATTCAGGATTTGCCGTTAGATTGATAATGTGTCCTCTTCAGTGTAACCTACAATATAACCTTGATTCTATTTGTCTATTATTGCACCCACTTCACCAGGGATCACTTGGATTTAACATGGTTTTATTTTTGAAATTTGGCTGCTTTTTTCATTCATGGATGAACATGCTGTGTAGGTGGAAGCTTATTCCACAGAAAAACACACTCTCAAGAAATCGAGAGAAATAACTGTCCCCTTAACCACGACTCACCTTTTCAAAATTAAAGACTGGATAATCTGTCAGTTTGTTTTCATGCTGGAAGAAGGATTTTGTGACCTTTTGGGCAGAGATAGCATTTTCTTAATCATAACTGGACTGTTAGACCCTGGTAGAGGTACAGTAGGTGGTATTGTATGGTGTGTTTCACTTCATGCCTCCACAGCCACAACTGTTTTCCTCTCAGCTTTGATACGTTGCTTGGATTGCTAACAGGCTCGGGTATATCTCTGTGCTCACTTTCCATCAGCTTACGTTACATTCCATTATCCAAATTGACAGAAGATGAGTTGAAGTGTTTACACTAGAGTGGGCTGCAAGACATTGTTTTTCCAGTAGAGCTTGTGGCTGGAGTGTAATTACCCACCACATTCACACAAATTAAATCCAGGCCGGGCACTTTAAATCAGCCATAAGCTGACAGAATGGAAGACGTCTGATTCTGCTGAAGTCTGAGAGCACGTGTGTCGTTTTAGTGTGTCACTCATAACAAGAGTGCTGAATCATCCTTTAAATGCATCTGATTAGTCTTTATTCTCAGACAAATGAGCAAAATGAAGCAGACAAACAGTAGAGTTGCCTTAAACCCATAGAAAGGAAGAAGGTTAACTTCTCCCCAAGATGGGTTAGGACAGTGCACAAGACCAGATAAGAACACTCCCTCCATTCACAATCTCTCCACAACTAATGATACAGCATTTGATTGGTGCCCCGTGTTCTATCAGCAGGCCAATGGGCTGGGAGTATATCGGCGTGGAGGAGTTATCTCACCCCACCAGCTTGGGGACAGTGACAGAGATGAAAAGAGGAGGACAGAAGCGGAAGAGAGTGAGATGGAGACTGAGATGAGGGATGAGGAAGCGAGAGAGGGAGAGATAGATGGAAGATTAGAGTACTGCTATAAATACAAAACACGCAATGCACCTTATCAGGTATCAGAGAGTAATGGCCGTGTGTTTGTGCTCGTGTGTTTACATTTCAGGCTTTGTTTGCGAATCTCAACACATCAAAGTAAATATCCTCCATACATCCTCTCTCAACAGCATCCCTCCCTCTTTCCTCCTTCCCCCTTCTTTCTCTCAGGGATAAAATGCCATACATTAAGTGCACACGGGAGGACCTAGAGGGATTAGGAAAATGATCATTCCTTTAAATCCATGCTTCTTTTAATTAAAACGAGCAAACAAGTAGCAAACAGAATCTCTCATCGGTTCGAACCAAACCCAAAAGCAGCATGAAAAGTTATCTCTTGCCTCGAGGATAACAAACCCCAACTTGGTAAATTGTTCGATGGCTCTTATAGTAAGAAGTTACATAAATTATTAGATTAAAACATTGTTTATAACTCATATTACTCATTGTGAATAGGTTCAGACTATTGCCCTGAAAGCAGAGGTCATCAACATCAATCCAACCTGAATTAGTTTAGTTGGATTTATTTAATTTAGATACAAGAGAGTTTTACCAATATCTTATATTTAATATAATAATTTTTCAGTTTGATCTAGACATTTGGGGAGAATGCTGATAGCAATTTCTGAAAGCACACGTTTTAAGTGTCTTATTTTGTCTAAAACCAAACAAAATTCATACCAAACCAGCTAATCTTCTAAATTAAGACACTGACAGTGAGAGTGTTTCACAGTTTGGCATGTTCCATCATTTTAGTTCCATTTTCTTGTCTGTGTTGGCGTCATTTATTTTGTATCTCAGTGTTATTTCCGGCTGCTGTCAAAGTGACCATTTCCTTTTTTGGATTTGTCTCTAAATGTCCAGGTGGTCAGGGTTTGTCTTCAGGAACTGTCAGTAACAATATATTGAGCCACTTTTTTACTCTACTAATACACAGCCAGATGTCAGCCATGTCTGTGTTGAATCTTGATTTGTCTTTCAGATAAACATCTGTCATTGTTTATTCTCTGATTGCTGTGTATGAATTGTTGTCACGTATTGCAATTCTCCTTTTCAAAAAATGTCTGAATATCAGGCTTTTTTTTCTCACAGTGCTAATCAGAAGCTTTTCTCATCCGGTGCAAACTGTACATCCACAGGCCTGTCAAATACACAAGAGGTCCAAAAGTACAGCGACATGCAAATGAACAGTAGAGGGAGCTGAAGTGACACAGTTTAACACCAGCTCATTACACATGAGCATGAGGAACAGAATAGAATGACAAACTCTTTGAACGCCGACCATCTGGATTACATAGTAATGAATGGAAAACAGGAAAATATCAAGAGAGTTGGACGCTTGCTTCCCCTACAGTCCCAACAGTCCCCCATGTGAAACCACATTTAAATTCATGAGATGCAGAATTTTATTTAGTTCTGCAACACATTGCACACACTCAGAAGTATCAGTGGCCTAAAAATGTTGTTCATCAGTGGCAGTGAATTGTTCTCTGAGAAATCAATGAATATATTGAGGAACATCTGACCACACTCCAAATGAAATGATAGAAATAATTCCTGGAGTCGCCCCTGGATCTGGATCAGCACCACGGTTGAGTTGGATCTACTCTGACCGATTCCACATCCTTCTACCAAATGTCATCGTTATCTGTCCAGAACTTTGTGACTGATCCTTCTTATTCGCAGACAGACAGGAAAAGAGAGGTCTACAAATACATAACCTTATTGGAATAGGTCGTAGTAGGATGTAGTATCACAGAGTGTACACGAAGGAGGGTGGGAATGTGGAGCAGGTCTGGAGGGTATTTGAGCACATAGAGACATCAAGTGCATGGATATACATATGAATGTCAAACACCTCTCCAGTTGTCAGCCCGGAGCCTTTTATTATCCTTCATTTGTCTTTCTAGGCACTGTGCTGGTAGCCATATTGTTCCTTTATGTGCATTCATTGTTGACAATGAGCACAGGCCCACTGCTTTCCATTTTAAACAGTTGCAAACTTCAACATTTACATAGTACAATGAAAGATTCGAGTGATATGGCAACAGAGATGCGACTTTGGGGACGATGGGATAGCGTGATGGGCTAAACTAGCCGGGAGCAAGCACCGGCCAACACTTCCCATTCATCTTTAAAATGCAGTGCACAGCTTCTGTTTAATTCACCTGGGATCGTAAAAACTGCTCAGCACATGAATGTTTAATACCGTGTAACTTAAGTCTCGCTTGTGCAAATACATTTTTTTAAACTTTCGGCCAACGGCGAGCTGCAGTAACATTAAAAATCCACCAAATGCCCATTAAAAAATAACACAAGTCTGGTGCTCGAGTGCATTTGCAGTGCCACGATCCAATAGGCTATAAATGCTAAAAACAGGATTCGTGTGTCAGGGCTTTTGTTTTGAGGATGTCATTATATCACATCGAGGACTACAGTGTGGATAACACTTGGCAGCTGATCGCCTTCGTGTTTTAACACAGCGGTGTTGTCTGAAAGGTTTCCACTGCTCTCCTCTCCGAGGAGAAGCGTTAGTCAAGTCTTGTAATCTCTACCATACAACTGGTATTGATTACCTCCAGCTCAGCTGAGTTTCCTTTATATTTTAGAGACTGACAGTTACGATGACGCAAGCTGAGCCTTTTCTCTTTGAGAGTCAGACCATGAAATTATACTGTGTTAGTAAAGCACCATTTCCTCTTGATTATGATTTTGAGTGTTAGCAGCCTTTTGTTTTCACTAGCAGGTCAGTACCTCTCTCTTACGTATACCCAGATAGGTAGTGATGATGTAGCCCTTTGTGGACTTATACAGTAAGATGGCTAATAGTGGTTTACTTTAACCTCACTTAAAAGCAGTGTGGGCAGTGTGAGTCATACCTGGCTTTTCAAAAGAGAGGGCCTCAAGTCATATATAACTTAACTGAGGAAAACTTCTAAAGGGTTGGGTGTGAAAGTGCAACATTTTCACATCTCCGTCTCTGGAACACTTTATGGTAGACAGAAATAGAACCAGGGAGGAGACTAACTGGGACCTGACTTGATCATCTGTAGAGCAAATACATATTTTTGCAGCAGTTATACATATTGTACTGCAGCACCGGTAAAATAAAAACAAAAAAGACAGCGCAGTCTGTGAATCTGTTTGATTTACGCAAGGCAAGGCAATTTTATTATTTAGGTTATTCCACAGAGGTGGAATAACAATAAAATAACACATGCTCTATGCTTCTGTGTTGTTCTTGTCCTAAATTCAAAAGAGCTATGGATATATAGATCAATGTCCACTGATGAATTGTCTAAACAGGTGAAATGGAGCCAAGAGGCGAAACTGAAAGTGAGTGTATGCAAGCGAAGGAGTTAGGTGACGGAGAACAAAACGCTTTTATTATTCACCTCTTTCTGCAGCGGTGGCAACAACGGTTTTGTTTTACTGTTGCAGCTCCACACTGGGTGGATACAAGGTGACATCTGTTCAGGAATCCCTGCTCATACACCTGAAAGGCTTCAGCACTCTCTCTTCTGAAATAGAGAGATTAAAAAAAAAAAAAAAACCTCCCTGTCACTGCTTTAGGATTAAAAAACATACACAACACTGTGTGCGTGTGTGCGTGCGTGCGTGAGGCTGCATCATTGTCGGCACAATATGCGGCACGTTATCTCCACACAGCCACCTGTTTATATGAAGGGAGTCAACAAACATCATATGAATTCCAATAAGGCTCGCCCTCAGAGCACACATACTTTATCGTCATGACGCTCGAGCTGCTCGCTGTAATCTAAATCCGCTATTTTGAAAGCTGTGTGTGTGTGTGTGTGTGAGTGTAAGAGAGACAGGCGGAAGGTAGAAAGGTAGATTAAAACTGACAGTTTCCCGTCGTCTGAGCGTGTACTGCAGAGTGGGGTTAAGATAATGGGTCTTTAGTATCAACGAGGGAGTGATCACATGGTTAATTACCCAGATCCATGGTCATCACAAAGCTGACAGCAGGACCAGAGTTTGAGTTGAAAATGAAAGAGGATGTCTTGACTTCCCAGACTCATGCTTCTGCTTTTTTCTCCAGGAAATTCTAATGTGCTGTCATGGCCCAAAGTTTCAGCATTCTTTCGCCAACTAAAAACAAGAAGGAAAACTCTTCAGGAGCACTCGAAACATTTGAATATTCACCTCACATGTGGCTCCCATTTTCTGCAAGGAAATAAGACTTTTTAAACTGGAAACGTGTTGAGAATTAAAGCTGCTAATCCTGAGGATTAATACAATTGAGTTTGCTGGATTTTGGTAATGCCCTGTTTCCTAAAGCTTTGCCCATTAGGCACCTGCTGCTGTCACACTCTGATGGCTTCACAGGAAATTGCCTGGTTTTAGGAGGACGAGCGTATGCCAGGGCATTTTGAACTGAAACAGGAAAAAGGACTCTCACTCTCACTCTCAACACACACACACACACACTTACACAAAGACGGCAAAGTGAGATTTCTTTTGCCGTTCTTGTCCTTTTGGCTTCATGAGCCCAATTACCAGCTCTAGTGTGTGTGTGTGTGTGTGCGTTTGAACGTGTCTGCAGGCAGGTGCGTCAGCAGACCCTGACAGTCAGATTTCATGCACCACAGGCTGTGCCACAAAACACACACGCTCTTTCTTGGAGTGATGGGAGGGGGGGATGATTGGCCCACATCTCCTCCGGGAAGCAAACATGATGATTTAGAGGAGCCAGTTGGGAGCCACTGGCCTCCGATTAGCATTTCCTCCTCACCTCAGCTCCTTCAAGCAAGTTGAGATAGAAACTGCAGATACTCAACTGCTTGTTCGCACACGATAGAAAAAACACACCTGCCAGATACACAGAGAGAGTCTCGGGTTAAAACTTGAATTTAGTATTTATGGGATATTTGGATAGGAAATTGATGCACTGTTTGCTCTCATTGTAGTAAATGAGAACCAATTAATGCCTTCCAAACAATGTAGAATCAAAGTGGTTCTGATGGCACAATTCAAACTGGTTTCTGTTTTACTTATGTTGATGATGCTTCTGTCAGGTGTTCGTACTCATTATCCATGATATGATGTTCAGTTCGCACATTAAGCTGGTTTGCTGTCAGGAGCTTTTTCATCTGCATTGGGGTTTTTTTTATTTGCATGAAAAAGTTTCCTAATTTTCCGACATGTCAGTGCCTTTAACAGACTTCGGCGTGCAGGACACAGTCTGCTGCACTTCATTTTAATACATTTGGGGAGATCATCATTGATAAACAACAATGTCAAGCTTTTAATTGAAGTGAAAATCCGAATATTCTCTGATATTATAAAGCGAGGCAAAATATTTTGAAGGCCGACGTTTCAGATTAAAAAATAATTAATTTTCAAATTCATTTGCCGATAGCTTCACACAGTCGTTTCCCTTCTTACAGATTAATTTGTAAACTGAATAGTGTAACATATCAGTCACAGATAGAATGGAATGAACAGCAGATGTAAAATGCTAACCTGTAGGTGTTTGTATGCAAAAAAAGAACATTGATTCTAATTCTAATGAAGCTTGGTTTGCTATTGTTTCTTTTACTTGGGGCAGAATGGAGCCTAAAGTGTAATTGACTGGATATTCTCTGAACCTGACCAAGACAAAACTGATCAGGCCTGACCCAGTGTTTCCTCTCTAACAATAACATGCACTGTAAAACATTGCATTAGACGGCCCTGCTAACGTGACCGCACCCGACCCAAATCATTAAATTACCCGTCATATCCTCACTCTCATGAACTGTATGTAGAAGACATAGATTGTATAGTGCCTTTTCCAGTCTACCTTATCGATTCACATTGATTAATCTCTAGGAGAAATCACAGAGGCCCTGATGCGAAGCTTCAGTTTTGAGGAGGAGCACCACGTCTGTATCCCCTGAAGTCCCAGCTTTAAATCTATAGCTGCAGGTCTGAACAGCTGCTGCTGTCACTCTCCTCTCCCGCCGGTGTTGCAGGTTTACGGCTTGTCTGATCAATGACGGAGCAGCTCCCTCTTGAGGAAACTCTGCAGGCTGCTAAATGTGGAACGTGTGAGCGTGTGCGCAGGTTAACTTCTGCCGGAAAGAAGCTTAAGCATAAACGACTGACTTTCATTCTTTCAGGTCAACCTGGCGAAAGAGATTAAGACTTTATGAACACGAGGCATAGATCAAACACCTGTCACCCATTGGGCGTTCTGTTTTATTTATGAATCAATAAGTCCCACGCCAGGCATCTGGTCTTATTGTGCACCGGTGAGAACAATGCATCACCAAACACACATACAAATGTCCCGCGCCTGCGGTCAAGAAGATGGAGAGCAGCGTTCAGGAGAGTTCCCTTTTCCCCCCTCAGCCTCCTGCGCAATCCAGCGCCTTTGTGCACGTTCACACTTGCACTGTTGCTTGAGCCTTTGCACTTAAACCCATACGCTGCATCCGCATAGGCCAGGGGAAGCCCTGCCTCTGCTTTGGTTTCCTCCATGACTCCCATGTTGCTTTGACACCAAACATTACCATTCACTTCATTATATCTACAGCGATGCCTCCCCTGACCTCGTTTTCATCTCTCCAGCCCTCTGCTCCCCCACTTAGGCAGCACCATCTCCGTGCACATCGCCCTCAGGGAGGAGAAGTAGTAATTACTATGCTGATACATGAGCCTGTGGTGTTGCCATAACTAGTTAAAGAGCTATTTCCACCTCTTGCTACGTAGTGGAGCATTGAGGAAGCCTCGTGTGTGTGTGTGTGTGTGTGTGTGTGTGTGTGTGTGTGTGTGTGTGTGTGTGTGTTATAATGAGTCTGAAGTAACACTGTGGTACATACTGTTCTTGTCACAGTGAAAGGTTTAACATTGAGGACAGATGCTCTCACTATGTGCTCCTGCATTGACTCACTCCCATCTGTCTCTCTCTCTCTGTCTTCGCGAATGTGCGTGGGGTTTATGTAGTTACATAAGAATCCACACAGATTCCTGGGATATGCGCTGTGTTCGTCTGCGCGAGCAAAGGAGCGAGGGAGTGTTACCATGACGATGGCATTAGAAACCAACCTTACATCAAACCTTGTGTGTGTGTGTGTGTGTGCTTGTGGGAACCTGTTGTGTTTGTGAGCGCTGCTCTTCTGCATTTGGTTAGAGCAGAGCCAGTGTATATGGGTGCAGTGATAGGGACTGAAAAAGTGGGGGGAAAGGGGGAAGGATGGATTTTTGGTGACATGTAGAGGAGAGGTTTGCTGCTGGAGAAAGATGGAGAAGACAGGATGGAGGGAAAATGAGGATGCAGGGGAAATTATTTAGAGGGAGGGAGAAAGTGATTGTGGACCCAGATGTTTCCAAATGGACTGCTGACAACCTCCCTTCACCTCTCCCTGTCTTTCACGCCTTTGAGTGCGCCTCTGCCAAAGCTGCGAGTGAGTGTGCAGACATGTGGCTGCTGGAGTACTTATACTTGCCTGTGAATGTACACATAGGTGTCCTGACCTTCTCCAATCAGATTAGCAGTGTTTTCTCTAGCCACAGTAACCAGTGCTCTGGGGTGTGAGTCCATGCTTGACCCACAGCGTGGCCCACCTGTCCTCTCCCTCAGGTCTCCTCCATCCATCCTGTCTCCTCTGACACACTGACTCACTCACTAAGACCACAGATCTTCTATTGAGCTATATTTAAACTAATTATGTTAATTCTGGGACCACGTGCAGTCCATAGCTTTTACAATGCCCAGTCAAATGCATACAAACATGGATGCTTGCTATTTGAGTGCTGGACTAATCAGTACTGAGGCTGAAGCAGATTAGGTAGCAGCGATGATGAGGCAGAAATTAATCTGTGTTAATCAAGTGATCGGAGAATTGATCAATCAATAGAAAAAACAACCAGTGACTGTTAAATAATCTTAGTGATTAGTAGAAACACCTTCCAGATGCCAGAAGACAAGGTGCATATTTGGAATTTAATCAGATTATAAGATTTGAAAATTAAGATTCACAGCCTCTACAGTTCTATTGACTGAGAAACGGGTGATCGTTTAAATGCTTTGCTGCTCAGTGTCACATGAGAGTTGTTGAGTTTACATGGGAGTAGTGTAACAGAGTCATCAGATCCACATGAATGAAGGTGCGAATAGTTGTGAAACCACGTGGGTGGAGAAGAGGATCAGAGGATCATGTCTATGGCACGTGTCAGGCGTTTGCCTTCCAGCAGACTTCTGGCAGAAATGCAACCTGTTTATGTATCGTCTAAACCAAATGTGATAATAAAAAAATATTATATATCTTAATATAATCATCCAAAACAACCACCTTTGTAGGCAGGTGCAATCCTTCAACGCAAATATCTCGAACTACCAGTGTAGTATTTTAGCGATGGCTTGATGCTCCTTTTTATGCTTAATCTTGGCAGATGGAGTTCATGTTGTCTTGTGTGAAGGGAAGGAAAACACAAGTTAATACTCTTGTCTGGAGTTTTGTTTGACTCCCACATGGATTTCTTCCCCATCTCATCAATGATGTTTGCTTCAGTTTCCTACATGTGAGAGCCAAAGGTTTATCTTCTAACACGGCTCTACTGTTGGTCTTGAGATAAACAGTTGTTGACCTCACTGCAATGCATCATGGCCCACACAAAGCATAGCCCTGCTGATGCAATATATAATAACAAACCTTCAATCATGTACCATGTTGTCTCAAAGAAGTTAAGGTAAATTGATAAAATCAGTTGAATCCCCTGTGTCTCATATTGCAGAATGCAATCAAACTTTATTGGCCATAAATAATATAGATAAAATGTCAAATGATCCATTTTATAAGATTTGTACATGATTCCTAGCCCTGTATATTGATCACTGTTATTCACCCACACATGTCTGGATGTTAGGAAATTCTCTTTTCACGGCTCCTGTCTGTTTCATTCCCCCCATTTGTTAAAGACCTGGCCGTCTCCACCCTGTTATATCTCCCACTGTTTCATCAGCTGTGTGATTTCAGTTCTAATCACCGCAACCTCTTATTCTCTCTGTCCAGCAGAAAACCGTTTCGGGAAAAGTTTGACGCACCTATCAGCAGTGACGTTGACTTACGTGGGAGGCAATGGCAAAAATATGTCAAACGGTTGCTTTGACATATTGAGATATATATAATAGATAAAATAAGAGAGTGACAATGACCAGCGAGTGAGAGAGAGTTCTTGTCTTACCCCTTCCCTCATCTCAATGAGTCCAAATGTCCTCTCTGAGCTCTCGCTAAAGGTGGTGTGTAAGATGGAATGGTGCCTAGGTTAAAGATTCAGTGTATATAAAGAGGATCCGCTCCCTGTGTATATACAGTATAGTATATGCGAAGTATTTGTAAATTTATGTAAATTTGTATTTATAAAGGGATGTTTTACAGTAAAGAAAAGGGCAGCCTCAACAGCCAATTGATCCCTTTCACCTGACCCATGAACTGGTCAGAGTTGAGACATGAGCTCTCAGTTAGATAGTCCACTATGAATTTAAGTCAATTAAGAGCTGAGCATACCTGTTGATGACCTGGATGTGGTTTTGTATGTGTGTGTGTGTGTGTGTGTGTGTGTGTGTGTGTGTGTGTGTGTGTGTACACCCAAGTGCTCCACGTGTCAGTCGAGGTGTAGGGGTTTATCGTTCAGAGCAAGTGCAGCTAGCTCAGCGGGCTCTGCTGCAGGGACGGCAGCAGGTATCTGTGTGACAGCAGGTATCCACCATGTGGGGAGAGATATGACACATTATGTCCAGTGCATAAAACGCTTACAGCGATAAGCTGCTCTTGTTATAGTTTTTGTTCTCCCCACATACGCACACACGGCGCATGCACACAAAACGGGAGCAGTGGGCTTTATGTGTAGATAGAATAGAACACGGATGTGTGAGGCTGCCTCGGCCAGTTATCTCCCTCCAGTCAATGCACCACATGATGACTCCCTGAGAGGCTTGAAATTACAATCATGCTCATGTGAAGTGAAAGTATTTTGGATGAGCACATTCACCAGCATCAGCTTTTCTTTTCTTTTTTTTTTTTTTTTCCAGCATCAGCTTTTCTTTTTTTTTTTTTTTTTTTTTTTTTTTGCTCTGACATATGCTTACAATTACACAACCCAGTGCATGCGCGCGCACACACACACACAGGGCCATATGTTTGCAGCTGGCTGGATAAATCATCTTGACAGCTGAACACAGATTATGAGTCCCCGGGCTCTCTCCTCAAACAGGAAGATGGCATAAATCCCCCTGAGGCGAGCAGGGTAGGAGGTGGCACTGGAGCCAGGAACAGAGGTGGAGGCAACAGCAAACACTCATTCTTATTTTAAGAAACATCAAAGAGCCCAAATGATGAATCTGTAACGCTTAATGCATGATTCATTTTACATCCATACGCAGTCACGATGATGCAAAGCATCATCAGGAATGATGCGAGTCATGTAATTGCTGTTATGGACCAGCTCTCCATTAACAGCTGCTTGGGAATGCTTTGAATCACAAGCAGAGGTGAAAGTCAGTGATTGAATCGAGAACCATTCAACAATAGAGCTTGACAGAGAGGTTGTGTGGAAGAATAATTGCCTTTCATTTTCTGAGGAGGGATTTGGATTATCAGTCATTATTTTTCAGCCATTTGAGAAAGACTTACCTCGAGCAGCTGGAGTGGAAAACAATGTTGGACGAGCATTGTTGATTTACTTTCCTTTATGACTTTGTTTGACAGAGACAATGCAAAATAATAACATTTCTGAAAAGAGAAAAAGGGGTAAGATTTAAAAAGCAGGAGCAACCACTGTTAAAACACAGAGAAGGAACAATGACCACAAATAGTAATATTAGAATATTATTAAAAGGCCTATTGAGGGGTGAACTTTGCACAGAAGAACTGTGGTTTCAGAAAACTGTTTTATTCTGATGACAAGGATAAGTAGCACACTCCTGACAACTCTCAGGTTGAATGGCAATGCTTCGTATTGATGGAGCTGGTGGAAAATGTAAAAGCTTCACACAACCTTGTACCGCGTTGCGTTTTTTCCATTTTCCAGCTTTATTTTGCTCAGAATTAAATCTTTTATAGTAGTGATCTCGTAGCCGGTCGGCCTCTTTCCAAGTTGCAAACTCTTTATAGAAGGATTTTCTGAAACGTCAATGGAGGAAATGAATGGAAAATGCATGGCTGCTCTGAAAGTGGGCAGTCATTGTTATGCTCTGTGAAGGTATTGAGTGCAGTGATCTCTGTGTGTAGACTGACAACATTCCTGCCTGGTTCTCCTCTGTTCTAGCAGCCCGGGTCTCACTTGTTCACTTTGTGGTCGGGACTCGTGTGTGATCTCTGTGCTGAGCCTCTCTCACTTTTCTGCCTGCCTCCGCCAAACACCTCCGCCAAGCTGACATCACTGAATCCCCTCTAATGCACTGCACTAAAACCCTCCTGCGGATGTGTCACTGTGGATGATATGTTGAAACTAGGACCAGGATTACTGCATAACAGCTGTTTTGTTGTGTGTGAGTAATGGGTGAAGGGCATCTTGATTAGCTAATCGCATTTTTACGAAACCCCCTTTAACTAGCATGCAGTTGTAACTGCCAGACGGCCGATGTTTGTCCTCATGATGCTACTCATCATGCGTATTTGTGAAACAAGATGTGCCATGTTCCTCATTTTAACACAGGTGACAGAATGATTTTCTGATATTCCTGTAAAATGACATCTACACTTAATTCTCCCATTTAAAAAAATGTTTCCCCACCTCATCATTACAGCAAAAAAAATCATCATTCGCCTTGACATGAAGTTGTAACACGATGACATATTTACAGATTGTTAGTTTGGCTTTGATAATTCAGCAATTCCAGAAAACATGGTAGATTTCTAAAGTCTCCGCTGAAATGTCTTCATTAACAGGTTATTTGCTTCACGTGGTCTGTGATTTAAAAAGTAAAACAAATACTCTCAATCCTGTTGTATGAGTCTCAGCTAAATCTTCAGATCACACATGGACAGTATTATTGTCAGATATATTAAATGCAGCTCTTCTCCCTGGTTGGGTTTCTGAGGACATGCAATCGTCAGATGGTGCTTTTCACAGGAGAGCATCAGTTTCCTAAGGTTGCTACATGTTGAGTTAACAGACCTCAGATCTCCATGATCATTCACATCAGCCTCTTAAAGAACTAATTGACAGAAACAAAAAAATCTGCCGCCTGATTGAATCCTTATTCATATTAATCGACATCTCATCGAGGGAATGGCTGAATTTACTCAAAGCCTCGAACATCTTTACTGAGTTGCAGAAACATGTCTCCAAAAGTAAGTTTTGGGGACATGGTGCCACTTTTTTTCCCATCATCCTAATCCTGGACATACGCTGTGAGCATTTCACTCCAGTGATAAGACTTCCTCATCTTTTCCTGTGAGAATAACACAGCCAAAGCCAAAGGCTGGCAAGAAGATGTTTGGCTGGAGGACACCTCCTGTTGCAAGGATGTAATTTTCCCCCTGATGCCGGAGTGGTGGTCCTGGTGGAGGGTGCAGTTCAGTTGTGAGCACTCAAAGGTGTCTTTATGGCCCCTGCCACTTCATAGAGTAATTGGACACTTAGCAGATTTTGTTTCCTGCGAATAAATCTCTCATCAGCATTCGGGTTTAGCCGAAGCTCGGAATCTAATATTTCTCTGGTCAGTGTGACACGACTGGTAAATCATCCTGTCACAAATGGTAGCTGTCGTGCGCTGTGATAAGGGTGGGAGTGGTTCCAGGGGAGGCAGCTCACTGAATCAGGGTGGCGCTGACCTTCTCACAGCAGGGTGACAAACAACAAGGGTCTGCCAACATGTGTGTTCTGACAGTCTGACTGCATGAAATCCATTTGAAGTTCACTGGGAGCCAGTTCTGCCTGAAATGAGCACTCTATTATAAAGAGATACAAGAAGGCAGTCAGGGCTGTTATTGTAAATTGAAGATAAAATGGAATTTTAGGAGTAACAGCGGTCTCCCGTTGTCTGGAAGTCGCAGTGAGGCCGCCAGTTTTGGTATTATGGGCCATTTTGAAGTCACAACAAGCATTCTAGGCACACGAGTGCAAGGTCCCACAGTCTCCTTAGATTGAATCAACCCTGCGACAATTTGCACGCACTCATACATATCAGGCCTGCTGTGCTTGACTGTTCTTCTCATTATTTTCCATGAATTATTCTCTGAGATATTTGTCTTCTTTTTGTTGAGTCATTTTGTCATGTCAGGTTGAAGTGTACTGTTTATTCTACTGTCTGTCCCATCATCTAACATGGAGGAAGTGGGGTTTTTATTATTATTATTATTTATTTTTGAAACCTATACAGTAGCCAGCTAGTCATTGTGAAAGTCATTGTAAATCTTGTTAGTGACACTTGGGCTTTTCCTGTTATTAAGAGTTTCATAGAAATATGATCTAGTACTCCTATGCATAATAGCACATCCAGCACAGAAGTTATATTACCTACAACCTGTGAATTGGACCACAGATATGTTTTTATTTATAACTTGCAATTGTTGGTGGAGCACAGCAAAGAGAGACTGCATGGGTTTATGTTTCCCACAACATAAATATGAAGCTGCTGCTGTGTAGATGAGCAGGGGAGTCGTTATATTTTGGTGGAAGGGGAATTGAAATGGAATCTAGTATCTACAGTAACACAAGTGCTGAATCACTTTTTGAACAACAGGTAAAGTAAGTGCACTGATGGTTTTTCTTTCATTGCCAGAACAAAGCCCCTCAGGCTCCAGTGCTTCACACACCCATAGACACACAAGCTGCGTGTGGGCAGCGGCATAACTTTCCCCATCTTTATTAAGACCACTGAAATCTCCCATCTGCACTCAGATCCTCTTCCCCCTCACTTCCCAGACCTCTTCAGCCAAACCCCTTTCCTCTTGGCCCATTGCATTTCATCATCTTGCCTATCCCTTCTGTCATAAGTGGCCATAGGCTTTTAACAAGACGCGGGAGGCCAGTGAAGCAAGCATAGTTAAACGCTCTCTGCCCCTCCATTTCCCGCACTCGAGCGCAGCGGTGATGGAGTCTCATGTCTGGAAGCTTTATTTCCCCTGTGGCCACTCTAGCATATTGTGGGTCATTTGTAGCGCTTAGATGGCTGAGCTAGAGAGCAGATCTCCGCCTAAGCCCTCCACAGAGCGGAGCGTCGGTCTCTGACTCAGCCTGAGAGCGCACAGACAACAAAGAGAGGTATCGCTACGGATGATCGGTTTCCTTCCAGAGCGAAAGAGCCGTGTGGCGATCGACTGCTGTGGCTGCACTAACTGAGGGGATGTAGAGTCCAGTGACATTAAATGTATGTGAACCGTATGTACACTACATCTGTGCTTGTGGCAGTAAAACACTTTGTCCTGACAACTTCAATGACTTAAAGAAATACCATGTTGCTCAATGTAGCGAGACAGTACACAGCAGGCTGTGGGCTCATCCCCATCCTCCTTGACTGATGTATGTCAAGCTTTCTGATCTCATGAGTTATATACATTTTAAAATGATGATGAGCACAGAATAAGTGAAACAAGTCATTATTTCAGTTGACAGTCATTTCAGTTTGCATGTTGTCCGTGCTTCATCCCACAGTTTAAATACACGTTATGGTTTTTATTTCTATACGTCAGCCCTCTGAAGGGTTGCTCCAACAAGTTTTGTTTTGGAGGAAAAGAAAGAAACTTCATTTCAAACACGTAATATATGATTCCCTGTTCCACCAGCCCCAGAGGCTGCTGCAGTGTGTTGAGACAAACGCAGCCCGACAGCCATGCCATGCCTAATGGCTTGCTAAACTGTGCTTGGACAGTAGGTTAGTGCGGTAAAAAGTTTAGCGAGCAGTCAATCTGGTGTTCCCCCGGCAGTCATGTTTGTGGTACAAACACTGTAACTGCAGCGTTCCGTCCAAATGAGGAGCTGCTGTACAAATCCTATCTGTGAGACGCATCCAAATATCTGTTCAAACAGAAAACGGGCGGCATGACATCAATTAGGAACAAAAGCGACAAATTAATCCACAGCATGAAAACAATTTACTGATAACAGTTCAAAATCTGAGAAGGTTAATGGAGCATAATCTCTACTGCTGAAGGTGTGAAATTGTGCGATAGGACTTTTTGCTGCTGTCACTCATGTGTATTTGGAGGCAACGGGCCCATCTGCAGAGAGAGAGAGATAGAGAACGAGAGGGAAAGGGAGAAAACTGCTCCTACATTTGTTTCCGGGCTACTCAGTAATAACCCGGAGGCATTAAACATGAGGCAGTATCGCCACGGACACACCTGAGTGGCCCTGAAGAAGAATCCAAGCGTGGCCCCTTGGCTGTAAAGCAGGAACGCGGCGGAAGAGTCATAAATCAAGACGGCTGAACTTTGCTTATGAGTGAAAGATTAACTTTATTACGTGACACAAATGTTAAGTGGGGGCAAATGAGATCTCTGTGTGGTTCTGTAGAAGAGGCCACAAATGACAGTCCTCACACAATATGTCAACAAGCATCAGCCTCATTACCGAGTCTGGCTCTGTTCATTAGTGTCAGAGGGAGTTTGTTTTGCTTTTCGTCTTTAAATGACTGCATCGATTTGTGTATCTGTGCAGGCACGTTGCCTTTGTTTGCGTTGGAGCATCACGCTTTCATATACGTGCACGTCTCGTGTCGCTGCGCACCGCAGTCCTGGGGGAGGCGCACAGAGCACAGTGCGGGTCGTGTTCCAGCGGCACCTGCTCTCTGAGGCTGTTAGCTGCAGCCTGTCCTCTGTGATTTTAGCCACGCTCATTATCCAGCCCAGAGCTGCCTCCTCGCTGATTGAGCCAAAAACCCTAATGGAGGATAATGAGCCACACAGTTTCCCCCGCTGCCTAGCAGACATGGAGCAGGGACTGGGTAACTGGAGAGTCACTGTGCCGCAGTCCCCTGACAACCCGTTGATATGGAAGAAAAAAAAGAAACAGAAAAGAATGATGTGAAAAGGAAAATGTGGATGACTTGTGAGTTGAGTTTTAGCCCCATAGAGTGCTTATATAGGATGACTCTGCTGATGTGCGTCTCACTCAAACCTTTTTGTCATATCGTAACTTTTGTGGAAACCATAGTTACACAGTCGTTGAGTTACACAGGTTGAGTGCCTGCATTGCTCTCCTGGAGATTGCTGCTGTAACCGTCATTGTTGGCGATCCAATCTACGGGCATCCACACAGGACAACAGACATTTTTTTCATCAAACTCTGCTGTTGCTGGAGGCTAAATTGGAGCAAGTAATATCAAAGACTCCCACTGCCTTTTCTCCCGTGCTCCATTCAGATCTGACATCAGTCAGGTTTGTTGGACCTGCGGGTTTCATTTGAAACGGAGGCAACTGATCTGAAAGCCCTAACTTGGCTTCTGATTAAATGCGAGCAAATGTTGCATAACTTTGTGTGAAGGGGGAGCTTGGAGTGGGAAGTGGAGTGGCGCTAGATGACAGCAGCAAAGGGATTCAAACATTATGGTTTTGCACTGCAGCTGCTTTAAGGACCACGCACTCTAAGGGCCCTGGAAAGTGGAAAATAATTTAGAGCGCTCCTGATTGACTTTTCTAAAACAGAATAGCTGGTCAAATGACAGCAGACCTCGTGGAAAAAGACCCACCCATGTACGATAATAGAGTAGTCCAAACACAAGCGCACATATCTTATATTCTGATTTCCTCATGCTATTATTAAGGCTGCAACAGACTTTAAATTCCCTGTTCTGCAGCACAAAGCAGCGGGCGATTCCCCCACTAGGCGAGTCATTCTTTGTGTGTCGTGTCAGTTTGGTGTGAATAGGAGATAATTAGAAGCTGCATCCTTTTATGCCAGGATCACTATAGGGACCCCAACAAGTGGCATCAAGGACTTGCTGCTTTCAAACTGATCTGCCTTACTCACTGTTCTTGCCGCTGCCACTTTGGCTGAGTGGTATGTACATCTCTGTGTATGTGTGTGCGTGCGTGTGTTGTGCTGTGAAGAGGTTATTTGTGGCAGACTACTGTGGAGCCTTTGTTTCCCTTGTCTCTTTGCTTCTGACAGAAGGGGGAAAGAACTCTAGCACACTGTGCTTTGATCACATACTGGAACAGCTTCATACAGATAGAGGGAGTGGGAGGCGGGGGAGTGATGGAGAAACGGTGGGGAGAGCAGAGGTGGAACAGACGGAGATACCGGTGATGGAGCTGAAGGAACGAGATGGGAGAAAAAGCTTCTGCTACTAATATAAAACCCGAGAGTTTAGTGACTCCAGAATCACCGAGCAGGGAATAAAAAGAGGAGAAAGGTAGAGTGACAAGATAAACCAGAGAGATACAAAACTGAGAGTGCTCCAACCTTGACACAGAGGCGCCGGAAACAGTTTGAACACACCATTCTGGTTTGTTGTTTGGGGATGTGTCAGTCATAGTTAATGGTAATCCACCCCCCCCCCCCCCCCAATGGTAATCCCCCCCCCCCCCCCCCCCCCTTGCAGGTTTTGAGTCATCCTCAACAAAACAAACATAAAAAACAACTGCAGACAAAGGCACAATGTGGCAGAGTTTAGATGAATGAATGAAATGAATAGTACAGCACATTCAGCCGTCCTGACACAGACACTCAATGCTTTTTATTCCAGTGTTGAATCCATCAACCAACAAGCTTCACATTTGCACAGCTCACAACCCTGGCACGCAGGTATTACCAATTAAACTCAATTAAAGCGTTTTCCTTTTTGTTCAATTAATTGCACTATTCCAGTTTCTTCCATGAACTTCTTGGTACCCGTAGAAGTGTTTCTGGGATACAACAAGTACACCTGCTAATCAATGCCTCATTAGACAAATATTGTGTTCTGTGTATTCACTACAGGACCATATCTTTAGTCTTTTGCGCTTATTAGGTAAAACAATTAAACTCTTAATTATATGGCTGTTTCCGAATAGCATTTTAAATGTGACTGTGGTGAGTTGTAGCCCTTTAGTCCCCTTCATCCTCAAGCCAAATTAAACAAAGAGCTCTGAGAACATCATTACTCTGTTTATTGTTTTCATTCTTCCAGAAACCAACTAAACCGTCCACAGAGCACTTTAGCTCTCATACAGACTGAAGACATTATAAAGAAGTCCGGCCTCCTTTTTTAAAAATGAAAGCTGTATTGTCTGATTCATTTGATCCATCGGTTCAATGACAAATGTTTGCACAAGCCCCCCCCCCCTTCTCCGCCACCGCCATGTGTGTCAGGAGAAAACACCTGAGAGGAAACAGTACACAATATGTATTAATGAGTTATGTCTGCCATGTCAGCAACATCCTGAGAGCTATTTTTCCTTCCTTCTCTGTCGGCCATCTGTGCAAGGTTTGTTTTCACTGCTGACTCCTCTGCTTGCATTTAGCTGTGGGGTTACACACACACAGCCAGCAGCTAATGAAATATGGTGATAGATGTCACAGCGCTTGGTCCAGATGCCTCTGCACGCTTCCTGCTCTCGAGAAAGGAAAACACGGTGTGTCACTGCCACCACATCCACCTGAGGAGAACGCACACAGGTTTAATATCTCCGGTCCAGTTATAGCTCTATCAAAACACACCCTGTCATATTTTTATTTTTTACTGCCTTTAAAGACAAACATGCAGTGACAGACAGATTAGGACTGTTTCCTTCTCTCTGTATAATAATACTCTCCTTCTCATAAACGGAATCATGAGGAGCTCCGTGTGTGGGGATGAATCAATTTGATTTGAGTTTTCCTTCCATAACATTCCCTCATCTGAGAAGAAATCCAGCCCTTGTTTAAGCTGTTGTGTGAATGAGACCTGCACCGATTCGATCCTTTAATCATTTTTTTTTTTTTAATTCCGTGAGCCTGCAGTTTATTAAAGGCTCAGGTTGATGCATCAGTTTATCAGATAACGAATGGCAGATTATTATAGTGTATTTTGGCCTGCATTGCTCGCACAGACAGGCAACAGCTGCCGGGACAGATGTTGCCATCGTCTTTTGAGTCCATGCAGCTCTGTGACTCGGAGTAATAGTTCCAATCTATAGCACACAAGGTGGCTGTGCATGTGTGGAGTATCTGTTGTAGTCACTTCCCAGAGTCAATACATCTGCAGCTAATTATTCATCCAGTGAAAATACATTACCTGCACATCCATGAAGCTGTATTTGCACTATTTATCCATTTGCATTGTAATTATTCCCTGCCGCTCCTATCGGCTCCTCACCTGTGCCTTTATCCCTACGGTGTATTTGCTTGTGTTTTTCTTGTGTGCACATCGCTCTAGCTCTTATCCGTTGTGTTGTCTGTGTATTTGTGTTTTTACTCCGTGGTCTGAGTGTCAGCTGTGATCCGTAGGTGTGTACTTAGAGGATCAGCTCCTACCCAAGGGTGGTGTCGTCCAGGTACTGTGGCTTCCAGGTGTGAATAAGAGCACACATGGCTGTCTATGTATGTTCGACTTGTTACACAGCGGTGTCCAGTCCAGGATGTCGCACCTGTCACCCCTCAGTCACCAAACAATCTAAAAAAACGCAGTCGAAATTATTTTAAACACAACATAAATGTCAATGTCAAAAGGGTGTGCAATAAAGCAGTGCAGTGATGCAATGAACTATTAGCAGTAATTGTTTTTTGTTTTAAAGTGACAGTTTTTGTGGCAGGTAGAGTTCAGCATATTTATTTTTTGAGCTTCTTGATAACACTGAAGCTGTGGCTGGAACAAACACCATCACTGGATTGATGGAAGAGAAGTGCTAATGCTACTAAGATCCCGATTATTTATGTAATATAAATCGTTGAGACTCCACAGTTTATGTCCAGTCGTGCTTGTTGAAAAATGGGGAGTGAACCCTCCACTGTAACGATATTCTTAGAGCTATACATCTACCCAGGAACGTGCATGTGTCTGTGTGCACAATTGTATCCACTGTACTCACTTTTCTTTCGTGACCAAACTCCCATATACCTGACTCGGATGCTTGGAATCATTGCTGCTTTCCCCCCAAGGCCGAGGACCAGATCTATCAAAATCTATCTCTGGGGTTTTGGTTTGTGCCTGGGGGGGAGGAGCGGGAGGAGGGGCTGTGGTTCTGCTGTCTGGATCTCTGTGGCTGTGGGGCTGCAGGAGATAAAGAGTTGCTGCAATCACTCGGTTCTGTGTTAGGAAAGTGTCGCCTGTCTCTGGCCCATGCTGACAGATAAGAGTATAACGTGCCTTTGCTCAGATTGCCTCGCCGGTCCTTTGCTGCCGCAGCAGCGGGGAGGGCAACTCCTCCTCGTACATGAGGAACACGAGACGTCTGCGCTTGTCAGGCAGAGCGTGACTGATTGGAGGGGAGATGTGGAGGTATCCATTTGCTAAGCACATTCCACACCTAGGTAAAGCCCACTGAGCTATGGTATCCATCCAAGTTTCATTTGCTTTACCAGATTTAACACCATTTTGTCTTCTTTAGCTTTCCATTTGATTTCCTTTTCTCTTTGGATTACAGGCAGTTACTAAGTGTCCCCCACCCAAAAAAAAAAAACATAAAAAACACTGTTAAATCTATTTACCACAGGTCTTAGCCCACGGGGGGGGGGTTCTATCACCCTGGCGCTTCCTTCACTCCATTTTCTTCTAAGTAGCCTTGAACTGCAGCAACAGAAGCAAACAAGGTTAGGAAAACATGGTGAGAGGAAATGTGTTCTCGTCTAATGCCAAGCAAATTTCTTCGTCATCTTGAAAGCTGGGACGCAGAGGCTAAAGCTACGAGCAAGCAAACAATTTGTTCTGAGATGTTTAGAAGCAAATTGCCTACAAATTAGCGCTCAATGTCAGGGGTGATCATGTGCTATTACTGACAGATAGAAACCAGCCTACACCAGATCAGACAATGCTCAAACTCAGATCACTCCCGCTGCGGCATCAGCGGTAGCAGGAAGCAGAGTAATAACAAGCGCTTTTAAATATGACAGGCTTTTGCCCTATTTAGGATAAGGAGGAGCACTTACAAGAGAGAGAAGTGTACATTGTGCCCAAATGATTAAGAGTCAGACAATTGATTTGACAGAAAAATAAAGAGGATTATTAACAGGAGTTTTTTTAAACTTTACTCAACTCAGACTGTTGTTTTCTTTGTCCGTCAGTGTGGGACTGGTAACGCATCATGTTGTTGTTTTTCTACCCTCTGTATAGAGGCCCCCCATGGGAAGGGGTTTATATCCCTAATATTGATTACACTAATTACACATAAGTGATTAGCTGCTAAAAACAGTGAACTGCCGAGCATCTCTCAAAACAAAACAACGGGGCTGAAATTATGCCCGATAAAACCCAACCTACGAACTGGAGCCGTCACGGAATATAGACACACTAATAATTTAAAATGAGATCCGAACAACAAACCCCTCTCTGTTGCTCTCCTACACTGTGGAATATGACTGCATGGACTGCATGCCGTGTGTAAACAACACCATTATTTCACTTGATAGAAGATGGACTTTTAGTGTCATCTCAATTCAGAGCAAACAATGCTAATTAATAAAAATAAAATAATAACAACAGTGGCCTAGGTGTCTAGTGTGCTGGAAGCAAGGCAGTCCTAGGCAGAACACTTGTCGTGGTGCGCCCTTCCCCCCTAACATCTGCTCCCCGGGCGCTACCTGATGCAATGATTGGCAGCCTCCTGCTCTGCTTTGCTGCAGGTGGGTAAAAATGCAGGGACCAAATTTCCACTAAGTCATGTGTGGTGTAATGATAGATGATATTTGTGCCTCAATGAAGGCATTCTTCTGTCTTCCTCTTTAAACCCATCAGTTGCAAATCAAGCTTCCTGGACCCTAATATCAGGTCAGTTGTTTATTCCGACTCAGACTTGAGACTGATGTGAACAGATCCTGTTGTGTGAGATGTTCCACCCTCAGTGAAAATATTTGTTTACTGGACCAGGTTAACCAGCTATCCAGCTTGCGACCCTAACAATATTTCGAGTTGGCTGTGTAGATGTTACATCTGTTAAAAATATATTAATACAAATAATATTACAGAAATCATGAATTCCTATCTTGGAAATGGACATTCCAGTGTATCCGACAGTGTTTATGTAATGACTCTCAGTGCCAACAGAGGGAGACAGTAACACTGCAACAAGTCTGAACCTGTAATAACACGTCCTGAAGACAGTGGACTAATTACTCGTCCCTTCCGTGCGCTGTCTCAGGGGAACGACCCTTCTCATCAGGAGATAAAAGCTGGATTCATTTATTATTTAACGACTTGTTGAGAACCGGCAAAGAATGTCAATGACTATAATTGATCCAGTATCATGGACATTAGTGTCGGCTCCAACAGTGATTTAATTGACGAAAGGACACTTAAATGACAAAATTAGAGCTGGGATCAATATGGCAGAGCAGGAGATCCACTGCTGCTCATGTTAACCAGATTCCCATCTGCAGGATGAAGTGAACTGAGGTAGGGTCAAGCCTTTTGCTTAATGACACAAAATGAACACAGGACCAGGCACGATGGTCTTAAAACGTCTGGTGTTAATAGCTGATGTCAGTTCAACAAAGATTTTTCATTCAGACACTACCGGACAAAATCCACTTATCTGTACGAGACAGGAAGTGGTGCTTTTCACAACAGCAGCTTTTTGCAAACGGAGGGAGATTATTTTGGAAAGGTGACAAACAATATTTACTATCAGTCTTTTGAATCATGTGGGATTATCTGAGATGAACTGAATATTGGCATTTAAGACAGATAATATATTAGTGCCGTGCCAATGATTAAACAACCATGATGTTCATCCTTTTCATCGGAATAAGCTGAACATTTACTCTTATACCCTCTCAAATGTAAGTGTCCCTCAGGCTGTTCCATTGTAAATTGAACTTCTGTGACCAGATTGATCAATAATAGAAATTATCATGGGGAGCACTTCTATTTGATATTGTCTTTTGAGACAAAAGCTGCTTTCAGAAGTAGGCAAGGAGATTTTCCCTAGACACAAAGTGCATTTCCATTGTGTTGAAAATGTGCAAATAATGTCAGTGAATCAATAAAAGCAAACTGACAGTTTTCATGTAACAGAAGTGGACATGAGTGAAAATGTATTTCAACTTCTTCTCCAAAATTGACATGGATTTTCAAATATGGGTTGAACAATTAGCTTAACAATTACGCAGAAACTTCTCCAGTGATCTTACGTTGGCCCACTGGCTAAACTGAGCGTCACTTATCTCTCTAATGAATACTAATTCTGGTCTCCATTCATTAGTAGCAAGATGTCTCTGTGTTTTACACTGTGCTCCAGTTTGCCTGCAGCTGTAAACTGGAGCTGATAAGCTGTTTTCAAAGTAAATGCTCCATGACATGCTCTCATTAAGTATCATGGTGAAACTGGTTGGCGGATGTTCACTCGTTTGAATACCTGTCTTAAACAAGCACAGGGACACAGACTGATTCCAATGACGTGACTGATTGAGATGTGGATGACTTGAACACTCTGGTATGAATGTCATGCACGGACCTGAGGGGGGTGTAGTAATCTGAAGCTCCACTGCCGAGTCAGTGATCCTCTTCTCTCAAAGTCTTGGGCAAATGAAGACAGTGTTTTAAAATGCAAATGTCTGAGTTTTATTATGAAATTTTGAAAAGAATGCATTTTCCCACCACAAAAGGATTATATGAGGGAGATTTACCAATTACTTGTTCACACCTCGGAGGAGATGAGGAGCACAGAGAGGGAAGAGTGGAGAGTGAGCGATGCAGGAAGAAGAAAGGAGCTCTGATAAATGAGACAGAAAGAGTGCTGATAGACTGAGGGTAGATTAAGCAGGAGGTAGACTGTTTCATTGCCACCACCAGCAATAAATCCCCAAATAATAACTGCACCCAATTTCATCAGAGTGTTTCAAAATAAAGAAATAAAGGAGTGCGGCTTAGGCATCAAAGCGTGAAAAATCCCTCTGTGGTTGAGAGCTGGATGCCAGTGGTCTCCCTCCTGGTATAATGGCAGATCTTATCAATGAGGGGGGGGGGGCATTTTGTTGGCAGGATTACCCCGGCTTTGTGAAAGGGGATATTCATTAACTCCTGTTGACATCTCGCAGAGCGATCATAATCCCCCTGAGGAGCAGAGGACGGAGCATGTGAACCGGAACAGAGGCTTTCTGCTGCTCGGTGGCGCCAAGATGTAGCCATCCTTGTACAGCGCGGAGAAATGCCAAAGGTTCACTTGCGGAAGAGTGCTCTGCCCGGCAAATACAAAGGCCACTTGAGCGGTAAATAAAATTAGACTGCGAGCACAAACCGAAAACAGCCTGTGTGTGGCATCTCAAGGCCACCATGCTTCTGAAGGGGAGATTTGATGATTGGATGTGTGCACGCTGCTTGGCAACGTCACTATCGGTAGCTGAGGCCGCAGAGGTCGCACCATGGTCAAATGAGAAAGGTACAACCCTGACTGAATGTGATGTCTGTTAAGGGAACAGGCCTCCAAAATAATTTAGTGTGCCTGAAACTAAGCCTGTGTTAGTTGGACAGTGTTTGTAAACAGCATTGAAACTGAGGGAGCTTGCACTGAGGATTTCTGAAGTATTATGCTCATTTGTCTCACACGCTTCCATTACTTTTAGTTTGATTAGACAGAGGCTGAAGGTTTGTGTTGTCCTGATGAGACACATTTGATTATTGATATTCTTAAACATGATGAACAACTTCCTTCTATAGCCAGAGCTATACAGCAACTTTACCAGTCAAATATTATTGTATATTGTATTGTTCAGCCTTTGTCATGGTATATGATGGAGCCATACTGTGTCGTCTTACTCAAGCTCTCATTCCACCTCTCTCACCTGGTGACGAGACACCTGCTGTATAATTCATAATGTCGTGTGGTTCTGACATTTGCAGCCAGTCTCCCTGCCAACACACAGAAAAGGTTTTCTTTTTTTCTGTTGCGCTTCATATAAGGCATGTATCTGTAAAATGTGGTGATAAATATGGGCTCTTAGAAATGTGGAGAAAACAATTTCGCTGATGGAATTCCATTGAGATTAGTAATAAATGGGAATTGCTGTAATATGGGAAGCCCTCGCATTGTCCGACTCTGCCCCCACCCCCTTCTCTCAGCAGGCCTCATCCAGTGTCCGCAACACCTTGATGAAATATACATCAGCTGCCCTCCCACCTCCCCCTGTTTCTCTTGTCCTCTGAGAGTGACGACAGTTTAAAATACATTTTGATGGAAATGTATAGATGGAAACGTGTGGACTGTGTGATGAGGTTAAAAGCTTCTGAAATAGAACGGAAGCTGACTTTGAGAAGTGATTGTTTTTGTCAAACTATGCAGGGGACAGATTGATGCTGAACATTTAATCCAAAAGGACGTGAAAGAGTGGAATTCTTACAGTTCTCACCCAATTCTTCAGAGTTATTACGCAGTAATTGTCCACTGTCCTTGTTGCACTCTGGCAATCAGTTGTATTTTTACTGTTCTGCAGTAACCACCACGCTTGAAAACAGAACATTATCATAATTTAAACCGACAGTAGATGACAGATGATTTTTTTTATGAAGGCCAGAGACTGTATAAGGAGGCGCAGCTCTTAAAGGACACGGCCACCTGACAGTATTCTCCCTCCCTATTATCTGTAGCCTGCAATTAAATGGGACTTGACCAGTTTGTCTTACCATGGAGACTGGAGGCGGCTCGGTGTAATGAGAGAGGCGGGTTAATTGCAACAAGTCAGGGGTCAGCAAAAAGAGGTAAATTGCAAAGTATGGGAAAGGGAGCGAGAAATCTGTTAGAACTCCTGTTAACACAGACACTCGGCTGTAACGACTCTACCTGCTTAATGCACTTGTATGCACTCACACTGCTTTTAACCAAACCACTGCTCACAACACAGTTGCATAATTTGCGTCCATTGTTTGATTATCCGCCAAGCAGACAAATCCGACATAACCAAAAACTTCTCACCTGTAAACAAAGGCCTGCCAGTCATCTTTAAGAGTGTTGACGTATGAAACGTGAAGTCGCACTGGTGTCTCCTCTCACACAAATCTCTTTAAGTGATTCACCATTCAGCTCCCGCCTCAGTGATTAGGCCCATTAAAGCTCTTTTAATGGGACAATCTCATTGAGGTGATTGATATTTGGGGAGAGGAAAGCACAGCTCCTTTGGGGCCGGGCTCGACTAGAGTTTGCAAAAAAATAACACACAAAAATACCCTTGCAATTAAAAAACATCTCAGCTAGAAATGGGCAGAGAAAGAGTGGGGAAATGAAGGGCCATTAGCAAAGCCAATTATGAATTTAGTAATCCATACAATGGACAGCCATTGCGAAAGTAATTACCTTGTAATTACCGAAGCATGTGTGGCTTCGCACCTTTGGTTTACATGCATTATTATATTTTCCTGAAACCTCACAGCTAACTCTACGGAAATATACTGCCGGTGGTATTTGAATTTTATGTTATTTTGAAGAGAAAGTAAATATTTCCCTGTCTACATTATTTTGGGAGGAGCAGGTAGTGTCATGAAAACAGCTCCAGGCCATAGATTCATCTACCTTCCTCTAATTCTGATGCCTGCAGGCAGGTAAAGCCTCTGGCACCCCACTGTAGTGATCCTCAAAGGCACTGACACTGTGTGTATGTGTGTTCGTGTACGTGCTGCCACCTTTCCTATAATCAAAGCAATTCCTCATTCTTTGGCTGTATGCACACTGCACAGCTACCTGAAGCCATTTTTTTTTGGAAAATGCCACAACACCTTCATCTATCACAAACAATCTCAGCAGATTAGTTGTTGGTGCACAAACAATTTATATGCCACCACTAAGATAAATCATAGTGCATTTATTTTTAACCACAGTGCTGTGCCGCTGCTCTGCTCGTCTCAACTGCAAACAAAAAAAAATGTAGAATGGTGAAATAATAATAATATCGGACAAGTGACACTTTGGCACTAGAACCATCATGAAGGACTGGTGATGGTGCTGAGGCTGCTGGTGGGACGATTTGAAGAGTGATGTCCAGGTGTCCAGAGTTGAGGTGGTGTAGGTCGAAGGGGAGCACTGTCGTGAGCTGACAGCTTGAAGAGCGAGAGACAACATTTTCAACCTGTGCGATTTTTGGGCGATCGGCTAATGGTGAGCGCCTCAGCTTGTGACTGGATGAAATGGGAGACTGAGTTGCTGGAGCTGGAGATATGGAAATGAAGAACAGGAGATGTGCGTGTGACTTGGGAGGCATTCACAATAAGACGGTTTAATTGACTAACCTTAAACTGCAGCTAGGGAGTAATTCAACATGGACCACAGCAGAAGACAATCCACAAAACATACAGATGCCCTGCTGAAGCAGACACAATAAGCAAACATCCTAATTAGTTGATAGGAACACGTACTGCAAATACAGCTGATTAAAGCAAGGCGCTGCAGGAGGACAGTGTGAGAGTGTCCCTGGGGGAAACTGAAAAGTGATGAACAGGCTGGGACACATTAGCTATGTTCTCGATTTAGTGATTGGCTTTGAAGACCGATTGCATCACATCCAATAAATAACAAGTCTCCCATAAATACTGCCAACAAATGCCTCCTTCCACCTCACAACAAAGACATCTCCACCAGGTTGATCTCTTCAGGACATACATATCCCATAATTCACTGCACTTACGCGACAAACTGTTTTCCAAAAAGGTAATGGTGGCAGCAGGTGGGGTGAAAATGTTCAAAAAGTATATTTAAAAAATAAATAAAAAAAGAAATGGCTCATGATAAACAAAAATATCTTTTCTATTTTATTTATTTTATTTTATTTTTTTTTTATCAACCAAAGATCTTTTTCCTCTGTAACTCTGTTGCCAGGCGACGGCTATTAGGACGGGACAATCTGCTGATGGAATGGGGGACCAGAATGTCTTATTTCATTCCAGGCGACGTGGCTGCTGAAGAGTACAGCCGATATCTGTTGTGTCGTCCAGGTCCTTCGAAGGATGCGGCCCTGGACTTGAGACATGGCTGCTGATCATTTTATGGCTCAAGTGACTAAAGTTAAAATGAGAGTGACTGAGCCAGGCACAGAACATTATTGTATTCCTAGTAAATTCATGTTAGAATGGTATTTAACTTTATATTCTCGCTGTTCAGGATTAGAAGACTTAGAAAGTATAGTCTCAAAACTTACACTAATTGTTGCCTGAAAGCAGTGCTTTTTGTTTTCTCCTCATTATTGTGGACATGGTTGTAGTTTGTTCCCAGTAGAATACACAAATGACATGAAGTGAGCATGAGCGGGAGGGGAGGGGGTGTCTTGTCCTACTTGAGTAGGTGGCTTAAGAGGGAGAGTGAAAAGAGCCCTTCTGATAATTCCTCATATTTATTTCATGACACAATTCTTCAGTAAATAGTCTCTGCTCCAGCGTTTACCACCACCACAGCATCCTGCTCTACACATCTCATCGTATTCTTTCCCTGACCTCTCGCGCTGGGCTAAAAGCTCTCTGAAGATTAGTTATCAGTCGGTCTATGGCTTGTTTTTACTTCTGTACATTTCCCATATCTGTTTTCATCTCCTGTCTCCTCTCTGCCTCCCGTCTAGATTTCTTCATATTGATTTATTTCTCCCTGTTCCTTCAGCCTTCTCACTCTCCTCTTTCGCTCTGCAGCTCGTCCAGCCTTCTCATGTCTTACCCTGGCGTGTTACATAAGCCCCGCTCGCCTCTTTTTCATCTCCCTCGTGCCCATTGTTTTCTATTGCCGTGGCAATCTGCCGCTGACATCACAGCGACATCACAGTGCAAAGTTTTACATGTCTTAACAGTGCAGCTAATCTCCTGGATTGATCCGCTGCTCACAAATCATGCAATTTATACTGATTGCAGACGTGTCGCGGGATATTTTATCTTCATTTCCGCGCTATCTCTGCTCTCAGCTGCTCGCAGCTTTCTGCATAATTTCTACATTTCATACCGCCATGAGCGCTGGGTTCAAGAGGATGCACTTGCATGAGCGCTTTGATGTCAACTATTTGTTTGGATCCCGGCTGGGGAAAAAAACTTTGTGTAGTTTCCTCTTCCTCCAACATCAATGCCCGTCACAGAGCCGCATGTAGCATGAGGTTTAGGGTTTGGCTCTGAGCTAATCTCCATTGGTGTTCAAAAGCTGAAGGCCCACTGACTCCAGCTTGCTGACTCTCGCTCCACTGTCTCCCAGCCGCCTGTTGCCATGGTTACCTCGGCTCAGTGGCAGGCCGAAGCAGCAGCCTAATGTAGGAAGCAACCTCCTTCACTAAACACTGGTGCTTTTGTTTCGCTGTCATAAGCCACCTCCTCGATTCCTTCTGCGTGTGCCTCCTTCGCTGTGAGCTATTGTGGCGCTGGAGATTCGGGGAAATCTGAGGTGTAAATGACATGTTAGTGCACCCTGACAATGTGGTGGAATAGCCACGTGGGCTCAAAAAGAGAGGAAAAAAAGACCATCAATTTGGCTCGGCTTGACTTCATCAAATGCATGCCCTCGGCCAAGAAAATGTTCTCGGGGCGTTTGAAGGGGGGTCTGTGTAGATAGACTTCAGATTTATCCCGGCGGGAAGAATGTAATGACCTGGTGGATGTGTCCTTGGAGAAATGAACAGAGGGGAAATAGCGAGGAGGGGAAATGGAGGAGTTGGTGGATATGCAGGACAGGTGGTTTGAAAGTGACAGTCATGGAATCAAAACAAAAGAAGCTGGTTGTTTCTGCAACAGTTGGATTTCATAGATTTCAGATATACAAATGTAACAACTTTTTTGAAATGGTTTTAAATTGCACTCACACAAGTGGTAGAATAAAATAGGTAGAATTAACACCGATGGATGCAAAGACAACTATCTCTGGATTACAGTGCATGAAGAAATACAGGAAAGCCCAATGGTGTTTCCATGATTCATCTGTGGCTCTATGGACTCTTCCTCCTGCACTGGTCAAATTTTTCAAACCTTTGTTTTATTGCACAATATATTATGTGTAATTTCTTCCCACCAGAAAATCTACTTTCGATCTTACCCACTGCATGTCTACCCATGTCAATACAATTTGTACGCCCACCCATGACTTTTAAATGCTATTATTTTAACCGTTACGCAGGTCTTTACTGCTGGTACCCAACCTGATTCAGGATATCCTCAGAAGGTCTTAACAAATTCCAAATATTCGTATCATGTCATGAAAACTGATTTGTGTCACATCTCAGGGGTTAGGAATTACAGGTTTTATTACCAATCACCATCAATGAGATGTGTGTCACAGCTAAACCAGGAGCCAAACCCAAACTAAAACTTTCTTTTTGTCCCTCTAGCCCCAGGTCTCTACACTGACAATAAAACTGTCTCTTTTGTGACCAATGATCTCTCATTTCCTCTTTTGGAATAAAAAGCAGGCAGATTATGTCATTCATCTGCCTTTTCTTCCGTTTGTATAAATAGATGCTGAATATGCAAAATTGGCATCTGGCTCGAGTGCTTCTGTCAGTACACGCTGTACATTTCTTAGAAACACGCCAGGGATCCTGTTGGAAAGTGCATGGAGACAATCAGCAAAAGAAAAAAGGAAATTTTACATAAATATAAACAACTCCAATGAATCATATGAACCCCTCTGTATAATGAGGTCATGGGTTATTTCAAATCACCTGGCTGGATGGAGAGGCAAAGGGAAACAGGCAAATCTTTAAGAGAGAAAAAAAAAAAAAAAAAAAAAAACTCTATGTCTCCCTCTCGCCCGAGGCTCATTGTCATCCTTAACAGTTCCATGTAATATTAACATGATGGAGCAGAGGAGCAGAGCCCACCACGCTGCCTCCTATAATCACTGATGCTTAGCTCTACTTCCCAGCAAGGGGGGAGGAGGAGGAGGGGCACTCAGAGAATTCCCCTCGCTCTCACCCAGTGGCCTAAATTCACAGCCAGGTGGACCCGGGGCTTGACAACCTCCCCTCCATGGCTATGCCTCATGTGCTTTGTGTCACAACCGGACCAACTAGAATAATTCTGTCCGCCTCGATTCCTCGCGGTTAGCGATCATTGCCATGGTAATAGCACCAGAACGTTTCTTCTCACCGTCAGTGTGGTTTGAGCTTATTTGAATACTGTTTTTTTCTGCCGGGAGAAAAGGTTTCCACATCTTGTTGAGTCTTTCCAGGTTGTTGTACATTGTAGAGGATATTTTTCATTTGATTTGGCAAGAGAAAGACGCGTCAAATCCACCCACACTGTCTCTTTTGTTTGTTCATTTCCCAGCTTGTCACACAGTCTTCTCCGCTGCGGTTTGCACTGAATGCGTCCAAGCTTTTCTCGATGTCTGTGCTACAAATAAACATTAAAAAAAGAGACCCTAATGAATTGGAGGGAGGACGTGTTCAGTAGAAGAGGTATAATGGAAACCTTTCAGCTGTGAGTAAAATAAACATTTGTCTAAGGAGCAATACTTCACGAACCATGAGGAAAAACCGATAAACTGCAGGGAAATTATCTTGGCTCTGAATCTAAAAAAGCCAACTCTCTGGCTCAAAACGGGAACGAGATGTCATTGTTTCCTCTCAGTTTAAGCCACATTTGCACAGAGGGGGGGAAATGTTGAACAGCCAACTGAGATTAAAGCTAAAACAATCCCGCCGCTATCGCTGCCATTCAGCTCCACCAGGTGTGAGCTGACCTCTGGGTAATTTCCTCCCTAATTACACTGCTTGCCACCATTTATGAAGCGTAATGACGTTATCTCCCTCACCCCTGTGCTGTTGATACACGGAGGGAAACTCGCATCAATCAAAGCGTCGCGTTGTAAAACTCAGCGGAGAGATGCTTGAAAAAAACGGGAACAGGATATAATCTTCTCAGACATTTTAAATGCACCTGAGGATAAAAAAGGGGCAACCAGTTTTCTGAAATGTCAAAGAACATATGGACCAAATTAAAACCCCTTTCCAATTCACCCTGCTCAGTCAAGTAAGACTTTCTATTTACTCTCTGAGTTTTTTTTCCTTGATTGAAGCTTTGTATCATTTTTTCCATTAAAACAGCAGCTGCAACAGAAGCCCCTCAGAGCTGTTAGGTAATCAATAAGTCATGTAAACCTGTGCAGAGCTATGAGGAACAATCTCCATGATGGTCGATTCTGTGGAGAGTATTTCAAAACAAAAGTTCCTGGTCAAATGCAAGGAGGAGGAGAAACTAATTTCAAATCATTAGTCTATTTAACGAAGCAACCTCACACAAGAGCATGCTGTTTAGCATCTGCGGGGATGCTAACGTAAACAATGACACGTCAGAGAACCGTATTTCCTGGAGGCCCGAGGCCTCTCCCGTTACCGTGTTGGCTATGTTGTGATTTTACCACCTGAATCTCTCACTATTGTGGCAAAATCAAAATGAAGAATTCATGCTGCTGGGCTTGTGAGACATTAAGCAGAAAAAGTGAAGAAACTGATTTGGTTTCCTAAGAAAGCTGCCCCTCAAACTTTGCAAATGTGGCTCTGCATACTCTGCAGACTTTTTCCACCTGGCCTCCAACTATAAGTATAAATTTATTCTGCACAAATCCAGGAGAAGTCAGAAGTGTGTGAACACAGTAGGGGATCCCCCGGGGATTCACTGCGACTGAGTCAGCGGGTCGATGACACTTCAGACGTGTAAAAGATGCAAAAAATGTTCAAAAAACAAAATAACTCCTGGGGAAAAAGTGATGTCGAACGCGCAGAAGACACAGACGCACACGTACAGAGAGTTTGTGGCGATAAGAGCCGACACCAGTGTCTTGTCAAAAAAGTCATGTGCAGTTAATACCTCAGTACCTCATTTGAGACTGCAGAAAACCTCCTGCTGTGTTTTGCATGTGAAGGGCAAAGTCTGGGTAAACTGTATCCAATCCTCCAGAGTTTACCCAAAGCTCATCTGAAAACGGCTTTAATGACGAAGCAAATATCTAACAAATTAATTGAATAACAAATTGCTCGTCATGATTTCAGAGTCATCAGTGTAGGAGTTGTGAAAACAGCTGTAGCTGAGCCCTGCTGAAGTAGCTGATGTGGTGAGCAGAATAATAATCTGATGAGAGCAGTTTGTCCCAGAGCTGTGAAAAGATAAATCACAGTAGTTAGAAACATGAGAGCCTTTGGAGTCTCTAGCTCTACCTATTTCTCTTTCACTCTGGCTCTCGATGTCTTTTGGCCTACATTCAGAAGCATAGAGGGCGCCATGACAACAGTTTTATTAATCACATCAATCATCAGTAAGACCATGGCAACCAAAGGGAGCTTTAATCGCTTCTCACCAAGCAAACTATTTCTTTCCTGAGAGGCTCTTCGTCGTCTGCATTAACTTGCTGTGTGTGAGCGTGTGTGTACGTGTGCGCGTGCGTGCGTGTGTGTGTGTGTGTGTGTGTGGGAAGAAATCTGATTGTCTGTCACCGTCTCTATTTACTGAGCACATGTGGGAGAAGAAGTTATTTCCTTCAACTTGCCTAGTACAGTTGCCCTCAAAACTTTGTTTTTTGGCTTTTTCTTGAAAAGGAAGTAGAACCTCTTTGCCTGTTTGCTTTTTATCATCTATGTATTATAACCTATTGAATAAAGCCTTTTTCATCCGCGTAGTTTCATCTAATGAAACGCTGGCATTGTGGATTGTCTTCATATTTTGAAGTGAAGCCGTTCAAGCATCAGCAAGCAGTTGTAGCCTGGAGCTGTAGACTTGTCTTGTTTAATCATAGATCTTCTTGAAGTGGGAACATTTGTGGCGTATCATTCTTTGGTGTTCCACCCTCATTCTTTTGAAGTTATGCTGAGCTCTTTACAACACTGCTGTTTTCTTATGTCCAATCAAAATCTTCTATTTGTTTTGGGTCAAATCCCAAAATACGTGATCTCAAGGCAATGTCCAAAGCCCATAGGCACTTGGTGGAGGATTCTGTAGAACAAACTCCTCATCCTGTGCCCGTAGCCTCAATACATACAAGTTGTCTGGAAAAAAAAGACAAATTATTTAATTTGGTCTGTCATTAAGCTGTCTGCTTGTTCACACCTGCTCATGTTGAGCACATCGTACTGGCTGTTATAAAGTCCTGAGATCTAATCAGTTATTTTGGTGCATTTCATTCAGTACCAATTGATGCAGCTACAAAATTAAAAGCCACATTTGATAGTATTTCTGTAACAATGAGTCATTACACTTCATTGAATGTGCTACTTTGATTGATTTGCTGATTTTTTTGTCCCTGTGGTGTTTCTGGCCAGTTTCTCTGGTGTTTTCTTGGAAATCACAGACCCGTGCAGGTTTGAGTGCTGAATTGCTGTCTCGTTGAATCTCATCTTTTAGCTGTATCATCAGTCAAACTGATATATTGGAATATTGCCACATAACACCTTCTCTGCTTTTTCGGACATCACTTCTGCTCTGCCTCTTCAACATTTCTTTCGAGTCTGAGCCAGGCCGTGCAAACCCTGCTGCGAAGCTCCCCTTTCACAGAAACATTTGCATAACATCATTTCTTTGTTGTGGTGTGATTCCATGGCAAGCATATAATTCCTCATTAATTAAACATAAAATGATCGGCATCCCTCACATCATGTTCAGTGTCAGCTGAGCAGGCAGATGGTTCATGATTTCTTAATGGGGAGAGATACTTGCTGACTCCACTGACAGATCAGTGGTCATGAGGAGGTGAAATGAATTGTGTTACACTGGATGTACATTGTTTTCCAAACCGAGCTGTTTTGCAGAATGCCAAACTACTTGCATGCAATGTATTTAAACAGTAAAAGCTTCACATAGTTGTCCAGAGTCGAGAGAGTACAGTTGCTGCGACTAATAAATAGAGATTGCCTCGTTGGAGTTAATACCCAAAGGAATGCCACTCATTGCGATGAGAAATTGACATGAAAAGAAAAACTGTACATCCGTAATTGGTAGAAGACAACTCTTTGTTTCTGTGCTCAAAGGCTATGATCAGAGTTCTGGCGTCTGTCAGAAAAGCTCAGGGCAAATCAAGGCTTTGGGCAAGCCGCCATCAGAGAGCTTGTGTTGGGAACTGGCACAGCCTCTTTGACTCTCATCAACAGTGGAGGTTTACTGCAGCCCTCACGCATCCATACTGAGCAGGTCCAAAAGTATTGTGTAATTTCCCTTTTTGCATTGTTTGATGTGATCTATATTTAATCATACATCAATGAACATGCCAATTTACCTGTCGAGACACAATAATCCATGATTTAGAAAACTACTTGTTTTTAGAATCATGCAGAAATCAGTTAGTCAACAACTGAATTTCTTCATTCAAAAGTATTCAGACCCTTAAGTCCTGGCAGTAATTACAACTTCAAGCCTTTTGGACTAGAAATACTTTTGAACAGATATTTTCCCCACCAATCAAAACATTCCACACTAAATTTAGGGCAAAAGTCTTTACAAACTGTGCACACCTGGATTTGGGCAATTTATCTATTTTTTCCTGGCAGATTCTTTCAAACTCAGATTGGTAGTTTTGGTGAAGTGCCATGTTCAGGTCTCCAGCCGTGTTTAACTGCAGGCTTTGGCTGGACCACTCGAGATCAGTCAGACATTTCTTGTGAAACTGCTCCAGCCTTTTCTGTGTGTCATGCTTTGGGACGTCGTCATGCTGAAATGTTGACTGGTTCTATGCACTGTGGAGCAGGTGTTCTTCTTGGACCTCTCCCTTCTGAATTCATTCTTCCTTTAATTCAGAGCACTCTCTCGGTCCCTGCTGCTCTGGGGCACCGTCTCAGCAGGATTGCTTCATCTCTGGGAAGGTAATATCCAGAGTTTGGACCAAAACGTCTGTTTTTGTCTCATTAGACCATGTGACATTTGCAGTTCAAGTGAATAGCAACATAGGAAGAAATGTGACAGATGTTCTGGAAAGCCAATAGTAATAGAAAACCAAGGCTTTGACAACCTTGTTATCATTCTAGCTCGGTTGCTTATCTTTAGACATTTCATCTCTGATAGTCTTCCTCATGTTTCAGCCAGTTTCTCATTGACCATTTGGGTAATGCAATTAATACCAATGTTGTTTTTCCTGAATCTATTCTCCTGGTACTCATCTTTACTTTCAGTTGATGGTTGTTGATGTCCTCCTTCAATGAGCAGCAATCCCTCATAAACTCAGCCAGCAGCATTCCTCTGTATACGCTCTGTGTTTTGAAGTCATGCTACCTGGGCATCCTGCGGGTTGTTTAGTAAATCCTGGATATCGCTCATCGTGTCAAGTCATCCCTTTGCTTGATGAGTTGAGGATCAGCACAGTGAAACCTTTAAAGCTTGCTTCCTTTTGGCTATTCATCTTCACACAGGGCTCACTACTTGAATACCAAACTCTGTAAGGCATAGTTCTCATGATAGACAAGACAGTGACCAGGTGGCCCCATGTTTGACTATTCTTAGACTTCATGGCTGCAGTTACTATGAGGATGGCAGCACATCTAAAAACAAGCTCTTGCACTTAAGCAACAACAGCAACATATGGGAAACATCGCAGAAGCTGCTGCTATTTTTACAGCCCACTGATGCACTGTTGTTTCCTTCTTCACGTACCTCATGCATGTGGCATGTGATATAGTGACAATAATAATGTACAAATTAAACAGAATCTGGCACAGGAGGCACAATACGCTGATCAGTGATTGAAATGATGGTGTGACAATTTGTGAGGATGCGTTCTTAATCAAAATTGTAGATGCAGCAGTTATCTCTGAGATACATTTTCACATGGCTGCCGTCACAGTGAATCATTTTGGGAGAGAATCAAGTTTTCTGTGGTTTATTTCTATTCCATTCGCCTGTGTAGCCTGTTTGGCTGCCACAAGGCTCACTGCCTGTGGACCTAATGAAGTTTGATTCCTGCTCACACCTCATTGCTCCAGGGGAGTCTCCAGAGTCCCCCCCCCCCCCCCCGCCTCCCCAGGCCCCCCCCCCCCCCCACACACACACACAAAAGCAAGTCTGGCCAGATATCCTTTGCATTGACTTCCGTTCAATGTGGACAGCCCAACCTGAACCCTGACCAATTCATACTTAACTGAGGGCTACCAGCACTGACAAGTTCAGTTTCTACTGGTAATGGTGCCAAAGAGGTATCAAAAATGAATGCACCCTCTCTGTTGACATTTAATTGGATTGTGTTTTTCATGTAGTGATGTGTAGTTTGACAGTTTAACAGTGAAAGTCTTAATATTACACTAACCCTTCACATCACCTCGTAATGAGGCGGATCGGTAGATGTCTCACTCTGTGACATTCCCCATGTTTTCCAAGGCATTCCATCTTCTGCTCTCATTTGTCTATTTTTACCACTTTTGATTCTAACAGCCCCAATAACAGTCTTATCTCTGTTCCTCCATGTAATTTGTCACCATCTATCCCCCCCAACTCACACACACACATCCCCAGACCCCCACACCCTCCAATCACACAGTGTAGGGCAGCTCGGCATAGCGCGCTGAGATGCGTTAATGAAGGTCAGTGGGCCACTCCATGCTTGTGGCTGCTTCCACTGGGCTCTCACCTAACCTGATGCCCTCTTCACTCCTACTCGACCCCTCTGACAGGCCTCCTTGAAGGCTCCAAAATGACTAAAATGTGTTTTTGGTGATCAAAGAACAATTGAATAGCGCTTTATCACATGATGTGACAGCAATTGAATAATTGAATATATATACATACAGGAAAGTGCAAAATGCAAAAACCAAGTAAAATACTTGGTGACAATGAGAAGATACCTACACAGCTTTATGTTGCCATTTATCTTTGTCATATTGTGCAGTGGTGGAGCATCATCTCTATATTAGAGACTCTAGGATTACAGAGCCACAGCTCATACGGCTGCTCTAATGCTTGGTATTCATTTCATTGGAAGCCTGACAGTATACGTTTCTACACGCTTCAGTGTAATCAGATGATCTTAATTCTTTTGTCAGGGTTTGGATGTGGCAGAATCTCTTTGTTCCCCTAATTGGTGCAGTATAATGCAGATGCACATGGAGATGTGTGGTAATGAGTTCTCATTGGATTAATGGTGTGTCACTGCTGCTACTACTACTACTCTCAGGATTATTGCTGCAGTCCACTGTTCTTTCTCCAACTCTGGCTCACTCTGACCTAAAAGAATAAAAATAACTCATTGAGGAAATCCTGAGGAACTCCACACATCCCTGTTACATCTGTTGTGCTTATGCGGCCTCTTGGCCAGGTCGTCGTTGAAAATGAGAACTGGTTCTCAATTGACTTACCTGGTTAAATAAAGGTTAAATAAATAAATAAATAAAATCTACAATATGACTTTATTTCATTTTAATGTTTGGACACAGGTTTTATTTAGCTATTAATTCAGGCTTGGCCTTTTTTCTTATGTTGAGTGGGGCATGAGTGATTTTGCTCTGGTTTCATGTCGCCCTTAAGGAATTTCTAAATGACAACAGCTTGTCTCCAAAAGCCTGAAGCGAAGATATGACAGGTGAGCAGCACCATCTCACCAGCTCACCAGAGACTAAGGGAAAGTGACTTGTTCTTTGTTGAGAGCTGATTGTACAGCACCAGAGGTGGAAGATTTCTTTCCCTGCTAAGAGTGAGACTGCTGTTCAGATTGCACCCAAATTTGGGGGAAAAAAGTATTCCGACAGTTTTTCATGTCTTTGTCAAAAGCGTTTTTTGTGGCTCCCGGGTGGAGACAGGCTGGAACACAGCATCATCTTGAAATAAGAAAAATGACAAGAGAGAGGAATAATATTAACTAAACAAATCAATAGCACATTCCAGCCTCCAGGAGGCCTCCTTAAAGAGAGTTATCCTCGGAAGCAGTAGGCAGGGTCCCCCGGCCAACTCTAAATCGTTCACACACACGTGCATGCTCATGCGCACATAGAAAATCACTCTTCAATGGCCTCACAGGAGCTGCCTGTGGAAGCTAATGGCACAGTAAATGGAATGAAGCAGGGTGTGTGTGTGTGTATGTGATACGAGGGCGATCCGTTTTTCAAGTGATAGGAAATTTCATCACCGGAGCAATAAGAGGAAGAGGGGATGACTACTATGATCTGGTTCAGTTTCCACACAGGCCCTTTGCACCGCAGCCAGGAGAAAGAGCAGCGGCTGAGCGTGAATAATGCAGATGAAGCCTCCCTGATTGCTAATCAGATATGACTGATGATCTAGAATTACTGTCATTTGTCATAGCTATGATGGCTCACTGTGGAGAGCTGCTCTGGTTGTTATCGTCTTCTTTTGAATGCTGCATGGGTGTGTTATCAATTCAATAATGCATTTGTGTGAAATAATACAAAATCAACCTGTAATCAGATAAGTGGTACCGTTTTAAATTGTAAAACCTCACCATGAGTCACCCTTTAATGCCTCGCATTTGTTCATTTACATTTGATTAAAAGCGACAGTGTGTAGAAGCTTGTGATGTCGACTGTTGAAATTGCAGGTCACAGCTGAACACCCCTCAAAGGGCCTTCAGTTGGTCCACTCTGGACTAATGTAAAATGGCCTCTGTAGAGAGGACCCCCCTTGATATAAATATGAAGTATAAAGTCATATAAAGGCATTTTTTTTTCAACGAGTGAAAACATAATTTTACATTACACTTACACTCATCTTCAACCGCTTGTCCATGACTGGGTTGCGGGGGGTGTTGACAATTCTAGCTGTCATTGGGCGGAAGACAGAGTTCACAGGGCCGACATACAGAGACAGACAACCATTCACACATATGGGCAACCTGACATGCATGTCTTTAGAATGTGGGAGGAAATCGGAGCACTTGGAGGAAACCTACGTAAGCACAGGCTCAACCACAAACATGCAGACTCCACACAGAAAGGCCCTCCCAGCTCAAACCCAGGATTTTCTTATTGTGAGGCAGCAGTGCTCACCACTGTGCTGCCCTATTTTACATTACATTTCTGCTAATAGATCCCTTACACATAAATCTTACACACTAAAGCTTTATTAGTCTTTCATTGATAGTTGCAGCTTCATTAAGTAATCTGAATCCGTGTATGTGCTGTTCATGTATTGCAATGCTACCAGAACATTAACAGAAGAAACACCAGATTCAAAATCACATGGTCCCAATGCAGTTCATTAGTCTCACTAACAGACTGCACTAATGAAATGTTTGTGTAATTTGTTACAACACAGACACACAAAAGAATTGATGTTTAGCAAATCTGCAAAATTGGAGAATACGTTACGTTTTTTTTTTATGTCCTCTTAAAATTCTTGCCATCCCCACATGGCAACAGTGATGTGAGAATGAAAGCTGTGACTAATAAGCCATATGGTCAACTTTAGGAAAATAAAGCTCCCAATTGAAGTTAGGAGAAGATCAATCTCAGAGACCATCTTACAACAGCCAATAATTCCAGACTTCTGGGGTAGACAGTGGATATCTGGGTCTGGCTCAGTCTTCCGTTTATCGTACACCGTTTACACTCTTTCTCTTTTATCGCCCTAGTTGAATGCGTCTCCACTCAAACACTTCCAGGTGCTAATCTCTGCTAATGTCTATCTGCATATGAATGTGGATAATTCAAAAAGAGAAGAGATTTCAGTCAAAGTGCTTCTTCTCTTTTGTTCTCCACATGGACAGTTTATCTGCAGGCTACCAAAAGCTGGTCCAATGTGACTGGCTCAACTAGAAACCTAGAAGACTCCCAGCTCCTAAATCTCGTCTCTTGCCATCACATTCTAGTCTATTCTTGGAGAAAATAGGAAGATAATTGTGAGCATTGAAGGTGAATGTTATTTGACAGGATCATTTCCCCATGGCTACTTAGAGGATGCTGTTGCTGCTTCCTGCATTGACAGATTTGCATGTAGGAATTCTAGAACAGAGAGTTCAATAGTTTACGGTAGACCTGTAATATATCAAGCCTTATCAGTATTGAAATTTTAATACTCCCTAATCTCAGCATTGGCATCAGCCCTCAAAATCCATATAAGGATGAGCTCTAATGCAGATAATGTTTGTTACATCTTAGCTGAAATAATACTGTGAAATATTTGTGTATCAAAAATCTGCAGCACAAATCAGGGAAACAGCTTTCACCACTGCAGTGTTTAGAAGAAACACACCTTCAAATACCTGGGACGGAATCGTGACTAAAATAGAATGTGGTTCAGTCAGAGGGGATGCAGCAAAGTAGGTGTGGGTTCTTAAAATGGACCATTTACCTCACTTTGACCAAATAGTTTCAGTTTTCTAAGGGATTGAACTCAAGTTTCAAATCCCTTCATTTTTATGTCTAGCACAGCTGAGCCACTGAGAAGTTTACAAATGCAGTTTGACAAACAGTGAACCAACTATACAGTGATGAATTGTTCACTGTAATACGGTTCAATGAATGGATGTAATGAATGGAAGCAGGGGGAGAAATGCAGAGTTGGGAGACTCCAGCAAACGTGATGCTAATGATCCTTCAAGTGTTCTGCGGCGATTTCTACTTCTGTTTACAGTATGTCAGCTCTATGCTGGCAACAAGATCCAAGGCTGTCGGTCTAAATTTAGACCTCACTTCCTCCGCCTAAAAGTTGAGTAAGGCTCCAGAGATCTTAAACTGGATACTGAGCTCCTGGAAAAGTTCCTGCAGTTAATTGTCTTGTTTTGGGAGATACCTCTGCCAGGCACTTGCATAAAAATATCTGTTTTACATAACTCTGCACTGTGGTTGAGCTGAAGAGTGTTTCATGTGAGTCTTGTATTTGAATTTAAAACAGGTGTCATGCATTGGACCCCTCTAGCTCAGTGTGTCCCAAAACCGGAGTCGGAGGACAGTGAGAGGGGGATGCAAGATTATTCCCAGAAATTGTATAAAATTTAAAAGCAATTGAAAATTGCACATTTTAGCCATGGGTGCAATATTGTCCATGAGTGTTGTTGCCTTCACTTGCAGTTCCTTCAATCATTCGTGGTCACTCTGTTTCTCAGTGCATTCAGCATTTTGCTTTACTGTTGTAAATGACAATGAATCATCAGGAAGCACTAAGAGAAACCCATACAGTGCCTTTCCATCACATCCTGGTGTGGGGCAAAACCAGATGTGCCAAAAATGAAATATCCACTTACCTTGAATTAGATTTCCCTGTGTGAGCATTGTTGGTAACATTATGGATAAGTCTAGCACACAAGTTAACAAAATATAAAAATAGGGCTTGTTTTTATTTGTTTAAATGAAGAACTACTTAAAACCTTGAAGCCATCCCAGTGTATGACAGGCGCTTTATAAATACATAAATCTGCCTTGCCTAAATTGTAAAAAATATATATATCATCCCCCAGATTTTTCCAATAAGTCATTACCACAGATTAGCTGCACATCAATTTTCAGCACCACTGTAATCACTGACAATTTTTGTAATTTGCTGCAAACCTCTTCAAATGAGTAAGTATTCTTCTCATGCCTCAACCAACTCCAGGGGTATAATGGCTTTCACACGTCCCTGGCACCTTTTTTTTTTTCTGTTTTTTAATACTACAAAGTTCAACAGTTTCAACACCTTCACAACATCCTCCACCCATGAGCCATGTTTCATTGTGACAAGCAGGCTGAGTTTTTCTGGGCCACTGCCACCCCTGATTTGTGACAGCCCCCTCTGCCTCGGCACTCTTTCATGTCAGCTCACTAATTCTCCCTTGCTCAGCCTCAGGTTGACTCCCGCTTCCATTAAACTCACATAATCTATGGCCACTGAGGTTCCCACTCTATAGAAAAGTGCTCTACACTTGTGTAATTACCTAGGATTTTCATTTTCTATGTTCCCCTGTCTGTCTCAAGGGGTCTCTCTCTGTAGCAAAAGGAACAATTAATTTTGGGTCACCGCTGTTGGGAATTTGGAAATTAAAACCGTCTCGCTCGGATTATTCTGACGGAAATAAAGCATTTTGATTATTCCCCGTAGAATTTTCACTCCTCTCATTTCCCTAACCTTTAGAAGCCTTGATAACGGATGACCAAACCATTGATAGGTTTGAGGAGACAAGGAAACTCTAAAACTCTATTGATCCTGAAATAACTGAAAATGTAAAAATCTATTATCAATGGAATACTGACAGAGTGGATGATACACTGCTCAAATGCAAGGCAGATGTATTTCCTAATTCAATTGTAGTTTTTGTGCAGTCAGGGAAAATGCACAAAAGGCATTTATTGATATTATACTCATGTTTTAGGTCACAAAACCTAAAACAGATTAACAACTGTGACTTTTTGCAATGGATACTTTCATCCAAAAGGCTACTTCAGGCCATTATTCGAGGTATACTCTCATTTATTAATGTGCTCAGGAGCAAAGCAGCCTTAAATCTACCCAGATACTCTATCTCATCAATTATAACAGCAGCCCCTCTTTGTCTTCTCCAGTATCTTTGGAAAGTATGGCAGCAGGTAAGTGATTGTACACCACAAGCACCCCCATCACCACCGCCCCCTGCCCCCCAATTTAATTAGACCAATCCTGCTGGTTAAGGCATGCTCCGAATTCTATTAACCTCAGTGGAGAGATGGGTGGGAACCTCTGAACAACCCTGATGAAATATTTACTGGTGAGATTTACATGCTCAGAAAGACAGCAGGCTACAAGAGGAGGGGAGGATGTGGAGTTTCACTGGCCTTCATCATCATTCGATAATTGATAAATACTGTATACATGTACATAAAATAACATATACATAGTGCAACAAGCAAATATCGAATGGGGAAAAAAAATCAAGTGTTAAATGATGTAGCTAAATTGAGCATATTTACATATGCTGGAAAGTGCCTAATTCAAACATCATTTAGACATAAAATATTTAAAGATATAAACAGTGCTACTTTATGTAACAGACAGGTTGGTCTCCATGCAGTAACAGTATCCCCTTCTAGCTGTGAATTAATGGCTGTGTTAGGAGTGGACGTACAGTACATAGGCCTTGGACTGACTTCTGTCGACACAAAGGACGTTTCTCACCGAAGGCAATGTAGCCAGGCTTGTTAACTATGTGGAAAATGTCATACTCGTGCTTTGCTTTCTGGTTCAGCGATGAAAAACAATGCATGTGCGAGTGCAGAAAGGTGCAGTTTATTTGACTCTGTCTCTCTCAATCCACTTTTGGGATCACAGGGAGATGCTCGGAGCATTTAATTTCCTCATCGTAGCAGCAGTCGGCCTCTCTAAAGAGACCATTAAAGTGCTGTCGCGTGAGGTGAAATCGTGATGCGTTGTCAGTTCTTGAGACAGAGATAATAGAATTTGAGCTGAAAGGGGAAAATGAAGAAAAGAATTATACCAAGATAAGTATTCCAATTTTGCTATCACACTTTTAATTAAAAATCTTCCGTTTTGATCGCTCAGATGAATTTGTGGTGTAAATGAGGGTAAGGTGCTGTACAAGGTCAGTCTGTACGTTGAAGACCCATCAAAAAAAAAAACCTCATTATGGAGGCATTCTTATTTTGGGGGGAGGGGGTTGTCTATTACCCGAAGGAGGTGAACTACACGTTCCTGACTGACAATGATTATATTCTCCATGGGGGTTAAGGGTTTGAGTGTGTTTAGTTTAAATGTACAAGTGAGTGCATGTGTGTTTGACCTGTTGTAAGATGCGTTTGTCTCCAGCTATTTAAAGGCTGCACTCAGGGTTAAGCTGGGACCCACGAGGTTTAACTGATTCATACCTCGGTCTCCACAGTTTAAAATACGTTGAATCGTTTTTGGATCAGTTTTTACTTGTGGATCATTTTATACTTGTGAAACATGTCAACCTAGAACTTGACAGAACGCACCCTGCCCAAGGCCCAACCATTTCATTTCATGAAATTGGACACATTTGAAATGGATAATTTGATATAAGACACACAAACTTTTCCCTGGGAAACCATATTTCACAATGGTGAAAAAGAATTCCTGGATCCACCCCATAAAACATCCACTGAAAAGAAGACAGTAGAGAACCATACAGACTAATCCACTATTCTTCAAGGAGCCTTATATTATTTAACCACATGCACATACAAAGAGAGAGAGAGAGATGTGCGTGAGACTATACACGGTATAATTAAACAGGTAAACTGTTCGATGCACCACTTCATGCCATGTTCCCCAAATATAGGGAATATAACAAAGACATGAAGATGAACTGGAGGTCTGTAAAATAAAATAATTATGTTTTTTAGGTCACCAGCTGACTTCTTAAGAATAAAGTATAGCTCAGGCTCACAGCTATGATTAACGGATGGTGAAACAAATAACAGTATAATGACACACAGGCAAGCGCATATTATTAAATTGGGGCCTAATTCAGGCTCTACCCTCGGATATCGCTGGCGCTCATCTTTCACCCGAATGCTTGTTCTCCTCCCAGCAGTCACAGTCCCACCTGTTCAGCCGCTACCGTCTAATTGAGACTTACTGGATGTTGTCAAGCAGCAAGGGAGCATTAATGAACAAACTGCTGTTAGGCCTCTAACCATGCTATGCTAGCTCAGAGCTTGGAAGCATTGGAGGGCAGGCACCTTCAGCTGTTTTCCCTCCCACCCCTCAGCCTTGCTGGGGCAGACGCCAGGCCTTTCATCCCTGCCCAGGCCTCCTGCCAACAGAAGAGTGAATAATTCACCACCTTCTGGATGATCACATGTAACAAAGTCCCTGCTTATTCAAGTATTCATATCGACATATAAATCGACGTGTCCAGACACTTATTGCTGCTCAAAAAGGGACGTCTCCTCAGAAATAATTATGAACGGATGTCGAGAGTGAATTACATTTTAGAAACACTGAAGAATGAGCAAAAAGCAAGTGGCTGATTGAACATTTCCCTTGTGAAGTTTTAATCATAAAAATGTCATCCCAATTTCCGCGTGCGTTTACCATCACTTTTAACCTTGACAATTGGAATGGCCTTTTCCTTTTCCTCCAAGGATGCTGGGTAAACAAAAACAACCTGCCCTCTATTGACTGTTTAAAATGACCTGCTTTCTCCTGCTGTCTTTTGATTTGCTTTAACAGCATTAGGCTCATTGAAAACAGATCAGTGTTGATTGGCTGCAACGCTCCATGAAGCCGTGTGTCTGAAGAATTTGCGGATTGCGTTAATGTTTTTGACGCTTCCCTGTTGCAACATGAATACTCTTCATGGTGCATTACTTTCAAATCAACGGATAAAAAGAAAGCTGGGAGGGAGAATAAAAGATGGGGATAGAAACATGCATAATTACTATGTCAGCGTATAGCCATATGCTCCTTGGCAGCTAAATGAAGACACTCCAGAGAGAAAGAGAAAGAGAAAGACAGAGGAAGTCTCCTTGACCTTTCTCTGCATTTAAATTGTGTGTCTGTACAAGTGGCGTGAACAATGTCACACGTATCCACGCAGTCCGTCTGTGGCAGCTTGATAATTGTGACTGTGTGGACTGGCTGCACGATGCTCGTCAAAGACCTATGACTTTCTGTCTATTTCCTATCTTCGTCTTTTTCCAAATGATGGGGTGTTTCATTTTCCAGCTGTGGGCTCTTAGAAGTAATCAGATGTGCCCTCTTTGAGTCTCACGGCACTCAAATGTGTTGAGTGGCACAAGCATAAACATACAACCCAAACTCTATTCTGTAGGCCCTTGAGCTGCTTTACTATATCATCTCTCCCGTCTTCAGCCTGGATTAACAATTTCTTTCGTAATTTTTGCAGATCATGCTATTATATGTGGATTCAGGGAAGCCGTGACCTTTGCTGAGATGTGTAGGCCTTCTCACAACTTGCTGACACTTAGTGTTCTTGATATGAGCTAATGCCCGAGGGCGACATCCCTACACCCCATACATGTCACATCCTCTGGTGAATGTGGTTTGCATTATATTTTCCACAGCTGTCAAATCTGCACTAATGGCGATATGACGAGCTTTACATATAATTACGAAGCCGTTCTATGGTTGCGCGAGCTCGGTTGACATAGTGACTTGTGTTGTCCACTTTCTTGGCTCATCTCGGGGAGTGAGTGTGACTTTGTCAAACTGCGGATGTGCTGGTGGTATTAAACAGCTGGCTTTGCTCAGATCAGCCCACAGCTTTGATCCCGGGGTGCAAATACATTTAAAGGTCGATAAATGTCATGGCCAGGAGGAGCCTTTCTGTACTGAAAACAAATTAATCTCAATCTCGAGCCCTTCCCCTGGTTTTGTTTCGATGCTGTAAAATTAAATTAAAAGTGTCTAATCAGCAGAGGAAAAACTAACTTTAAGCCGATATTTATAAAAAATATATAAATGGACCATAGCTTTAAATTGAGCAAAAGCTTTTTTAAATGTGGGCTGATATTTCAAACTGGTACACACACATAAGGAACATGTGGTGCAGACAGTTTGAGGACACACACTCTGTGTTTATATCTGGAGGAGCCCTGGCTGATCTGAACAGACCCCACAGCTGACAGCAGCGTTCCCCAGATGGGCTGCCTGAGGCTGGGGAAGGCAAGAGATGCAGCCCTGGCTGGGCAGGCTGCAAAACCCAGCAAGAGATTCATCATGCGTGTGTAATCAACATGAGAAGAGTTGCAAAGTGACCCTCCCCCTCCACTTAAGAAAACAAATTAAACTGACTCATGACTTTGTGATAAAAACATAGGGTCCTATTTTATTAGGTGATGCTGGCTGGTGTGGAAGTAGCTTTAACCTTGATGAATAATGAATAGGATCTGAGCAACTTTATTTTGGCACCACACTCACACAAATGGGCATGGAAGTTTTATTGAACTTTAACACATCCTAAGTAAAACTTTTATTTACTTGCTACAGCGTATAAGGGAACTAGAATTCTACAAATCGTTAATGACATTTATTTTGCACAGGTTCAAGTGAATTAATGCTGCCCTGTTATCTCATCAGATAGCAACACCAGCGGCTGAGCAATACCCTGTATTTTCAAGCACTGGTTCATTAATAGTAGAAACACAAAGTTTCTGTTCGAGCCATATTTTCCAAGTTGCATCATGGCAACACCACACAAGTGCAGGTATTACTGATTGTGATCTCCTTCATTCAATCCACTGTATGTATGTATGTATGTATTAATCATATTGCAATATATATAACTGGAACTTTTAGTAATTGGATTACTTTCAGTGGCTATGTGCTCCTGACCAACACAGGTTGTTTGCACATGTGAAGGATTGTGAAGTGTTCTCTCGCTCCCAGTCTTTTTTTTCCTGTCATCACCCTTCCCTCCTGGTATTATTTGACCTGCCATTCCTATCTCATGGTGTTTGCTATTTTTCTCCTGTAATCAGACACACAGATTCATCTCTGTCGCCCTCAGACAGCACCTAAATCAATTTCCCAGCACTCTCCCACCTCGGAGGGCTGCTGTCAGGGCTGGCACCTCGCAGCTCCAGACACACCTATATGCAGACGCACACACTTTCTCCTGCTTCTCCCTATAGTCAGTACAGCACACACACACACACACACACACGCTCATACCTGTGATTCACCACATCACTGTTCTCTAATGTCTTACTTGCTTCATCTTTGCAGCATCCATTTGTCACTGCTGACAGGTCCTGGCAGCAGCATCTATCCATCCTATCTTCACCCTCACCACGTCAGCCCACACTCTGCTTTCTCAACCCTGACCCCCCCCCCCTTGGCCCACTCTCATTTTGAACTTGGGACAAAAAGGAGCGATGATAGTGTGACCATTGGTGGCAATTATTGATGTGGGGCCGTGTCTTCACGTGGTTGCCCTGGCTTTGGCATCAGCCAGTGCGTTTCGATGAGAAACATGAGATTTCAGGTTGAGCAGTTAGCCAAGCCAGCCAGTCAGCTGTGTTCAGTGTGCTTAAGTGAGGAGGGCTCAGCTCGGGCTGGCATCCTGTGAAGAATCGCTTAGACATGGTGTCATGGCTCGTGTGCGTGTCTGCTATGTGACGGTCGTGGAGCTTCATTTACATGCAATTGCAATTTAAATAGAAACACAATATCAGGGTGTTCTCGTTTTCAATGTTAGTTTTTAAGGATTTTAATGTTGGCATTTAGCTCAGACTGCTAAGCATTGCACTGGTGCAATTTAGTGATTCAGTAATGTGGCTGAAAAATATCTCCCCCTGGAAATGAACTGATGTTCTCACTTCTTAAAAAGATGAGATACACCAGATGAAAACAACTTAATGAGTGTCATTCTGTCAGAGCAGCTTCAGGATGAATTGCAACACCAGGCACCAAGGTCGCAGTTTAGGTCAAGCATTTAATGTGATGAAGGTTCCTGTTCCTCTGTAAACTGTCCGAGCTGTGCATTTTTGTTTTGTGTGAGTTCTGTGACTGGTGAGGAATGTCTGAATACATGACACTAATCAACCAGTAAACTTCATACGAGCCTGGATAGACAGAGAAGTGCTTTAACAGCTGATGTAGCCCGCAGACATTCTGGTCCGATGATTCAACTGGATACAGGCAAATATTACTTAATTATTTTAGGCTGTAAATCTTGTAATATTAATATATATTGAGTGACTTTGTTAGTGTTAGTGTGTGGCCATCAAACCTAACAAAACCCTCCAAAATAGTTGTCTCCTTGTCTCTCTGCATCTCTGTCTAGCATGTGTGTTTTTGAGGGAGCGCCGCCGCTGCCTTTTAAACCTGAGGGTCAATCAGCAAACAGCGCTCACTGTGCTGACTGATCCTCGGGGGTGCAGGTCAGGTTGCTCCCCCAGCCCCCCTCTCCTCCACCGTGTGCTTTAGGCCTGTTGTTAATAAGTACTGTGTCTGACTGTTTGTGTTCTTGTAGTGAATATGAGAGACTCCCCCCTCTAAGCCGACTGCATGATCTATTTTTATAGCACCTTAATGAATAAATATGCATTTTAATGAGTTCAAAATAATTTTCTTGAAAGTGCTTTACAGTTGTTTCCACACGTTGCAGGAACTAATTAAAGTATACCATATTTGTTAATGAATGTGTTTTATGGCTTTATGAATGACCTTATTAGCGCTGCTGTCTAAGTGTAATATATCACGCTGATTATACCTATTCATTAATTACCTCTCTACCCCCCAAAATGGTAAATGTGGACATGAGGCTCTTGATCCTGCAGAAAACAATCATAGCACAGCGGGAAAAAAAGCTGGATAATGAACCAAGTGGAGTTATTCGCAGCTGTGACCTTAAGAGGAATTCTGCTCCAGCACCTTATCCACATCCTGCTTCCCCCACAGACACTCTGTGTGTGTGTGTTTGCCATTCTGGCTAAGCTTCTTTTAATCAAATATTGATCTGAAAATCAAAGACAGGAGTAGAGTTAAAGCTCCCTCTCCATAAGTCAACACCACAGGGAAATAATTGTGTAATTCATTTTTTGTTATTTACCTTGTTACATTTTTTATGCATTACAAAGACAATCTGTGCAGCTGTGTATTATCAGCTGGTGTGACCCACCACTGGTCCACTGGCAGATCGTTGGCCCTCTCCCATTGGTTATTAAATGAACATTTCATTACATTACATTATTTGGCTCTATATTGACTTTACAGAGCAAGGGACAAACCTTTATGCTCTTCTAGAGAGTCGGGGGTCTCACTTATTTTGTCTGTGTCCTTACAACAACACAAGCTATTTTTAAAAAATCTGTATTCACAATTTCAATGCTTATCTGCCAAATATGTCGCAAATATTATAATAGTTGCAACAAACCGCTATACTTTTTTCCCAAGCCAAGGCATAGTGCAGTACACTGTGTTGTTTTTTTTCCTTTCTATAATTGTGCCACTTCTTTCTTTGTTGTAATTTTGGAACCTTTGCTCACACCTTGTTGCCTGAATGTAATCATAACACATGAATGTAATCATAAATTTGAACGATTTTGCACTTTACTTAACAATGTTACAAGGAGAAATAAAGCCTCAGAAAAAAAAACAGGCCTTCAATTTGTCACTAACTGGGAGTTACCAGCAGGACACCATCAGCAATGGCGAGCATTCTTATCAGGTACATGAAAGTGGATTTCATAGCTTTCAGAAAAAAACTGGGTTTGGTTCAAAACTTTATTTAGATGAGTTTGTTTCTTACTAAACTTTAAGTTTCTGACATTTTAAGTTTCCCTTTTCTCTGATGACAGCAGAGATTCATTAAGGAAGACTCTGAGCCATCTCCTTTCCACTCCTACATATCAAAGTCAGGCTTTCCCTCCACAGGCAAACCTTTCTTTGTTTTATGCATGTCATTCATTTGTCTACACCTAAGCTTACACGGACAAGAATGCTCTTTGAGAGATCATTTTACCTCTAAGCTGTGGTTTCATCTCTGTTTATTTGCAGCATTGTGTAAAAAATGCTTTATAAACTGGCAGGATGCAGTATGAGTCAGCACAGATCCCATTAAATTTAACTGCAGATACGAACAAGTGGGCAGAATTGGGCTGTTGTTGTTCATTTCATTTCCTTTACTAGTAAAAATAGGGATTTTTTTTCAACCTTATTGAGAATTCCTATAGCAATAATATTTAAACCTTAATGAAAAAAGAGCTTGTCTGATGACACAAAACAAGCAAATGAGAGTAAATGTTCTGGTAATTTTCCTGTGTGTGTAAGTGAGCACAGATAGAAGGAGAGAAGCAAACAGCTAGGGGGCTGAAACTGGCTGACACCAAGCATCATGAATATGCTAAATAGTGTATAACGTGATCTAGTGACATTTTGCAAGATTACGAGCTTTGGCTCCTTCTATTTGTGGTGTTTATAAACGCAACCTCCGTTTTTAACACTGACCATTCGCGGTCAAGCCATAATCTAGGTTTTGACCCAGTGTTGTTCTTCAAATATCTTTATCTTTTGCTCTTAGCCAGTATTTTAACTCTCTCTAACTCCTTTGCTGTTTTGTTGGGCACAGTGCCGCGGCCCTTTGAAGATACTGCATAGATGGAGGCAGTGTTGTGGTTCTATTTGCACCTACTTTGAACTGTTTGGGGTATGTGGCGTCAGAATCTTCCTCTCTGACACTATGAGTCATCCCTGTGTCTTCGGTGAAATCTTTCTACTTGGCTTTTCAATTCCACTCACGGTCATAATACTTGTCAACACGAAGACATTTAACAAAGAAGCCTTGCCTCCTCCTGACAGCGGCAGGAACAACAGGATAGTATCTGGTCTCTCTAAACACGCTGCTGCTGCTGCTGACTCACAAAGCAAGCTGAATGAATCACTTTAGGAAATGGCTGATTTTGAAGCACAGAGCTGGAATTGTTTATAGTAATCTACGGTTGTTTTGAAAGAAGCACAGATTTGATCCGAAGGGAGAAAAGCAACTGGACATGCAAAGCAATGGCCAGTAATTGTGTTGGCAGTGATTGATAGTCATGTGCCCAAGCTAAAGGGATCATAAATCACATGTGACAGCAGTCATGGGAAAAAACGCTAGCAAACATGCACACGTCAAGGCATCTTACGTCCTGAGATATTGTTGTTGGCCATCGCTCTGTTTGCTCTTTCATTCATAATTGATCCAGTGATCCACTGAAGCTTTGCGGTACCACTGGAGAGGTTTCTCTTTCCATCGGGGAGTGTTGTGAATACACCTCTGCTTCATCATCATTTTAAAGGCTTCATCTGATTCCAAACGAGACACTTCAGCCTGCAGTCCAGGTTCACATGGGTTTGAATATTTTTTAATGTATTTATTTTATTATGAATTGATAGCCCCAAAATTCACACTCCTTGCAGTGATTTGGTTTGTTTTCCTGAAGTTACAGACTAACCAGATACAGAATAAATAATGGCATCCATGGTGGGATTAAGTAAATAAGATTCCTTGAAATAAAATATTCCAGTATAAATATATATGAGAAACAGTGGGGGGTGTCTAAGGGCACTTCCCTCATGTCTAGTCCTTTTCTAACAGTGTCAGTTTTGTTGTTTGGCATTACACACAAATGTGATAGCTTGAGCACAGAGAGACTCTTCTCGTCCGTGATTGACGTGCACTGATGACGACGGCACCAGATGTCAGTAGCATGTGAGGATGAATGTCGAGGAGGACGATGTTCTATTTTAATTTTGACTGCAGTGCTTCTTCAAGCTACGATTATGATTTATATGCTTTTAGTAAATATTGTCCAAAATGTGCTAATGTGACAAAGTACATACAAATTAAACTAAAAAAAGAAAGTGATAAGCCTTTGGATTTCCTTTAATCTGACGTTAAGAATAAGAACTGCAGGAGAGAGTGGATGGAATTATTAAGATTGGATTGAGGATTCAGTTTGGCACCTTACAATAATAATTTCCATAAAAGACCTGGGGACCTTTAACGGTCCTAAAACAGAAATGAAAACACATGACAAAAGTAAAATGTGATACTAAACATGAGTCTAAAGAATAACACCACTGTAATAAGAAATAATAATCATTTCTATCAACCACTGAACTATAAATGAAAACACCCCCTTAGACCCAAATGTCCTCCATGGTGCAGACTGTCTGTCACGTGAGTGTTGCCTTCAGACATATTATAAAAAGTCATACATGTTGATGTGAAATTTAAAATTATGACCTTGACCGCATTTGAGAGAAATGGTGGAACTGGATGAAACAGCATGTCAGATTCAATTTCATGGTTCTGCATGATATAAATGTGATGAGCTATATGTCAGCCCCGCTCTGTGAACCACGGTGGTATCGGTGTCTCTACGCTCCACTGGCTTGGTTGGCGATTTGAGTACAAGCATAGATTGGCCCTTGTTTATGTTCAAGGGGTCCAGGTGGCTGGGAGTTACATTCCCCTATGTGTGTGTGTGTGTGGCAGAAGGATGCACTCTCATCCTTGTTCTCAATGTAGCAACACGATTATCAAGGTGCACTAGACTTTCGGCTCAGCCTGCTGAAGCGGTGCATCTCCCTCCCTGCATGTGTTTTAAGATAAAAACCCTCAGTAAACTATATTCTGCCTTGTGATACCCACATCCCCTGTAAAGCTGGGCTCTGGAACAGTGATCAAGATAAGTCTAGCAATTTTACGCAGCAACACTCCAGTAGAGCTGCAGGGAAAATAAATTCTTTACATCTTGTCCAGCCAATGCTCTGCACTACAGAGAAAAAGTCATTTATTAGCAGGATTGCAGCTCTCAGCAATATGGTGGAACTTAAACACCCAACAAATGTTATAGAGGTGCATAAACCGTGCTGTTTGACCCAAAAGTCCAGACAGGGGCTGTTTCTACCTGCACTTTGTGTGATTGTTAATTGTTTTGCAGAAGGGTGTAGGTCTGTAGGTCTGAATTCAGCTCTTGTACTCACAAGTGCATTATTTCTATTCTCTGTTGAATAGAAAAAAGAAATGAACCAGTAGACTTAGTTGCCCCTGCGATATCATCGAGGTATAACTGCCATCCCGATGAACAATCTCATCATTCTTTACACTAGCCTCTTCCTCATCTTTTTCTTCCTCTATAGTTTAGTGCTGTCTAAACTTCCCACGGGCAGCATGGTGGTGCTGTGCAGTGGTTAGCACAGCTGCCTCACAATAAGAAGGTCCTGGGTTCGATACTCAGGCAGGGCCAGCAGGGCCTTTCTGTGTGGAGTTTGCATGGTTTCCTCCCATAGGAGTGAATAGTTGTCTGCCTCTCTGTGTGTCAGCCCTGTGATGAACTGGTAACTTGTCCAGGGTGAACCCCGCCTCTCACACTCAATGACAGCAGGGATTGGCCCACCGAGACCCAGTAATTGACAAGCGGTTGAAGATGAATGAATGAATGAATGATCCCAAGTATCACATTGCAAACAAACACCCATGGTTCAGTTTGATCTGGTCCAGGATCAGCTTAGTCTGAATCACACCTTACTCTGGATATGTTGGTAAAGATGTAGAATGAACAAGTCACCTTTAGAGCGTTTTGTACATTTCCAGAGGTGACCTTGATACGACAGTGATGTTTCTTTATAATCTGGTCAGTGTCCTTTAAATGGCTACAAAAGGTTTTACTGCCTAAACCTACAACTGCCTTGTAAGACCTCTCTCCTCAGATCTGGATACGCTGAAAAGCCGCTTCTTTGTGTGCCTCATTGTATTGTGTAGCAATAGGCGTTCATGGGTAATTTCATACACTCATAAAAATGTTAATCTTCAATGATAATACCACAAATGGAGTTCAATAATTTGATCTGGCATGGTAAAACATCTTTGTCTGCTCAGCCTTTTCCTTCTCCCTATCTGTCTCTGTTCCTGCTGCTCTCCTTCCTTTTTCCCCCTGCCTTTTTTTCAGCTGCAAATTTATAAAGTATAAATTCTGCTGCAGAAACCACTGTCATGCATGAAATTGCATTAGCCGTAGCTTTGCCTCCCTGGCTGTGGCCACGGTTCAGAAACGTCTAATAGAAGCTTTTAGGCAGGGTAACTTTCAGGTGGCCAGTTCGGGTCACAGGGTCAGTGGGATTGACTGCCTGCTGAAGCCCCTCTCTAGAGGGAGAGTTATCATATGCCCATGTCATCCAGCTTCTATCAGCATTAGCTCAGGCTGGCTGTGTGCAGATTAGTCAAACAGGTGGAAGACAAGGGTCAGTGAGAGGGTCATGTGACTGCTAAAAAGGCATCAGTCTGTCAGTTTCATGTTCCTGCCTGAACACATTCACTCGTCAGCGAATGACTTGCATGTAACTGCTTGGATTAAGGATGAAGAGAACTGTTACTTGTTCAGGGGTGTTTGCTGGCCGCACTCCAAAATGAGAGCAATCATCCAAACTCTCCAGCCTGCGTCTACCCATTCATTATTGAGAAACAACACCCTGCATCACAAGTGTTTGTTGCAGTACGTCTTGGAGCAGTACGGCTCTAGGGATACCTGTTCTGGTCTTTCGGTCAGCAAGTCCATGTTTGGAAGGATTACTTTGGTCTTCCATGTTTATTTTCATTGTCACCTGAGGATGAATCCTATAGACATAGTTGAGTCTTTGGCTTTTCCTTCCTGGCCCTTTTTTTTATTTCCTTGACATTTCCCACCCTTATTCATGGCTCAGGTGGTAGAGTGGGTTTTACAAATGATGCCAGAGCTAAGGGGAGACGGGCTAAATCACATAATGCTGTGTCTGTTCTGCTCTGGTTACTGATCTGGTGGTGGCATTGAGGTACAACAGACAGTGTTGGCCATGGCAGTGGATATACACAGTTTAAGGAGCAACCATTTGCAGCTTTGACAAGTGAATTGATTGTGATTCTGGAGGCATCATGTGAATAAAGTGAGCAGCTCCTGCACTGATTTACTTCCCTAGGACAGCTTGACAAAGCTGAGTCACTTAAGGGAATCAGTCCAGCGACCGCTAGGTATTAGTGCTCGCAGTTGTTTATGGTTAGCACAGGAATAGCACAAGGCAGCAACACATTATGCCCCCTAATAGTCTTTCAATTGGATCTCAAGTCCTAATCATTACTGACCATGTGTGTGTGTGTGTGTGTGGGAGTGAGAGAAAAAGAAGGAGGGAGGGAGAGCAGAGGTAGATGTCCAGATGGAGCTTCCAATTAACATCACATCGTTTCGTGGCATTAGGCAGAAACAACAAAACTGTATTTGGATGTGTTGCATTAAAAGCAGTTTATTAAATTCTTATTAGTAACGTTCATTCATTAGCATCAGCGATGAACAGATTAGACCGGTCGCTCTCTGGTCCACACGTGACAAATGAGCATGAAAACAAACTGTACGTCAGAGCTGCCCGTGAGATAAAGAGCAGTGGATGCATCACTAGTGACTCTGACGGGTACATTAGAGCACTGATTCACACTCAGCTTGAGGGATGGTTCCAAGTCATTTTCTCACTGACATGAAACCAGCCCTGTTTACTCAGCAATAAAAGGCCTTTAGCAGTTCGAACAATGTTAATCAATGAGCAGAAAGGAGAGCAGGGGTTTCCCCCACAGAACAAGGGGTAGTTGGTCGACTAACACCAGTATTCAACAAAGAGAATAGACACAGGATTTATGTTTCCAAAAGGACTCGCAAGGTTTTGTGGACTGAAATGTCCTGAAATCATAGCGTTCATGTGCGAGAGATGTGTTATATTTCAGATCCAGAAGCAGAACTCAGTCCCTGGTGAGAAGGTGAAAGTGGATTTGTTGAAGCAAAAGCAAAGCAAGCTAAGGCGAGAACTGGAGAGATACATGAGAGGCGGGCAGGTGCTGCATGGCAGAGTGGTGAGAGAAGCTGGGTCAGAGACTCTGAGCTGCAGACAGGCAGAGACAGGAGGGCATACGTTAAAAAGATATAACAACGCAGAGTTGAAAGTAATTTTAACACTGCTCACATGCTTTGAATTGGGATGACATACATTACAGAACTGCATTGTGTTTCTGTTGCATCGCTGAGGAAACAATAGTGGAGTAGAGAAGTGGAGGAACACTCAAATTTATATGTGGCAACAGATACACCATGTTTAAAGAAGTCCTATAGAGCAGGTGCCTGTGAAATGCAAAAGACGAGGCACAAGCACTAGTGTGAAACCCAGTGCTTTTTGAGTACTTTTATTTTAAATATTACAACTTGCACTGATGTTAGCTTTCAACCCAGCGTTGGGCACAACCACAGTGCAACACATATGTGTGAGCCCGGCATAATTACTGCGGCCCTTCAAGTGTTGGATTGCAGGGCAGATCGTGGCCGTGCCACAGAAGAAAACTTGAGAGGAGCTCGACTTGGCGACTGTAATTTTCTTTTCGTCATCTGCTGTTGTGTGGGTGAGCCCTCATGTCTGTGAGAGACTGAACCGAATTTCTTTTGACTGGCCCAGTAGTGTATGACAGACAAAGATTGGCTATGAGTCACCAGGCTGCCTGTCTTCCACCCATGTATTGTGGCTCTTTAATACAAATACTGGTCTGTTATCAGAATCCTGGTTGTGGGACTCACAAAGACTATGAACAGACTATTAACTTGGGTCCTCAAGTGGAAATAATGAAGCCCTATTGTCTTAAGAATAGAGAGGAGAGCATTGATAATGTTCCTTTCAATATGATTGATGAGGGGCAGGATGGAGAACAGCTGAGGCCATACAATAAAAAAATTCACCTGCCTCAGCTAAAAGCCAGCAGCTCTAGATGTGAAGCTGCAGGGTTAAAGAGGTGAGAAGCCTCCCATTGTGACAGGAGTGGGGCCATTATCACGCAACAGCCCTGGGTATTAAATTGAGTTACTTCTGCCAGGTCCAGCTGTCAGCAGGAGATAAGCGCTGTTTGGCTGAACTTCTGAACTTACCTGCATTGCTCGGAAACCCGTCCACGACACGTTAATTGACGTGTGCCCCTTCAGCACTGTTGCCTCATCTTAATGCAACAGAAATACTGGAGCTCTGCTGAGTGGATGCAGGGATTGATTCAAAGTCAAACTGGATCAATCCAGTGCACTAATGCTGATGTTTCCCGTTTGTTGTTAGAGTTGGATTTTTAAGTTTAGGTTGGATATTAACATATTTGCTATGGGACCCTGATATCACACTCCTCGTCAGTATTTTGCAGCATTTTCACATTGGATGGCAATGAACCATATTCTTTACACACTTCAAATGTGTAAACACAAAGACAGAAATACAAACTTGTTCCATTTGCCAAATCCACACTTGTATGGTCACATGGCTTCATTTCAACCCTCCGATATTTGCCCATGAATGGATGGAGAACTGTCCGTAAGCCGTAGTTGGCATATCAATTGCAGTGGCAGCTCCACCACTCATTAGACATGTCAGTGAGCAGAGCTGCGAAGAAGAAGTACAGTTTTATCGATTGTCTCAGTTCTGCAACAGCACCAGAGCAGCTGTTATACACACAACAGCTACACACCCAAGGCTCTTTAGCAGCCGTTCCACAAATTTATCACACGCACAGTACTTCAATCATAATCATTAAACTCCTGCAGGATAGTAAATGATTAATTTATCGTGATCATTGAAACAAAGTAAGCTACTTCACAACTGAGAATAACACCACTTTAATGGCTCTGTGCTGCTGCAGGGGGTCCCACTCCCTGGTTTCAGGATCACTGGCTTAAGCTGATGAATGTTTGGCTGTTCGGATATCAGCATAGACGTGAGTCGAAAAAGTTTCCTTCATCAATCCATCATCTATACCGTTTATCCTTGCCATGGTTTCAAAATAATAGGTAGCCAGCATTTCCCAGACCAAATATAAGCTGGTTCTGAAATCTGGAGACTGAGGAGACGTCTGATGAAGAGCCTCTGTGCAGACTTGCTCCACCTGGCCCCCTTAGTATATGGTCCGCAGAAAGAAGTGTCATACATGAAGAGCACGCCCACAAAGATGTCAAGAGAGTTTGTGGTGATAGAAGCTGACACCTGTGTCAATGTGCTATAAAATAAAATTGAATTTCTTCACTTCCTTTCTCCCTTCTGCACATGGCTACACCACCCTTCACAGATTCAGTTTTATTTTTGAATTTGTCATTTAAACCTGGAGCCATTTACTGTGAGGCACCACTGTGCTGACTGTCCAATGTATAAATCCTGTAATATGTTATTATTATTATTATTATTATTATTATTATTATTATTATTATTATTATTATTATTATTATTATGCCCCCCACCTCCAAGTTGTCACCATTTTATTTTTCCACCCACCAATGTTGGTGTTCTGCCGTGTACAGAGTGTCTGCAGCCACTCAGCTTGATTCCTTTGATTGGATCTGTTCAATGAACTATATGTCGTCCTTTGGGTGTCTCTTTTCTTCTTATTGATGTCGTTCTGTTATGTAACTGTCATTCACGCTCCCAATTCCCACGTCCTGTGACCCATTACAGGCAATTTGGATTGACTCAACACTGGCACTTTTCAGACAAGGATACTTTGTCGATTCACATGTAGGTCATGTCAGCACTCGCTGTTGCTGATGATGCAGATGACACAGCCTTGAGCTACTAATGGGAAGAGAACAATATGGAAATGGAATAGAATAATTGTCACTGATTATGCATGTAACCATGGAAGTATTAATACGATGGCAGCAAAAATAATGATAATTTGCCCACATGACAATAACGTAAAAGTGATGATGGCTATGTCATGAGAGAGAAGTCACAGCATTCAGGGACAATCAGTTGCCCTGGTTTAGACTCTGACCTCCAACTGGACCAATGTGAGCTTGCACTGCGTTTTAAAATGCAATGAGGTGTTTATCTCTTTGGTCCAGTGTGTGATATTTGTGTTGCACTTGATCTTTAAAGAGCTCTCTTGTTAAAAGATTTTGCTCTCTGGGTTTTTTTTTTTAACCTTCACTCCCTGAGGACGGACATCAAAGAAACATTTTGTTTTTAATTTCCATTTACATCAACCACCACCCTGTTGACTGGCTCTGTAAAACCAGCAATTACAGCCATGGCTTCAGATGCCCTTAACCGTTTCATGCACAGCACAGGCATGGGGTAGTTGGGTGAGGATTGCATACAGTGTCACACCAGACATTCTGTGTTTATATGCATTTGGATTGATGTTTTTTTTCTTCTTATTGCATCCTTTAGGGTTGCTTTTTGATGTTTTAAGTCCAGGGCAAGGTTAAGCCTCATGATAGGCCCTTATTAAAACAGATGAAGCCAAGTCAAGGTTGAGGATTTGCTGTGGAGCAGGGGTTTGGGGTGTGGGTGGTTGGGTAGGTAGGTAGGTTAGTTGGGGGGGATTAGGGGCTGAAGATTAGACTGTAATGATCCGCAGGTCTGCGAAGAAAAAGCCTCTGCACAGGCAACATTAAATGGACTCATGGCCTGTCATCAAAAACACTACAGGGCTTAATAACATTCACCAGTGGATTCTAAACCTCAGGCCCGTTTCCCTGCCTTCTCCTGCACTTGGGTAATATCCCGATAAAATGCTGTAAGTACGGCAAAGCGCTTCTCTCGACCTTGATAAGGCAACCAGCCATGATGAGGAGCGAGGAATAATTTATACATCATCTTATCTAAACAGCGGGCGCCAGGCGAAGCGAGGATAGGGAAAGGAAAGACAAACAATTTAGAGGTAAAAAGAGATTTAAAATGAGGAAGAAGAGAGACATAAACAAGGAAGCGTGAAGGGGATGAAGGTGTGTGTGTGTGTGTCCTCATTTTTGTTACATCTCTATTTTTGCTTGAACCTCTAGACCTCAGGGGAACCAATAAGGCCAAACTTAATTTCTGAAGACCTGGCTTGATGTTTGTAATTTGTTTGTAATTGGTGTTCTGGTCTAATTGGAGATTTATTGTTTTTTACACAAGGATGTGTGGATGGTAATCCCTTTTACAAACAAATATTTCTATGTCCCTAAAACAATACCCACATAGTAGAAGTTTGAAATGTCACCACTGTCCTAATGACAGTAAATGATGTACTCTGGAAAACACATTTTGGCTGGAAACCTCCATCCATGCAGTCCATGCAGGACTGAGGCTGGACATCTCTGAAATTCGTTTTCCTCCTCCATCATCTGTCCCAGTGGCTTAGAAACGAAGAAAAGAGACTTGACTTGAATGAAGTGATGCTGTACAGCCACGAATGACCCTCTGCAGCCGAGGTGGCCAAGTGGAGCAGGGCTGCAAGAAAGAGGGATTACCTCTGTAATGTTGCCCATGAGGGTACGGACGAAAGGCCATCAACTGAGCTCTGGAGGGGAGTGAGTCAACAACATGCGCTGTCTGGAATGTTGCTGCTCATCTGCACGAGCAGTGAACACTTCACTGAATTAATCCCATTTGACTGGCACTCAGCAAGGTTGTCTTAATTATTATAATTACTAATATATGACATGGTTCCCATCAAGAAGTTCATGATCCTGCTAAGTATCGTCCTCATTACATTCTGTTAACCAACAAATTATTTTAAGAGAGCCACAGACAGGAAACAAATACATCACTATTTACCTAAAATCCACCAAGGATCCTCTTCACCTGTGCTGACATCTTATCCAACTGCTCGACCGGAGCTCTAGCAGGATTACACACTATTGAGTGAGATAAACAGAATAACTACAGCTATAAGATCAGCCTGGCCCCGACGCCACGCTCTTGTATACATTATAAAGTATATATTTGAATCTGTCTGTACACCCCTGGCCTAGACCTGTTGCTTTACACCCATTAGGCATGCTAATTTAACACAGAAGCAATGCTCCAGGGCTTTGGGGGGGAAATGTTGTAATTAAACCTGCGTTGCTCAACATGAATGTGTCACTTCTGAAGATGAACGCTGCTTGTGCTAATGTGGGAAATATTTGACATACTTGGAGCAAAAACTGAGAGAGAAGACTCTGAGGCATTGTGAAACATGAATACAAGCAGAGAAGAAATTAGTCTTCCAGTTTTCCTCCCCTAAAAGGAAGAATAGTTTTTTTATCAGTCATACCCAAATTACTAGTAAACATTCATCCATCACTTTAGGGGGTGGTTGCATTATAACAGAATGCTTGTTGTGGAAACAATGGAAGGAATGCATAAAAGAGTACAGGGATCTATTCCATCTGCTCTTTCAAAGCCCACCATAATAACACCTCCTGTGTATTATCAGGCAACATACAAAAACAATTGTGTGTTGAAGGAATCCCAGCTACGCGTACTGTCTGTTGTGCTATACTCCAGCAATCCTACTATGAAGAAGACATGTTTCTCCCCCATGGTATGCTGTTGTGCAAGTGTGTGTCCATACCATACAAACACAGACACACACACACAGTTTCTGCACATGCTTACCAATGCATTTTCATTATTGTTTCCGGTTTTATGTTGCCTCATGTGACAGCGAGCTATGCATCCAATATTTCAGTTATGAAATATGCTGCCTTTATCCTACCTTCTGCTTTCTTATTGTGATGTGTGTCCTCTGAGGCCCAGTGGGCGTATCCATCGCTAGTGTTATCCGAACCGTACATGCAGTGGTGGTGCCAACCCCCAAGAGAAAAGGTGATAAAACATCCCCACTCAGCAGCTTAAAAGAGAACTGCAGTTTCCATAGGAACCAGTCTGAGCGCAATTAGATACGAGATGCTGAAGCTTGATGAGCCATCATTCAGGAATGGCCCTCGAAATTCCATCTCTGACGTTCAGAATTCTCCAGATGATGCCCCGTCTTTCATTTCCCTCCTCTCGCTGCTTGTGTTTCCTCCAGCACTGCTTCCACCTCTTCACCAGATGCTAGTTTAAAGCACGCCATCCGCAATGAATCTCATCTTTGCATCATAAGGGCCCTCTTCATCTTCTGACCAGCCAGCGTGTCTTTAAGTGGAGATTGCTGGCACAGTGCTGCTTTGTGAGAAATAGAATGAGATGATGATGATGGGCTGGAGGAGGGGGCAGAAGGGTGAGTGCACGGGGGGAGGTTGCAAACTGAGGTAAGGCCTCAAGGAGATAATTAAAAAAGAAGAAGGGGAAGGTATAAGGACACTGACAAATTGGTCTAGAGGATGACAGAAAGAAGAAAGGGGGGAGCGACAAAAGGGAAGAGGGAGCTGTAGCGATCAGTGACCCTGCATTGGAGGCTAGACCACGCTCCATTTAGGCTCATCTGCATAATGTTCCTACTGGCCTCATTAAAGATGAGCAGAGATGCCAGAAGATCCTGCCAGGTAACACATGTGATAGCATCTCCGCCTCCTTTCGAACATTAACCGCGCCCCCTCGTTCTTTTTTTTTTTTTTTTTTCCCCATCACCGCCAATCTGTCTTCGCTCCTCGGCCCTCCCACCACCTTACCGCACACTACGTATCAAAAACGCATAAGAGAGATAAAGGGAACATCTGACAGTCTGCAACCCTCTCTACCTCTCATCCATCACACATAAACGCTTCCCTCCCCTCTATTGCAGAGCTGCCACCCCCTACTCATTTGTTGGTACATGTGCTGCCTCCCTTTTTCTCCCCCTTGGTATATAGCTACATGTCAGCAGCAGTTTAGCAAAGTACATATCTTTCCTGAGAGAAATTAATGGATTCCATCTCTCTCTCTCTCTCTTTTTTTTAATGTGTTCTATGAGACTCAAAAGAGAGCGTAAGTGGAACATTTTAGTGTTTTATTTTTTATTTTTTATTTAGCAAATCTATATATTAGCCATCAAGTGCAAACACAAACAGATACAAATCAATGACAGCCCGGGATGAGAAATTGGAAATCACATCAAATACCATCCATCACGTCCCTCCTCCATTCACTGGAGTCTCTTGACACAGAGAATAATGCCTGCTGTGGCAATCAATAGATTTCCTCACAACTAATGTCACACTCTGTTCTGCTCTCTCCCACGCACCTCACTTGTTGAGAGATTGCACGGCACCAGATTTTTTCCTCATTTCCCCGCTCACACACTCCCTTTGTTTTTACATCTCTGCACTTCGCTCCAGTCCTGGTCCCTCTTCTCTCGTCCCCCTCCCCGGTCGCTCTCTGTCTCTCTACCTCCCTCTCTATCTCTAACAGCTGCTGTTGCTTTGCTGTGTTTGCAGCCTACGCCTTATCTGGGCATGAATTCATTTAGCTGCCATTAGATGCCTCTCCACAGACCCTGCCCAGAGCTCTTCTAAAGGAGGGAACCCATTTAAACAGCATAATTCATAACAGAGTGCAGCGCTACCGATGGAGGAGTCATGGGCTTTAATGCTGTCAGCTGTGAGTAAACAAATAGCCGGTCATTAATGCATGGTTGGAGAGAGAGAGAAAGAACTAGATCCTCGCTGTTATCGTTTACATGGAATTTGTTCCACCTAAGCGCTGCGTTTCTGACATCAAAGTAGTCCCCCAGTAAAAAAGGCCCATTCCATGGGATTTATGATGAAATGTGGGGTCTTATTTTGCTCCCACTGCCTACGTATGCAAATTCTGCTCAACTCTTATCCAACTTCCCTGGATTCCCGGGTACTCATGCTTGCCATCAGCATATTTCAGCACCTAACCAGCTTTGTGCTACCATATGTCCTAAATCGGGCCTGTTTCAGAATAAATCTTACCTTCTGCTTCATCCTTCCTCTCCCCCTCCTCCCCCTTCCACAGGCTTGTGGACAGACTGGAAAACCTGGGAAGACTTCCACGCACATTCCTGAGCTGTTTTGAAGTGAATTAGTAATTGCATATCTATAAAAAATAGTAAGGTACCCCAGCGATCCATTTGTCATCCTCTTCTGTTGTACATGCTCCCATTTACACTGACTCTCGAAAACAAACACATAAACTGTAGGTCTTTAAATATGTCCAGATTACACAGATTTACAGAATTATAATGTTGTTGGCAGAGCTTCCTCCAGAGCCTCCTCCTCTTCCCTTTTCCACCTCCTGCTCTCAGAGCTGAGTGTGTGTGGTCTGAGTCCGGACAGCACCCCACACACCCCAGTTCCACCTTGTCCCCAGACTTCTCTCACATCTCCTGCTCCCTGGTGCAGTCGCACACTGTCTCCCAGGAGTTGGATACGTTTTTCTTTTTTTCTTTACTAATTCCAGCTCCCCTTCACTTCGTTCCCCCTGTCCACACTGATAGTGCACACTGGCTCAAATGGCATCATGTCCAGGCAATCTTCTCGGCTGCACTATGAACCCTCAGCCTCCGCAGTTGAAAACCTGGGAAGGAAATGTCCCCTGTCTCGACCAACTCCCACGATGTCAGAGCTCTGAACATTTAGCTGCTGTTTGTGTCTGTTAACTGTGGATGCAACATTTTAATACAACACTGGAAATGGTGTTATTAATAATTTTTGACTGTTGGTGGCCTGAGGGGGAGCTGTTAAAACATGACGGCCAACCTAAAATAGAAGAACAGGACAATGTATTTGAAATATTATAAATCTTATTGCTTTCCGCATGAATCAGTCGTCAAATAGTGTTTTTTTCCTGCGAGACCCTGGACACTTTTCTGTGTTTTTGTACTTCACAGCCTCGTTTCAGATGGTGTAGCCCTGCTGGTGCTTGGATTGATGCTGGTTCTACTTTCCTTCCCCCTGCTGTTTCTACTATTAATTTATTTATTCGTGTAAGGATCAGTGGATCGCAGTGTGTGTTTCCAAAACAAAGGGCTGTTCCAAATACTATTTTGGTGTCTCTGTTTTAACTAGGAGTTACCCTCACACTTCAGTCATGAAGGGGAAAACTTACAGCTTAGCAGATATCTTTCTGTTTGTTGAACCAACTATCTTTTCAAAAGTATTTATACCAGACACTGTAATTCTGTTACATGGCCACGTGTCACGGTTTGTTTTGCATTATATGACGTACAAAACTATCCTCAACATGAAGCATTTAAATATTGACTCTGATGTTGACCACCAAGGCAATGGTGACAGTTTTGAAGCCTGCAGCTCGGCCATAACCAAAACCATTCACAGTCCTCGTCACAATAAAAACTCTTCTTGAATGCTACAAGGACAATTGACTGCTGCTCACCGTTAGATCTCCTGCCAGCGCATCTTTTTATCTTCCAGGATTCAAATAACACAGAAAAATTTCATCAGCCCAGCCACAGATTAAACCCTGATGATTGTGCCCATTTCTTTATTTTTCCTCCAATTTAGTATGACAGGCCTGAGGAGGGTTGGCTTGCATTGAAAAAAATCGTATACGTATTTTGTTGAGGTCAAGATGTGACACAGCTTTCTTGAGACTAACCTGCCTGTCTGTGCCCAGCTCCTCTTTGTCTGATAACACTTGTGAAACCTATTATTGCGTGGTAGTGTCTGACAATTTAAACAGGAACATACAGGAGGCAGTCAACACTGAGCTTGCATTACTGTGAGGAGAGAGAGAGGTGGGGGAGCAGTGAGCAGTGGGCCATCTCACTGGATTTGGAGCGGTGCAATCTGTGAAAGCATAACTATGCTTTATTGTGGTTCTTTAATGAGAAAACATGCAGTGTATATATGTTATAATTGCATATATTTGAACCTATCCTTTCTTACGTTTGCAATAACATCTATGTGGGACGACTCTCTGGATGGGAACCTCTGGCCCCCCTGACACCCCCCACCCCACCCCCTGGGAAATCCACCCCTGCCTCTTACATGTTTTAATGAATTGTTGCACCAATATTCGCTCAAGATTTTACTCAAGAGTGTTCAGATCTTCTATTCTACATGAATATAGTTCAACATGACAGAAGTCTTATTGTTGGTCATTTAGATTTAGAACTAGAAAATTTAGAATTTAGCCCTGATTCGCTCATAAACCCATTCTCTGTTCCTTTGCCTCTGCCAGGCCTTAACCACGTGTAATACATCTTTTAATTCCAGCTAACAAAATGGCCTCACCTCATATGAGCTTGTCAGTCTCTTTAATAACTCTTCTGTGAACATTTTAGATTCTAGCTGCAGTCGGATATAAAAAAGCTGCAGAAACCGTCTTCTTCCCTCCGGCTGAATGAAGATTTATGGACAGCATAGCAAAGGCAGAGCAGGGATGGTAATAGGCCGAACACGGTGCCTCCCTCAAAAGACTTCCACATGCAGTAAAAGGAAGAAGCACTGAACACCTCGTGCACCTGCTCCTATCAGTGGTGAGACCATTAACATCGTGGTCACTTCCTGTTCAAGTCGAGTCATCAGATAGCTGGTTCATCTCCGCTCGGCTCTGAAAATGTGTCTTCACATCATTACACGGGTCTGCTCATACATATTAATTAGAAATCAACTTGAGGACCCCCCTACCCACGCCCACCCCCCATCTCTCTTGCAGGGGTAATAATGCAAAACCATTAACGTGTTAACGACCAGCACACGGTAATGATCAATTAACTGACATTATACATGCATTTATTCAATTTGTGCAGCAGAGTTCAAACAACACAGGAAAGCATAAGATGAGAGACCTCAAATGCAGATGATGGTAATGGTGTGTATGCTCCTTCGTGTTTGTATACAAATATACGCCATGTATTTGTCTGGGGCTTCCCTAGACCAAACACTGCTCTCCTCCTTCCTGCGGGGGCGGAAGAAAATGACTCTGTTCTCCGCCGAGATCTGTCCCTAGTTGCTGTTGTCATCGCTTCAAACTGCCGGGTCGTTACCGCACCACAAGCAGCTTGGCTTAATGTCTTTTGACTTAACGCTAATGACTGACTCTGCATCTGTCCCCGCGGGGGAAGACGGCGGACAGGAACGCCATGAAGAGTCACACTAAGTTTTATTTGCAACAATTAAGCTGGCGATTCAGGTTTTGTCAGTTTTCCTAAAAGTATCTCCTGGAGGATGTTTTGGGTTTTCGTACGGACGTTAGTGGAGAAATGATGACCCATTAGAGGAGAGGGGAGGGGGAGCAGAGGATCTGAGTAAAGAGGAAACCAATGAGGAGAAAAGATGAGGAAGGGTAGGAAAGATAAGAATCAGATCTGATAGAGAGGATGGAAAAGAGGTGGAAAAGGAGAGGGCAAGTGAGAAAAGGAGGAGAGGGAACGGTTCAGATCTAAGAGAGAAAGGATGAAAGAAGATGACGCTGGAGGATTCAGAGAAGAGGAGGGGACAGAAAAGAATGACAAGTAAATGAGAAGGAAGCTAAGATGGAACAGAGTAAATAACTGAAGGAAGAGAAGAGAAGTGGAGACATGACTACACCAGCTTATTTTCCTCTCCCCTTTTCCCTCCACCTATTTTCCCGATCTTCCTTCCATCTCTACTATATCTCTCCTCTCCCATCCTCTTTCACCCCCCCAGCCCATGCATATTTAACATAGCTGCATCTTCAAAGCAATGAACTTATTCATTAGCATTTAGAGTGCTAATGAAAGCATGCAGAGTGCTAGCACCCTCGCTGTTTCCCTACACCTCTTCTCAACTCCATCTGCAGCACCTCTTTCCCACACCTCTCCCACCAACCTGTCGTCCCTCCTCGTGTATTCAGCACATACTCCAATTACAGAGGGATGGACTCCAAACTTAAAACAGAGAGCTATGTGGGAGAGGTATAGCTGCAGAGCCCTGCAGGGTTGTCTTTCTCTCCACATCCACCACCGCCACCATCACCATCACCACTGTTGCTCTGTTCGCGTTTCATCCGTCTCTTTCTTCTCTCCCCTTGTTGCAGCCCGACTTGGAGGGAGGATGAGTTCCCAGTGGTCCTGAAGGTGAGTTGTTTATTCCTTCACATTCTCCTTCTCTCTCTCTCGCTCTCTATAATCACTCTCTCTTAGCTCCTCGGTCTTCACATGCTGAAAAGCCTGGGAGCGGCTGGATGCTCAGCTAATTGGACAGGGGACAGTGTTCCTTTCTCCTGTTTACTTCCACTCAGTGAATGTCATGAAAAGTTTGCACCTTTTGTCACAGGGACCCCGGGCAGGAGGCAGTGCACGCCTTCCATCTTTCCTCAGCTTGTGGCCTCACTCTGTCCCTTCAGTGTCTCTTTAACAATGCCCCTTCCTGAGGACAGATGAGGCCTTTGAAAGATTCCAAATAAGGTCGGATCTCTACACCATCTCAGCTGGGACAGATTCATCACTCTCCTATACTCAAATGTCCAAGGGGCCCATGCAGGTAACCTGATTGACAGAGTGCAAGAGAGAGAGAGAGAGAGAGAGAGAGAGAGAGAGAGAGAGGGGGTGGGGAAGAACTGTGGAGGGTGTGATGAAGGAGGAGGAGGAGGAAGAGCGGGGGGAAGGATGACAGACGCTAGAGATAGTCGGTCTTTTGGAGAACCGAGGGGTCTGGAATGAGAGAGTTAATCTGCAGAGGAACAGATTGACTACCCATCCCTGCTTCCCTGTCCTTCAAAGCAAAGCACAGATTCAGCACTCTGACACGTGCGCACGTACACACACATACGCACAGAGATGCATGCATTCATTTTACTCGTGAGAATCTACACACAAAAGGAGCTCACAGTGAATCTCTGGAGTTTTCATGTGCACATGAAAAATTCACACGAGCAGGAACGGCAGAAGCAGGTTATCCATTTCCATCCCACACGTGAACAGGTGCAGACACTGTATCGGCGACACACTGCTCCAGCTTGTCTCAACGGTGCATTGTTTCGCTCCATTTCTGGCACTAAGACACTCGCGGGTGAGAGCAGAACGGTGTTGGCGACTTAAAAGATATGGGTCAATAAAACACAAGGGACATTTTAGCTCAAAAGGAAATTGATTTCTCAGTATCCAGAGTGCGCCGTGACCTTCAGAAACCTTGGCAGGGCCTTTTCCTGTGACTTTATGAGAATCGAGCTGCAGGGATTTTTTTTGCTTGTTCGTTTCGAACAGTAGAAGTCGTGTCACCTCGGCCATTCACCGTAGGCCTGAATGGATTTAACAGTAGTTTAAACTATTCACACTGCAAAGGAGCTACTACATTTTTAATGAATTCACCGATTCACCGTAAAAAAAATACTTTGTTATTTTCCATTTGAAGATAAAGCCTTTGTTTTCCTGTTATTGCTTTTATATCCTCGGAAATCATACATTTACTTTCTTGTATATTAAGATGAGATAGCACTTATCTGGAGTGGTTCAATTTATAATGAAAATATGTAGCAATCAAATTCTATTTTTGTTTTAATGTATTAAGTCCTGATTTCTGTGCAATCTGCTTCCCTAACTTAATGTTTCTCATTTCCCATTTCTGTCATCAGTCATTTTGAAATATCTTTTGAAATGTTAAACATTTTTTGTTCATTCAAATCTATTCTCAAATATTAAGAGAATGATTATATTGATTAGATTAAATACATGGAAAACCTGTCTTCCTTATCTAAACAAGCAACAGTCTGTTGAGCAAGGCTCTGCACTGAAGCTGTATTTTAAGCAAGTACTATTGTGGGAAACCCACAGCATTCGAAATTGCATTTGTGAAGCATAATTTCATTTTACTGTCTGAGGGAAAATAAAGTGAATCTTGATAACAAACATCAGTGGGCTTTTGGAACAGAAGCCAGATATTCTGGTTTCACTTGCCCTCTACTCTTTCAATTTTAGAGCCTAGCATTCCCCTCATAAGGGAGTCACAGGGAATGGTGCAGCATTATGTATCATGTCTGGTATTCAGCTGCTGCTCATTCAAACTGAACATGTCCTCAGTGGACACAAAGGTAGCTTGTAAAGCGCTGTAAGGCATACACAGGAAACATTAGGTAATTGTACCAAGGTTAGTGCTGACAGTAGTGAACCATACTTGCTCTATGGGTCTAAAAGATTATAACTTAAATTGTAAAATTGCAGCCAGCAGCAGTTTAGCTTTTTTTCCTCCTGTTGTATCTATTCAAGGGTGTCTTCTTCAGTTATATGTATCAGAAATATATACCTGAGGTTCTCAGTCCCAATGTTATCAGGTAGAGTCACACAGGGGTCAGAAAAAGATGAATGTTACTTTGAAATAAATCTATTTTTATTCCAACAAATGTGCTGGTGGCTTTGCTTTCAGTTTATTTAATTCTCACTGATCATCTGAACCAGCAGGAACAGGTAACTACATGCCGTAGTTCTTACTGCACCGACAATCTTCTATCCTTCTTTTACAAATATAGTAGCTAATTTACATCTGGACAACTCTAAACAAAAAGAAATAAACAAGGACTGAAATTAATGCTGCCTTAAAATCACCAGGGCAAACGTTCTCAGTGAGAAGAGAACCCCTTCACTTAGTTTGTCCCAGTGATGTCATCCTTGATGTCACTGCGAATATATGAACCAGGAACTAGTGGGCGGTGCCCTCTTGAACACAGGTTTGAACAGAGAGACACATGGTGAGTAAGGAACAAACAATTAACCAATGATCTTATGTGCACAACAATAAAAATCTTTTTAAAAACGAACTCTTGGTTGTGTGTTTACTTTAGCAACCTCGGGTACTTTAAAGGTGACTGTGACATAGTATAAAACCTTGTTGGTGTTCATTCTGGATTTGGCTGTTTGTGATGGGATATTTACTCTACAGGTGCTTTCAACTAAACTTCATATGTTGTTTTCTACCGTCAGAGGGTTTTTAAAGAAAATGTTTTGTTTATCTGCAATAACGTGTTTAATGTTCATGTGTGGTGTTTGAATGCAACTGTTGTTTTTTTTTATTTTTTTATTTTTTTCAGATTCCATGTAGGCAACTTAAAAGGTTTGTTAAGTTTAGTTTAGTTTAGTGGAACTGGAAGGTAGATGGTGATACATTTGCTCTGCTTACAGGAGATTTTGTGAGTTTTGCTTGTGAACCCTAGCTGGAGTTTAGATCTTGTAGCTGACAGAATGGCCCTCATGCTTGTGTTAAATGACTGAACTCACTCTTACTTTTGAGTCCTGCCTCACTTCCACCTCTGTGCTTCTCCGCACACTTTCCAGGACGCTCTCCCCAACTATGAAGTCAGACGGACTGAATCAGGTGGCGATTGACATCATTATATCTGCCGATTTAACAAGCTCCCAGCATCCCTTGCAGCTGCGACAGTGAGGGTTTACCCTGCTCACGTAAATGCACACACACACACAAAAGTAAATGTATAAATTGATTGGTCCTGCTCTGATTTCCCTTGGCAAGTATGTGAAGCGTGGTAGTGTTCACGGGAAAGAGCTGTCAGCTCCATCACCCGCAACGTAAACTGCAACACTTGAGGCATGATACTGAACCCCGTGTGTGTAAGAGAGTTAAAGAGGGAGAGAGGCAGTGGATATTAAACCAGCCAGAAAGGTTTCAGAGGGATTTCATGATTAGAAAATTAATTACAAAGTTTTTTTTTTTTTTTTTCTTGACTGAAGATTTTCCAGAGTGGAGGCTTTCTTCTGTCTCAATAACAATTTCAAGAGTATATTTATGTTCTACTTCTGCCTTCCTCTGGCTAAACGGCCACGACGGCTGTTATCATACGCAGCCACTGCCACGTTTGCTCTGAAATCATTCTCATGAAAGTGCTCAATGAGTGAAAACTGGCCAGTGAGATTGGCAGCTCGGGGTCCTGTTCATCATTAATTCTCTTTTGATTGTCCCTGTAAGCGTGTCTGATCTCATTTGGGCTGACTCCGTTGGCCGCGCGGGACGTTAATTTGTTTTGATTGATCCTAAACGCTTGTTAGCTGAAGCAGGACGTTCAGAGACGTCGGCTTGATATTCAGAATTACGAGATAGTGAGACAAGGATTTATATCAGGTTATACCTGACCAATTTGCTGTTGTGTTTTTTTTGCCAAAAAAGGAATTTAAAAAGAAAATATATCCCAATTGGCTGTGTCCTGCCGAGGCAGATGGTGCAGGGACTAAAGGCTTTTATGGAACTAACAGGACATGTTCGTCCTCTTCAGGAAAGCAATTAGGAAAAAACAAGCACTCTCACTTGTTTCACTGTAATTACACCAAAGTGTCGTAATTAAGTATCTGTATAAAAGTAAAATAATTATGCGCAATATACAGTGAATGCTGTATTGTGGATATAGTTCCCAGTCTGAGCAGCACTGTCAGGGTCCTGGTACCATTCATGGTCTAATTTTCCTGATGTCATAATACATTTGAATGTGATGGGGAGGTGTTGAACAGAAATATTTGTTAGCTTTGTATTACAACTCCGACACACTTATCAATTCATCATGCTGCCCTTTAAGAAGGACAGCATCCATTAGGTCTGCATGATTCATGTTATAGTGAAGCACATTTGATTGCGACTGAGTATTTTTAGTTTTGTATTTTACTTCTAGCAATACCAGCATGTCTTACTGCTATAATAACATGGAGCATAATTCCACAAATAAAGATCAGTGCGATGTGAGGTGTTTTACAAGCTACTGCTCCTGTTGACCTAATTAGTTAAATTTGTTTTAGTTTAATTTATTTGCAATGGCACATGAATAATGAAGGTTAATATGTGATTCTTTGTGTTTGCTTACCATGTGGTTTCACACCATTGTGCATAGCCCCAGGAGTTTTTGTCCATCAACATGAATTTCCTATGATATTGCATCTGACAGCCAGTGAGCACGCTGTTTATCTAGTATTCTTAGTTAACAGATGTGCTAATAGTAAATGGGCAAGTTAGCCCCACTGTGTTTGTTTTGGATTTGATGAACAGCAGGTGAGTGAGCTATAGCTGCAGTAAATGATCAAACTGATGCATTGAAGTCTCCTCACTGGGTCCCTGTCACGACTGCTGACCACTGTGAGGTCTGCTCCATCAGAGCTCTCAGTGAGTTGCTGTTAATCAAGACGAGAACAGCGAGAGTCATTTCTGGAAGGAGTCTGATTAATTACTAATCATGTTACGAAGAGCTATTCTTTAAAATCTGCCATGATTTATCATTAACGCGCCTGTCATGCATTGTAAAGCAGCCACCACCACTCACCCACTCCCTGAGTCTGGTCCCATTGTACAGCTCTGCATCCTCCATGGGTTCATAGGTATTCACAATATTTCCATTTCCCCAGAGGGGATTCATCATGGTGCTGGCCATTATAATTTGTTACCAGAAATTTGTGCTGTTTGTGTGCGGCGATGCTCGATGTTCTGGAACCGCACGAGTATCGACTCCATCAATCAAAATTACCACGGTAACGTTGTGAGAGCTCAACCACTCCTGCGGCCAGTGGAGGGGAAAGGCAATTAGGCTATTCAGGTAGGATGTGGGGGAGAGGGCGAGCCAGACAGAGAGAGACACCTGACTAGCAGTAAAAGGGTAGACAGGAGGAGAGAGCATGTTAATTCCCCACGCCACTTAATGCTTTTCTCTTTGTGCTGTACGCCTGTTTGATAACCAGCATTATCTTAATTGACTTTGCTTTCTACGTAAACAGCCTCCCTGGGTACAAGAGGCTGACTGGTACAAATATTTAGTGCAAGCATCTGCAATGCCTGCCCTGAATCTGGAAACTGCAAATATCCGCCCTAAGATGGAGTGTGTGGGTTAAATGAGTGTACCAATGTTTTTCATGTTGCTTATTGACATTGTGATATAGAGTGCAGTGCCATAAGTCGGCAGTCGTCAGTGTTTTCCTCTTCTCATGCACAGATTGGTTTCCACTCGAATAAAAAGCAAAGATGTTCATCTTCTTTTTTTCTCTGAGTATAAATATCAACAGAGACACTTGAAAATTGCATTGAATCACAGTGAGCGTCATTGTTTTTTCTTATTGTGTTGTGATGCTACTTAGAGTGTGTGGCTTCAAACTATGTGCACTGACTTGTTAAATTGCAACCATGTATCTAGAAATGATGAGAGCAGGCGTGTGCACCGTGACGAGAAGCCAACTGAACCTAATGACGAAACCAGTCACACCACTGAAATATTTTTTATAGTCGAAACCTTCAAAGACCCATCTGCTGTAATAAATACTTGCTGATAATCAATGGAGAGCAAAAGATCTTATCCTATTCATCCATAGTGGAAAACATCTTGTCTCTTATTACTTCCTCCAAGGAATTTTGTTTTCATTCTGTCCGTTTGTTTGTTTGTAAGACTTATACAAGAAGAAACTGCCTGACAGACTCAGGAAAGGATTCAAAATGGGTCAGGGAAGAAAGCATGACATTCTGGTGCAGATCCGTACCAAAGGGTGAACACAACATTTTCTGTCATTATCTTTAGAAAATATATCATTTAAAAAAATTAGGAACATTGTAGATTTTGTGGTTTGAGCAGCTGGGTCCAGCTTGCTTGAATTTAATGGAACAATTGGGCCCTGGAGGAGGTTCTGTCTCAGGGCCATTACTGGACATCCTTTTTTTAAACTAGTGTTTTCGTAACTTGGAGCCTTTTCAAATCTTTTATGTACTATTTTTTGTCTCCTGCAGGACACAACTGACTTGAGGACTTGAGGCTGAGAGCTGCCAGCAGACTGAATTGAGGAGCAGCAACCTGAAACACACGGTAGGTGATCACTCAACAATTTCGACACTTCAGTGTGGACATATTTTCTAGTTCTTGAAGGGACGCCATCTCCCCATGCAGACCTGCTAAATCAATTACGTGGGCGACTAATCAAGCCGCGTCTCAATAACTCATCCCAATTAAGGCACAGAGCAGAAATCATGGAGTCCAGGCCGCTCTGCCTCTTATCGATTCTGTGCTAATGCTGGGCATTTATGCAAGACTGCTGGTGAACTTCCACGGTGTCTTTCATGCAGCCAACAAGTGCTGTAATCAAGTCCTCAGACAGAGCGGGGAACGAGCCAAAACTGCCCGAACTCATTACTGATTTGTGTTTGTCACATGAAGATCGATCAGCGCTGTGCGGCTAGATCACAGTGAGAGGGAAGGAAGGGCACACCATTTTATGAATTGTGTTTGCTGTGCCTCTTTCTCTTTGCTGAGTTATAAGAAATGATAACATACTCCACTGGTCTGCTCTGCTTTTTTTAGATACCATATAGTGTTCACTGAGGCAAGCGAAAGGAAATGTATCAGGAGCAGGGGGTTTAAAGTAGAATGCTTTGTGTCGCTGTTTTTAGGAAAGATGTTGTGAGTCCATGTTCATTATTGAAACTGACATTACAGTTAAAAACAATTAGGTGACAATGTCTGGGTCGTAGCCATAAGCTTTTAATTTGCTTTTTAAAAGGCAAATTAATGTCAATATGAGGTTTGTGCCTTTAACTTTTGCAACAAATTTCTAGGCCAAGAAATTTCATAATCTCAGCATGTCCTCACTTGAGTGGATAGACAACTCCTGGTTAGACTCCTACTTTTACACTTTGGTTTGTGGTCACCTGACTTTATTTATTCATGTGTGAAAACATTTGAGCTGTTTGCTGTTGTTAGTGGCTGACCTGTCTCTGGTCGGGCGTTTGAAGTGTCGGGCCACAGTTGGTTCATCAGAACTTGTTTGTTGGAAGCAGATGCAGGATGATGATGACGCAGTAAGAAGTGATCATAAAGAGACCGGAGACCAATAAAGCAAAACAACACGCTAAAGCTCTGCAGAGTTGATTGTTAGTTATCACTCTGACAGAAGAATAACTGAAGCGGATTTGTTGTAATATTTTTGGCCCCGTGCTTTGACAATCCGAGACCATCTCCGCCCGTGTTTTTGTTCCTGCTGTCGGTAGCTCTGTTGTCCCTTGAGAGCCATCTGTGGAAGGCTGACATTATGTTATTGTAGCAATCCTCCTGTTTGACATATTTTCTTCCTTTGTCACCTCTGTACCAACATACTTTTTATAGTTTTGCCTGCAGCAGTATGACGTACACAAGCATACTTGACAGCACAAGTGCAGTGGCTGGATAATAGGAATGGCATGCTGGAGGATTTTTTTTTTTTTTTAAAGAAGATTCTGATGGATTAGCCTCATCATACTCTTCACATAAGCTTCTCTTAAAAAGCTCCTGACAGACACCCGCAATGGAATTTACGATGGAGACACCTTTCGGTATGAAGAATTTCCTTCAGTCTGATGGTGACAATATTTCTAAGACAACAGTTGTTGCCTCTGTTTGCTGTTCGTCTCCAACATTGTTACCGATGCTATTCCAAGATCTATTTGCATTAATGAGGATTTCAGTCAAGATGCATGGTACTCATTACACGTGGGGCACACGGCAAGCGCACCCTGAAATAAACACGATGAAACAGGCTGGCAATATGCATAAGTCGAGTGTGTACTCGCACACAGAGAGTGAAATGCCAAAAGATGTTAGGGAAAAAAATAAAACCAAGTGCTGTAATGAAAGCCTGCCCGACCATTTATGATCGGCCCTCATCATTCCGAACAAAGGTGTCAAAAATGGAACATTCCGCTTGTATCCATCATTCATGAATTAGATAACCTTTCTACCGCCTGCATTTCTATTGCTCAAGTGTGTGGAACGCCACAGCCGGAGGGAGGGAGCCACGTCTGTGTTCAGAATTGTTTCGACTCAATTGGAAACACTGGAAATCTAATTCAGAATAAGCTGCTAATCTCTTAAATTTCATTTTCCTGCAGAAATGTGTTAATGCCTGCCTCCATGTTGTGGAAACAATGAGTGTGGAAAAGTGATTTTAATGAAAGAAAGTACCCTGTCTTGGTCTGATAAATGGGCTCATTCCTAATCCTAATTGTGTCAAAGGCAGGATTTACCATTTCATTTTCTAAACAAGCACCGGGGCACCTCTCTCCGTGTTGTGGTTTGCTATCAATCTTTCGTGAATATCTCCAGTTTGGGTTAATTTTGCGCTGTGTACAATAGCAGGGGGGCATGTACCTTTCTCTTCGGGAAATAATTGGCTTTAGCTGTCAGTAAATACGTGGTTTAAATCATAACTGGCCTTATCAGCTGCTCGCCAGTCCTGCCTCGCTTCAGAGAGGGGGGGGGGGCATGTAAACACGAAAGTATTCTCACACAGTTTAAGGAATGGATCTTGGCATTAATAAGACGGTGCCTCCTCTCTTTTTTAAACGTGTTTTTTTACGATGTAATTCAAATTGCCTACTGCTTTTTCAGTTAATGAGAGCAGATTTCTCAGCTGGTAAACAAAGCAGTGATAGCTGCTAGAGCTGGTTCCAGCCAGCCACTCATCTATGTCAGTGTTGATTTGATAACCCTGTCCCTGCATGATCTGTTCTCTTGTTCTGAATGAAGGAATATATGATATAACAATTTCATTCAATGAAATGTTTCACACTAATACAATCCTGTAATTTAATGGTAGTGATTTGTATTGTCCCAATGCTTTCTTAACACACACGTCTCTAAATCCAATTTTGATGTTTGATGTTATTCTAGAAGTTATAAATGAAGTTGATCGCATCTACTCTTTTTGTGATTCATCACATGCTTCCAGTTCCGTCCTTTCTGCAGCCTTTACTTTACATCTCATACATAAGATTGAGAATCCAACGTCCTTTCTTGACCATTGAAACATGAAAGATTGAAAAATGAGTCTTCTCAGGGTCTTTAATGAAATGTGACATTTTGCTTTGCAATAACTCAACATGTCACCATCAGTTCTGTGCAAAGATGTTTGATCAGCAACTTTTATGCATTTGGCAGAATAGAAGACTAGATGTGGTTGCTCTGTATTAGCCCCGCTATAAACCCACACACTGCACGTCTGTCTTCCTTGCTATAGATCTGTGTTGAAATGACGGTGCGCTGCTGTTGATGTACTTTGACAAGACAGTAAATATCCTGCTCATGAGGTTGTTACCAAACATTTTATCTTAACGTTGTGTCTGCATTGTTAATGCATACAATTCCAAAATCGCATTTAAGAACCGGAGTAGACATGATCGATGTGTGCTGGATTTCTAGTGACACGGATACTGTCTGGGAAAAATGAATGGGCATGGAATCCCATGCGACTCATAAGGGACCCGCGGGTGCGCGCTTAGGGTGCACACTGCAAAAAATGTCCAACCCCGCGAGTCATTCAGTGAAACATCCAGAGTGTCTTTCTTTTTCAGATGAGAAGAAGCCATCCGCTGATGGGTAAGATGCAACATTTAACCATCATGCAAAGCAGGTTTTGTTTTTTTTTCACATCCTGTAGTAATTCTCCTTCTCCCTCACATCTCTGTAATTCAGACCGCCAGTGGACCCGTGTCGCAGCAGCGTGAGGGGGAGACGGATCCGATCCCCGGAACTCAACAGCTTGTCGAGAGGGGCGCATTTTTTGCAGCGTGGCTCCTGCTGAAGACTCCGTCTCATACAACAGCAGCCAAGGACAAGAGAGCACCAGAGAGAGAGAGAGAGAGAGAGAGAGAAGGAGGAGAGAGCGAGAGAGAGGAAGGTGCCTCCTCTCACTCGCCATTGCCATAATTGTCTCGGCGCGTTGAATCGATGTCGGTGTGAACGCAGCGATCCGGAGGAAGCCTGGAGGATTTAACTTCACACTCTCTCACACACGCGGACAAACCTATGCTCGGATTTCGGCTCTTCTCCCCTTCGCCAATGCAAAAGGAAATATGCAGCGGAGCTTCACCATCCTCTACACCAGTTTACTGGGGGTGTGCTTGGGTTCGAGCTCAAGTTTCCCAAGTAACATCAATATAGGTGAGAATTACGCACAGGCAGCGCCATCCCCTTTGTCTGCGCCGCAGAACATTACTTCTGCTCTCCAGCGTCTCTCTCTTTTTTGTTTCCATGTGCGCGTTGTTTCTTTCCCCTAATTTGTCCTCTGCTGCTCAACAGGAGGATTGTTCCCCACCGAATCGCACGAATATGAGGTGTTCCGCTTCGCCCTGTCGCACCACCAGGACATCCCCAAACTGGTGCCGCAGGTGGATATGGTCAGGATGGGGAACAGCTTCTCCATGACATATGCGTGTAAGTGTCATCTCTCTGGAAACGCGTGGTCACATCTGTCTGATTCAGTCTGTCCAGCCTGGTTACCCCCCCCAGATCTCAGTCTTGTGGCTCGACTTGTTCAGGAGCGCATGTAACTCCATGAGTGTGATAATCGCGTTCATCAAAGGCTCGCAAGTGCATAGACGAGCGTGTTTTATTGTCTTGGTTTAATAACTGTTGCGTGGGATTTGTTTTCTCTGCCGTCCTCTGCATGATTGCTGCGTTTTTTTGCGCTCCGGGCGCAGGGATTCAGATCCAGCCTCAGCAGCATCATTCAGTCATGTAACACCGTTTCTTTTTACATCTGTGAAAATGAAAAAAAGAAAAACCGCTACCGCTGATCCCAGTGCGTCTTTGCATCTTTTAAATCGAGGTGGAGGAGGCAGAGGCAGGAGCAGGGCGCTCACCAGGCACAGCGAACAAAGACGAGGAGGAAACGACTCTAAATGCATTTCTAATTAGACACGGGTCACAATCCGATTAGGTTTGTTTGTTTTTTTTTTCCTCTTTCTGCAAGAACACGCGATATTAAACCCTCCAACAGTAATCATCATCTCTGCAGACGCACGCGCACATGCACGCCCATGATATAGGCTGCTTTTCAACTTTGAAGACTTGCAGGATTACCCCCCAACGTGCATATTGCCAGTGGGAGTCAGGGTTTTTGGCCAGTGAAGAAGTTTTACAAGAATCAGAATTCTGAGTCACTGGTCCAGGCTGTGGCGACGCCATTCTCATACCTGATGATGCTCTGATGCCCTCAATGTTTCCCAGGCATGTTTTCTGCCTTTTCCATTGTAAATATCCAGGTTATATCCCCCCTGACAGCATGGCCTTTCTGATGCTGTGTGGCAGTGCTTCAGTGATGGGCATTTGGCTACTTCCCTCTGTCGCCTATTGTGGTTTCAAACCTCTGTGGAATTCAAAGACTGGCTCCCACACAGATTAAACAAAGAAAATGGCAGTTTTAGGACAGTTTTATCGAGACATAGTGTACAAGCGTAATGACATTTTGCCTCAGAGGATTATTGTAATGTGGAACTCAGTCGTTGCCTCCGAATGTTGAACACCATCACTGGGAAGAAATGCACTCTCGTCTGTCACTGATTTCCTTGCACTTTTCTATTATTTACCACCATCTTCCCACTTGTTCATAAAACGCTGGCTTTATGAACTCCTTCCTGTCCAGATCGGGCTTTGTAGTGTGAATTATTCTGCAGAGACGGCTTTAAGAACACAAGAGCTTTGTAAAATATTTAAAAACCTGGACATCTACACTCAGCACCACCCCCCCCCCTCCTCCTATTCCTCTAGCTATTTAGGCCAGGGAGCCAGGCAGGAGCGGTGTAATGAAATGTAAACACACGAGAAGCCCTCATTAATGAGATGGTCCTCCGCTCAGAAGGGAATAGGAACGTGGATACCAGGTTCCGGCTTCTGTCGAGCGTTTTCCAGGGACGTTGCTTGAGAACCAAATGTGAGACCACAGTGGGGGGGTTGCAGGGAGTTGTGGGCATTAATGTCTTAGTCACAGTGTGCAACCAGTGGAGAGACAGCAGCACATACAGTAGGCTGTTAAAGAACAATATGGACACCATGGCAGATCTTCTGTCCACTGCCTTTTCTTTAAATTGATTTGATGGTTGTTGTCAGTGACAGAGATCATCTCTAAATATCTCCAAACATTCATTATCCCCGATGGAAAAGAGTATATGTGAGGAATTACTCTTTCCAGCTGCCATCTCTCTGGCGCATGGGTGTCAGAAGGATTTACAGTGGAGGCAGAAAATGACACCTCATTCCGCCATGTGTCACTTGTTCTAAAAGAGTATTTAGACGTGAAGCCTATAGAGGGGTATTTGTGAGGCCTGCAGCGCTTGTTTATAATGAGTCAGATGAGTAAAGCTGCTTTGGCTTCTTCCTTCTTGGCTTATTCCATAAGCCTATGTGGAGGAGTGTGAGTGTTGTGTGCACGCGTGTGTGTAGGATGTCTTGAGTGAGTGACAGTTCACCTCTGTAAGTGCGCATGAGTGTGGCCCTCGGGGGTACACGAGTGTGAAAAGCGGGGGGTGAATGGCCCCTTGTGCACAGGGATGAATGGAGCTCCGGATGAGGGTGATACTCATCAGCTGGCTCTTATGACTAGCCACTTCCTTTCAGAAGCGAGGCCTTCACACACACACACACAGACTGGCACCTGCCTAAGCAGTAGGAGTACAAGGGCTGAGGGTGGGGAGGTCAGGGCGAGTAGGGCAAAGGTGAATTTGGACACAAAGAGGAAAAGATGCTGAGCAGAATCATCGAGAAGAGGTTTGTTTAATTTCTTGCCTGTGGAGTCATCAGGGTTGGAATGATCATGGCCACGCAGCGGACATATTTTGTATCCAGGAATTCATTTGCATTTCTGTCGTCTCTCTTCCTCAACACATCCATACCACGTTGTAACCTGAGATTTTTAATGGATGAGGCCTTTTTATATATAGTGCCTTTTTTGTCAGTGTGGAGTGGCTCCTTTTACGTTTCCTCTGGTTAAAAATAACCACCAGGGAAGCTGTGTGTACACGGAGGATATTAGTCACTGCTCCTCTTGGTTAGATATCACATTACCATAATCTGCTATTGACTTGGTTTATAATAAGGACGTCACCGAGTCGCTAGCGTTGTGTCAAATCCCCTGCAGGCTCCCGCCTACAATATCTCCCTCTGCCTTTGATATCCTACACATGTGCGCTGAGATTAAGTCAAAACTTTGGCTCTTCCCTGTGCAGGAGGCTGCACCTGGCAACACGACCCAGCAACGTTGTTTAATGTTTGACTTTCACTTGGGAATTTAGAGGCAGATTAAAGTGAAACTTTTTTCCTAGTCACTAACTCTCGTGTTTGATTTTGTGTCCGGTTTGGCCGTCGCGATAACAAATCTTTCATTAGGACTAATTAGTGTTCATGGAAAAGACGATTTGTGCTGTCAGTGTGATGCAGGCTGCAGTATTTCCTCAGGTCTCTAAGGGTCAGTTAAACAGGACTGGAAGAGGATCTATGAGGCGGCCATGATCAGTGAACTGAGCACCGCATGGAGGCCTGCCCAGCCTGATCAATACTGCACAGATGAAAGGAGAGGGGGGTTACGCTTGCCTCCGTGCAGACCTGGAGGACAGATATGAGTAATTGCCGGATGCTGGGATTTGTATGTCGGTCCATGTCACATAGAGTGTACAGGTAGAGGTCAAGTCCAGGGGTGGTCCGGTGTTGATCGTAAATCAAATCCTGCATTGTTGGATAGCTCTAACACTCTAACACTGTATCAGTGGTGTGAATGGGATTTCCCAACAATAAAATGATATAGGAGTTATTTGCCGCTCATAAAGAATGAGGCTGTCCAGAAAGTTTGGTTTTGGTAGAGGCAAGAGCAGATAACGATTTCTTCCTTCATGCCACAGCAGCTGGTTGGACTTTGTGTATCAACCTGAACCCTATCACACCTTTATATAAAAAAAAAAGATAACACATGCTTAGAGCTATAACGCAATCGAGGAAAACAAAATGATTATGTCCTAAAAACAGTTGGAAGTTTTCATCTCTTTTTACTTGTGGAACTTTCCAGTGTGAAACACGATTGGAAATCACTTTTGGCTGCTTAAAAAACATTACCCACGGGTGGAAATACAGTCCAACTGCTGTTTTGGAGCTGTGAAGACAATGCGCTGTCTGGGAGAAGAAAATTGAAGTTTCATCTGGGTGGTGCACAGATTCATGTACTCGCCGAAGCATTCTTTAACAGAATGTCTCCGCCGTGCACCGTGCCAAGTCCCATACATCGTCAAACGTCTCAGTACCAGCAGCCTCTGTGGTGACCGAGTGGCAGAATGCCGTGCTGTTTCATGGAGTTGTATGACTCAACCTAGCAATATGACTTTTGGATGTTACAGCTCATTTCCTCGATGGATGTGAGCAGGGATTAGAGTGTAGTCTAAGGAATTTCTTTATATTCCCTTTTAAATATTTCTTTTGTATTATAATGAATAATCTGACATTTGTGTTGTGGAGCTCTGGGAGACTTTAGTGCAGATTCAGATAATATTCCAGTTCTGGTAGACTCACATTTTGCTTCAGCTCAGCAGATGGAATCGCTCCACTTTGTGATGTTGTAGTTTTATTCAGCGAGAATTGAGTGAGTGAGGTTTGGGCTGCTGTGTTCCACCTAAAGAGAACTCTGACAGGGCACAGGCAGCCATGCGGTCAGGCTGGATTTATACACCTAACCAGGTTAACCGAGGCTATTTGAAGGAGAAAATGGAGGAAAATGGAAAAGTTATAAGCCAAAGTGACTTCATGGTGGATCAGTCAGGTGTCCTCACCAAAATGAAGTAGTCTAGACCAATCATTCCCAGACTCTTGGGTTCTGAGCCCTCACAAAACAATGAACACGTCAATTTTAAACACCAGTAATCCAGCATATGAAATTTTAGATTATCAGTATATTGACATGAAGAAATGTACTGTAAGTGTGTATTGTTTGTGTGTCCTCCTCTCAGGAGAGCGACCACAGTTTTCATTTTGCAGGAGAAGCCTTCGTTTTGTACAGACTGATGTCAGCCGAGTGCTGTCATGTTCCCACAACTCAGCAATTACATTAATGAGTGGAACGTTATGGAAAACATTTTTATGTCCAGCATTGTTTTTAAAATATCCCCGGTTCATTTAACATGCATGAAAACCTTGAATCATGTTTTCCTCATCAGTCCAAGCATCATGACCTGAATACACACGGGTAAATGTATGAAAGCTCATAAGATTGCTTTTAAAGATTCAGTGGTCTCGCTCACACACACACCCACACACAGCAGTTATCATGAGACAGAGCCTGAGCAGATGCATTTAATCTATTATTCAATGCATTGCATCCCAAGTGATCACTCTATTCACTTATAAGCATAAATATGTTATAATAATCCGGCAGGGGGAAAAAGGAGAATTGAGCCTGTGCAATGCTTCAAAGTTTTCATCTCACTGAAGGACCTCCTGTAGGAAAATAAAAAATACACCTCTCTGTCTGTTTGCTCACACTTTCTTTCCATACGTGTCCACTCTGAACCCCAAACAACACCCCAAAATGGCTGTCTCTGCTGGGGTTCAAGTGTTAAGAGGACAGTGGTGGTGGTGGTTAAGCTCCAATATCCAGACTGGGAGGCTGGTGTCATCGCTGCTCTGGGGTGTTGTATTTTATTGTGTAGCCGCTGTGTCACCCCGGCTGCACCTGGGTGACTGACTTCCACAATCCAGTTCAGAGGGATTACTGTGTCTTCAGCCTGTTATTGAAGAGGGCGGCTGGATGGCAGATCACCACTCCCCCCTGACTGGTTGGGACATGACAGTTATTTGTCAGGAAGAAAACAAAGAAACTGGTGTTAGAGATAAAAAAAAAAAAAAATAAGGAAGAGAAGGAACTCACAGTGGTTCTCTTGGCCTACTGTCTGGCAGGTGCTGGTTTGATGAGAGAAAGCTCTGATTTTTTTTTTTTTTTATTCTTCTCCCTGTGCCAGGGAGAGAGGTGGCCCTTAGCAATCAATGCAGATCAGCCAGAACTGCTCCCCCAGCAGCAGTGTGTTGTGGAGAATCTGTGTGTGTGCATGTTGTTTTTTGCAAAGGCGGAGGAGTGAGGTCAAGGCTAGAGACAGAAGAGAGACATGGATAGAGGAAACAGGAAACCTGTCATTTAATCTCTTCACCCTCTGATGGCCAGTTTTCTCTAAGAGCCACTTTAATGTGACCCTGCAACATTTGAGAAATCAACTGTGAAGCCAGTGAACCTTCAGGCCCCTGTCCACACTAATGCAGCTACTTAGTGAAACTAAATGTGGGTCTGTTTGGCTCCCTGGTCCATGTGCAAACATTTAATCGATTTTACAAAGAGTTTTAAAACGCCAGTGAAGATTCTTTAAATTCAGTTTTTCTGTGTGATCACGTAAAATGGAGACACTGGGAAACACTGGAAATAAAATGACGCTGCAGTTTACTTTGCACATGCTCACAGTGGCTCTGCCCAATGAGCAGCACAAACAACAATAATAGCAGCATGTTTCTCTGCATTAAGTGAGCACTGCTAAGTCTAGGTAGCAGCTAAATTTAGCATTACTGCGCCACATTGAAGACGTTCACAGGCGTCAACCTTTCATCATTTAGAAGCAAATCTATAAGAAAAAAATAATGAGCCACTATAGAGTTCAACAGCATTGTTCCAGAAGTAAAAATCTCATTATTTTTTCTGTATAACGATCTTAATAATCAGCTATAATACTTCTATTATTTATGATAAAAACCATGGTTTCCATCACTGACTGCAGTTATTCAGAGGAGGAAAAATGTTTAATTTAATAAAGGAAGGGATAATTTCAGTGGTTTATAGGATGCACAGTTCCTTTACTCTTAAGATAGTACAGTTCACAGTCTTGTGACTGTACTAGTGTAGAAAAGGCCTTTTACAAATACTCCTGTAGTTGTTCAAACAACGTCCACCCCATTTGTGTGTCCTCCTTGTTCTTTAAATCTGCTCTGAATCCCTTTCTGTATTCACACGCGCTCACCAAGTATTTAAAACAAATCTGTCATCTCTGGAGGTCTGAGCTGAGACGTGTGGGGCTGGCAATTAGAAAACAATGTGTTTGGGGATGAGGACCAGGCTTCGTGCTGCGGGGTGGAGGCACGAGCGCCGGATGATGGCAGCTGTCATGTTTTCGCTGCAGAGACAGCAGCGGCGTCCCTCTTTTGTCGTGCAGTACATCTCAGGAGCGTCTGTGTACTTTAATGAGGGACACAGCCTACAAGCATATTAAACTGACATAGTGCCGTTGCTTTTACACTGACAACAAAGACTGCTGCCGTCATCCGCGCAGCAGCGCAGACACAGCTCGGAGGCTCGCAGTACTAAACGACTGCCTCGCCATGACAACGGGCCCACAACAGATAATAGACACAAATAAGACGGGGACAACAAAATGAAAATGACAACAAACACGCACATGAGCTACATGTTATTCTTTAGGTGCTGAGCTCACGCGCTGACTGACCACTTTTGGAGTGATGTTGGTTGTCGCTTCTCTAAATTAGATGCTACTGCTCGTGATGGTGCTTGGAAATAGAATTCAAGGCAAAACGGTCTCTGTGTACAAGGTCACGTAGTCTTACCTGGTGAGTACATGTGCTTTGATGTAATAAAGTAGGAAAACCTTGGATGATGTAATCAGTATGTGTTGACTATGAAGAACACCTCAACATTTTCTAATATGTGCATAGAAAACCACCCGAGGCAAAGTATCAGGTGTGACAATCAGATAAATAATCAGGATCTTACACACATTAATATACATATGTATTAGCTAAAAATATTGTGTTGTAGTTAAATTAAAAGCCCAAGGATGTCACAAGGATGATCCATGCGAGCATAGCAATAGATTCTCTTGTGGTGTTAATGGAAGAACCTTTGAAGTTTCCTGCTCCAATTTCAAAACCAATTTCTGCTTTATTCAGTATTTTGTTAAATTTAGAGTGTTTGAGTTTTGGACTCTTCTGAAAAGACATTTGACTATCAGGACATCACCAGGCTCTCGATAGTTTGGATGGTCATTTTCCTCTTACTTTTAATAGACTTTTAGGATTTAATCCTCAAGTCCATTACGAATACTTTATTTCCCAGCGGCTTGGCTGGAAATTTGTTGAAGACAGTTGTTAATTTCTACAGCGGGGCCTAATGAATTGGCATGCAGGCTGCGCGTCCGCCTCCTCTTGCTCTGCATATCAACCTCCATCACTTCCACTGTCAGGGAAATGAAAGTGAGCGAGCGGAACCGTCCCTCTGCACCTGTCCACGCTGACACGCAGATGGGGAGATAATTGGGAAGGGATGATTGTTAAGGAGATAATTGAAGTTTCCGTACCCCCCGAAAGGAGCTGGTCTGGGCTCGGTTTCTGACCCTCTGCCCAGGTAAGCATTTATCCACCAGCTCCGCCGCACAGCAGATTGGAAGGGCGGCGCAAAACGGCGAGGGAGGGAGACAGTGGCCTGACATGGGGGGGGGGGGTTAGAGAGTGAGACACAGGACGAGGGAGCGAGAGAGATGTTCGAAGCCGAGGGGAGCACTCTCACACCCTCGATTACCCGTTTAATGAGGCGACGCAGTGCCATTGTTTTATTACTTAGAGGAAATAGGAGAAATCTAGATTTCACCGTGTGGCCCTGTTTCCCACTGCTAGGCTGGCATCTGTTCCCTTTGTTCTCAGCAGTCCCCCTATCATCTCCTCTCACTGACACTAATGCTTCTGTTTCTTCTCCTCTCCAGCAACTGGCCTCGCCTTCTGTCTGCCCTCTCCTACATTTTCAAGACACGCTTTGCTTTTTTTGGCTCATCCCTATTAACCTTCCATTACCCCCACCCCTTTGTTTCGGCTAATGTAATCTCTCACGAGTATCCGTCGCTCTCCAACATTAATCTAGGAACTGTTTGGCTGGTCATCTGCTCCGATCACTGCTGTTCCCAGCGGTGCGAAGCTTAAGAGTTTAGTGTCTTCCCTGTTGGCCTCCTTCCTCCTGTTTTTTTTTTTTTTTTTTCCATTTTGAACTCGACTCATTCTTTTGCCTCAACTCTCACTTTTTTATCTGTGTCTTCCTCCGCTCTCTCTGCAATTGCCTCTGTTTCATTTGCCGCACACACTGGAAACAGCAGTGACATAAACACGGTTTTATTGCTCTTCCACAGGCTCTAAATCTCCCCTGAGCTTGAGGAGCTAAAGCTGTTTATGCTGGGGAACAGCGAGTGCACCTCTCTCGAGCACAGCACTCCATGGGGCATATGGGTCCTCCAGGGAGACGGGAAGCCAGCGAGGCAGAGCCCAGTCGCGCTTGTATTTCTAAGAGAATACGTGTGGTGGAAATAGCCTCTTTAATGTACACTGACCCATTATCGCTGACAGGCTTGGTCGGATCATTTCCTTCAGATTTCAAGTCAGTTGTGGAAAAATCATTCAAAAAAAAAAGAAAATCCTGTGTGGAGAAATTCATGCAGATCCATGGAGGTGTTGCGTGTCGGTCCCCTGGGCCCCCGGCCCCCGGCCCCCCCTGTCCTGAGATTTAATGCTCTGTGTGAGTCATGCTGTGTTGGAGGGCTCACGACGAAGGCCTCCCCCACCCGTCACCTGTGAGATCTTCACAAGCACGAGCTGTGTGTGTGTGAGACTCGCTCTTGTCAAGTTCGAGTTTATTTTTTTTTATGGTGGGGTGTCGGGTGACTTCTTTTTAACTTATTTTTCTAGTCCTGTCATTAGCATAGCTGATGACCCTCTGGAAGATGGATGGCACAAGAGGGACCACAACGTGCTCTCTGTTTTTCTTACACACATCTTCTGACAGTTATTAGCCATGGGTGGCTGAGTGGAGGATGACTGTTTGTGTCTGCATCTCCCCTCAAAGTGCGCTGTGGTTGATTGAGTGACCCTTCCCCCTTACAGAGATGGTGTTAGTTACTGCCTGTCTGACAGCAGCCCTGCTGCTCCCATCAGCACTCACGTCTTTCAGAAGCATCCCTTAAACTGGAAAGAACGATACAGCGTGAGCGTGATGAGTACTAAGGATTCGAACGCCAGCCAAAATGAACCTGCTGTCAGATCGTGTGAGGGGAGGGTCAGATGTGGGATTGCATGCATCAACAGCCCCTGGGCAGATGTTCTTGTTCATGATCTTCAGCTTAACCCTCAACCCATGACTGCAGCCATCGATTGATTGAATCACCCACTCTGTGGGTTTGATGCTCAAGTCCTGTTGTATTGTGAGATTTCGGACAATAGATGATGAATTGGTAAATTGACAAAATTGTCAATTTTTTTTATCTTAGTAAGTGAACGCATTGATGATCCCCCCACACAAGGCGGTCTATATACCTTGTTGGCTTGCTAAAGCCAACAAAGAAAGAAAACAAAGACCAAAGAAAGTGAGAATGATGAAGGCTGGACCATGTCTGCACTTCCTTCCATTATTAAATAATTATAATTACTAGGACAATGGACAACTGGACATACACCAGTGAGATAAGAATGATCTAAAACAGAAAACTTTGGTTTGGTCCATGCTCCATCCAATAATAATAGACTTGGCTTAAAGGCTTAACGATTTATGCCTTACTGAGCTAGATGCTCTGGCATTTCCAATAAATTCTGAAAAAGTAAATGATTAGTTCAAAAAAAGATCCAATTTTTCAGACTTGGCTGAGGGAGAAAACAGATTTGAGAGATTAGTCTGGCATCAGTGTGAACGCTGTCATCTTGTGTTGTGAAGGGGACGATTAGATTCACGTGATAAACCTGCATGCTGTAGCTGTCAGACTGAGGCTCAGTGTATGGAAGTGGCGTTGTACTCTGGACACATATTTGACAGTTTTCTGAAGAACAGATCTGGATTTAACATCTGACTGCTCCTTTGTGTGACCTAAAAATGAAGATTCACTCATAATCTACTCACCGCTACGTGTGGGTGAACTGTTTAATGCCACAGTTTTGGCATTTCAGGTGTAAACATCATTGCAGCCAAATCCAATACAATTGCAATACGTGGGTACTGCTTCTTCAAACCAGTAAACACAACAGAGAAAATGCAGTGTTCTTCCAAAATCCTCAGCATTCAAATTCCACTGAAAATGTCTTCAAGCTAAGAACATGTAACATGTCCACACCCCATGTGTTGGTGAACCATCCCTGGAGGTCTAACAACAAATCCAGATGACTTCATTCTTCAGATTATCAGATCCAGTTAGAGTCTGACGGTAACAACAAACAGAGGGTCGTATATCGTTTCTCAGTGGGTAATGAGCAACTTAACAATCGGACATCGTATTCTGTCGAGTCAGTGGACACGTCAGTCCACAGTAGCGGGGCACTATTAAAAAAAGACCTTTATGGATGGCTGAGCAAGACCCCTCCAATCAGTACGCTCCCTCCAGCTGAAGCCAGCTTCCTGCTGCTCTGAAATTCCCTGTGTACGGCTGACCTTAATGGTGCTCAGGATAATAGCATGCAAGTCCCAGAGGAGAGGAATAGTAGAAAAACTCTGTGTGTGTGGGAGGGGGGGTTATTTTCTGTATAATGTCCTTGCCTGCCACAGTAAGCCCATGAGTCTGGAATACATGTCATTACAGAGCCAACGTGCCCAGAACACGTTCCTCATATCGACTCTTGCAAACCTGGTCGTGCTTCCCCCCAAATGTTCACAGAAATGCACGATTCAGTTCAGTTCAATAGATTTTTTTTTTTTTTTTTGAGGCATCAAGCAACAAAGAGCCATTGAATAAAAAAAAATCCCACATTCAGATAAAGGAGCTGCACTATAATATCCCATCCCGCACACAGGTTAGTGAGCGGCTCCAGTGGAGCAGCAGGGAGGCGCAGGCTCAAGGGCACCTTGACGCCTCTCACTTCCACATCCGTATATCTGGCTCATATTGACGTTTCATTTATCTTTGACCAGTCACATAGTGTCACTTGGATCGCAGGAGGTCTCCCCCAGTCCGCAAGAAAAACAAATCAGTCTTTTTTGATAATTAATTGATGATTAATTTGTATGATTTTACAGCCTCACTGTAAACGTGTGTGATCAAGTCGCACTTTTTAGGAGTAAACCGGCGACGTTTCAGTGTGATTTAAGACTGGGCTTTTTAAACATTCATAGCTTGTATGAGGGAAGGATGCAGCGTTGCCGCCCTCCCTCCCTCGCAGCCCTCCCATCATCCTCAACTTCAGATTCAGGAGCAACTGTCACAAACACGCCCTCTTCGCAGCCGGCACAGACACGTCTGTCGTTTGATATTTGGCTCATGCTAAGCAGAGGAACAGCTGCGGGGCACAGGAAACAGAGCGCGGGGAAGACAGTAACTGCGTGAGTTGTTTCTGACAGCTCCTCCTGTTGTGCTACTATCAGTCCCTTCAGGACCCGAGTTTCCTCCCTCTCTTCCTGCTGACCAAAAACTCTTCAGCCACACCGACTGCAAATGGACTCATTGTTCATTCATAGGAAAAGTTTACAGCAGGTGAATACCTCGGCTCGGGGGACCGCGCCACTGGGGCGCCCGTCTGTCTGTGTGCATATGCTGATGGATTTTGTTGACTCTTGGAAATTGGGACGGTTTGTTTTGAGCGTAAATAAGAATGTGGTGCGGCGAAACTACAAATCTTCCCATTATTCCTGATATCATTGAATGAATTTGCAAAGCAGAGTCGGTTTCACAGATCTGCCGATTTCCCAAGAGCAAGACTAATTATGACAAAATGTCCAAACAGTCAGAAAAAAAAAAAAATCCCACTCCATCTTTCAAAAGTCCTTTAGCATCTCTGAGCTACTGTAAATCCCTCGCTGTTGCCCAGGCAACCTCAGCCCTGGCGCCATGGCAGCTGTGGCTTGTGGACAAGACGCCACAGAGTGCCAGGGTGGACAGGTGTTGCCGGGGTCTGCAGGACCATTTTCAGTGTCTCAAATGTAGTTCCTCACATGGAGCTTTGCTAACAAGCCACTCACACACACACACACACACACACACACACATCTCAGGTTCTTCTGTTATCTGATCCGAGGCCGCTGAGTTACACTAATGTTCTATATCGTGCTCGTGTCGAATCAGACGAGCACATGGTTCTCTTGCCAACTCGGAGCAGGAGGTCCGTGCCACATGGCTGCATGTTGGGTTTTCGTCAGACACACTGTAGGTATGAGAAATGAGTCATATTCAGTGAAACGTGGTAACCTGCTGCAGGGCAGAGTAATGGGACACTGCACAAAAGTCAAACAAGCTCTCATTACCTTTTATCTGAGCAGAACATGGGATGGCCTCTGAAATTGGTCCTAGAAAATGGTGAGGGGAAATGGAATGTGTGCTGGTGGAGGGCAATCGCTGAGAGAGGTTCCATCTACCAGCAAGAGCATGTGCAGACCATGGAGGAGAGAGAGGTCTGTTGAGTCAGTGTGGCGAGGCGCAAAATGTCTATTTCAGGGCCTTTTTTTTAAGTAGGGTGAGTCACCAGGCTTTTGCAGCACTAGCTTCTGCATGTGTGTGTGTGTGTACGCACATGTATTTTTATATCATATCACTCTCACTCTGTCTCACGTGCCTGCACGGAGGGTGCAGGTCCGTGACAGGTTAGGCATTTTGGGTGCGGGCCATCTTCTCACCATTTTTTCCTTGGCGCCTAGCAGCGAGCTGGCCCTCGCACGAGGGACCGACAGGGACTTCAATCTGTTTCGTAAATACTGAGACGAGGAAGGCCCGCCCATCACCGCAGCACGGGAACTGGCCCAGGCCAGACATGCGTGTTCATAGGTAGGACGCTAAAGCAGGGAGAGGACACACCTCTGTCAACGCAAATGAGCCATTTTCAGATATTAGAGGGTGAGGGGAGCTGTGAGAGCGAGGAGTGACAGGCAGACAATGAGAGAAAGAGAAATGGACAGGCCGAGGGAGAAAAGCAAATGAGAGGCTGGAGCCGCCTCCTGCTGCCAGTAAAATGTCAATGGAACCCCGGGGATGCATTGATTAACCTCTCTACGCCTAATCTGCCTTCACCTCCTCCAACTCTCGCTGAAGGCAAACAAACAGACTGGTTGTACGCAGATGGACCAGTGGACCGGATTTCCATAAACATATCACAGAGCAGCAAAAGCTACTTAAAATTTCCCTCTGTCTCTCTCTCTCTCCACCTGCCTACCTCCCCCAACCCCCACTGTTCTTTGTCTCTCTTACTATCCACTCCCTGCGCTCTGTCCGGCCCAAACCCCTCGCTCACAGTACATGAGTGCCATCGTAGAACACAACCCCCTAATACAGTCTGAAATAACAGGAAGGAGGCACTTTTGTATATACTCCGCCTGTTAGAGATAAAAAAAAAAAAAAAGCTCTCTCGTACGCTGTACCTTTTTTAATGTTAAAATCTTAAAATGACCGAAACCAGCACCAAACAACATTGAGTTTCATGGATTCACACTAACCCCTCCGTGTGCAGTGCTGCAAGTGCCTCCTTGAAGAAAAGAGGTTCTATTTATTTTGTTGTGTCTCACTATAATTGCCCTATGTTTCGCATTTGGTTTAACCAATGCTTTTCTCAGTTGAATGCGAGTATTCCATAATCCTCTCTGGAGCCTCTTGAGAATAACTAACCTCTTGTGTCTTCTCTCGCTCACAGTTTGCTCACAGTTCTCCAAAGGTGTGTACGCCATCATTGGCCTGTACGACAGGAAGACAGTCAACATGCTCATGTCCTTCTGCGGAGCGCTGCACGTCTGCTTCGTCACGCCGTCCTTTCCCATCGAGACGGCCAACCAGTTCGTCATCCAGCTCAGGCCCGAGCTGCAGGACGCTCTGGTGGGTGTAATCAACCACTATGGATGGACCAAGTTCGTCTACATGTACAGCTCTGATTCAGGTAAGAAACCAAATTTGATAATCATGTATTTCTTAATTAGTAATTTTATTTAAATTTTACTAAAACAACAAAATGTCATATTAGGATGATTAAAAAAAACTCAAATGTGAGTTACGTGCGCACAAAGAGCCTGTACCGGCCTAAAAACCAACCCCCATTAGTAGACTTCACATTGCCATGGCGACAGCAATGGGGTCAATTGTAGCCATTGTGCAGACATGTGCAGCCATCAGAACATTTCTTTCTGACCAGCATGCTTGTACAGACAACACACATAAAAGAAGTATTGACCTGCACTGACAGGCAGATAATCTCACAATGGAACAAAGGACGAGCAGTTGTCCGTGGCGAGCCATGTCGCAGCAGTCAGTGATGTCAGAAACAGGAAAAACACAAAAGTGCTGCAGACTGTTAATAACACATGTGCAGAGGAAGGCAAGAATAAAATAGCACACCTGTCAGCCCCCGGCGTCTTCCTCGTTCCTTCCTCTCTAACCAATCAGCTGTACCCTTCCCATAATGCTATGCCATCTGCACCAGGTGCCGTTAGTTTTGGAACTTGACCGTGATGGGAGTGTGTGTATGCGCACCCAGAGACATGCACACTTTGAATATGTGTGTACTTCTTGCAGATGCTATGGCTTGAGGGCTTTGTGAAACTTTGGATCCGCTGATGTATTTGACTTGAGTGAGATAAATAAGCAAGCTTAAGTCAGCTTTAAAAGACAGATGCCATCATGTCACTCCTCAGCGCACGATCAAGTGTTGACGAGGGAGATTTCACAGTGGCCTCCAGCCCTATTGATGTATGACGGCTGTGGTGTCACACACGTCCAACAGACTTTTTCTAATCTTCTGTGATCCCTTCATTATCCACTCACAAACTGTTTGCGTGTGTGTGCGCACACAGGGTCACCCCTGTGTGATTGAGTAGTGGGATGGAGACAGAGGAATCCATATCAGTAGTCTTCTGTTGCCTGGATACAACGCGGCAGTCACCTTTCCTACAGGGTTATTTTAAGCCTTTAAGGAAAAATCATATTGACTTGTGATGAATTTGTCGTGTGTGTCTAAAATGTCCTATGAAGAGGCCAGAAATTTCCTTAATTTCTGCCCTAATATATTTTTTATTAGATTTTTTTTTCATATTCTTAATGTTCCCTGTTTGTCAGTTATGTGAAGTGGATAAGGACATGCCCACACAAAGCAGACATTACCACTTTACAGCCATCTCCAGCTTTAACATCTCTCCTTTTTTTCCTTTTCCAACATCTGTCTTGCTATCTTACCACACAGCATCTGCTAATAAAAGTGCCTCTTGTTTTTATTTCCAAAAGCCAAGAACAGGAAAGCAAATTTGATAGGCCATTAAACCTATCATAAACAATATTCAGGAAACGGTTTCTGAAAGTGCTATTTTTCTCCTCCCTCGATCGCCCAGTTCCCAGGTCTCTGTGTAGTGCCTCAGGCCAAAAGGGTGCTTATGACAGCCAGATTCTATTATGATATAATTCTCTTCCAGGATGCCTTTGGAGGACCATTTTTTCCCTTGGCTTGTCCTACTAGCCCCTCTGTCAGCCGGGCTCTGATTTATAGGGGAGCGTCGGGGCACATGGCTACATTTAAAGAGGAGAAAGGATGTTCAATGCAAACACAGCGAACAGGAAATCGAGAGGGAGGGAGCAGAGGAATAAAAAACTAAACAGATGGGCGATAGAGAGAGAGATACATTTTCGCCGTTCAGCCACAAAAGAAATATTGAAGGAAAGTGGACACCAGCTACGTCTGTAATGCATTTCAGCTGAGAACATTTTCCACACAAAGCGTTAATGAGATTCTAACCCTAATTTTAGCTCCTGACTGCTGCATGCGCAGCTGTACGCTCAGGTGCAGAACCAGTCTCACAAACAAATGAAAGTGTAAAGACAAGAGGGAGGGAGTTTGAACATTATTAAAATGGAAGCAACAAAAGAAGAGAAGGCTGAAAAGAAGTGAACAGCTTTCACAACAGCCTCCCTTTCCAAGCAGAGCTGTCCGTGGTGCTGAAACCTCCTGTAAAACGCCTGCAGCACTCAAGGGGATTATTGAAACTTTAAAACACAGACCTAACAGGTGCAGCTGACATTTAATCTTAATTGTGACAATTCACCAACAAGATGATTCAGCCGAGACACAGGACAACTCACTTAGTGTCCAAACAGGATTTTGATTTTGAATTTGAAACGTTCGTGATCACACGTGACTTCAGAGTAATAAGAAACATGGAGGCGGACTGCCAGCACCGTCAGCAGGTTGTGCTTGTTTGTTTGTTTGTTACGGTTCTTCGCAGACAGCGGGACACCCATCGCTGTCTTTCTCTGATGTATGTGCACACTTTCTTTTCTTTTCCTTTATTGTATGGCTCAACTTGCTCTGTTTTTGTCAGCTGCTCTTAATGGCTAGGGTTGTTTGTAAACAACATTCAGAGTTCAAACAACAAGCACACTCTTTCCACATTCCATTTGCTGTTCCTTTCAAACACAGAAAACAATTTCAGATCGTAAACATTAAACTCCTTTGATATTTCCAATGCCAAATAATGCCTCAGTCAGTGGCATTTAGACGACAGCCCATCACACCACATGATCATTTGACAGAGTCATCAGTTCAGATTCAGCGTTTTATTAGCCACCCCCCCACGATCGTCAAGAGGACTCTTGTAGGATCCTGAATCAATGTGCAGTAGACATAAACCAGGACTCGACTCTAGTCAGAGACATTTGTCCATTCTCCTCTGCGCCCCCTGACCTTATTCATGGCCATCATTAACTGTCTCCCATGTTCCCACATCCATCATCGGCTTCACACCTACTATTAAACCTGTCAGCAACAAGGTGCACGCCTATTCACTCATGAGCAGCGGTGAATGGGACGATGCCCTGATGGGTGCCATGTGTCCCAACGCACCTTTCAAGCAATGCCTTACAAACGCCACTGTGCTTCATTTCCATCCAACACCGCTGCATTTATCAGGCTGCCCAATGTATTTACATAATTTGTGTTATGGTCATACGTTGAGGTGAAACGCCATCCATCTTTTCATTCCTTAATGACCTGGTGTCAAACAGGCAGCATGAATTGCCTGGAGAGCAGCTGCAGCGCATTCTAATAAAGCCCGGCAATCATCTTTCAGAGGTGGTGACTTCATCTCATTCTTCTTCTGACAACCTCTTTGCTGTGTTTGTTGTTGTGGATGAGCCATTTTTACATTTGCTCAATATGCATAAAAAGCCTGTGTGAATGTGAGCAAACAAGCATGGAGGATATGCAAAGCACAGCGCGTATAGGCCCACAGTGGCTGTGACGCTGTTTGCCAGCTTAGTGTAAATAAAAAACAAATGCGTCTACATCGTGTATTAGTTTACATTTCTAAATTTTGTAATTGCTATAATTCATTTGGGTAATGGCTGCCAGTCTGCTGTGGGTGAAATTACTTTATTTACACAGTGGAACAACGGTGGCTGCCAGCTCGGGAGGAATCTGATTGGTCTGCTGCCAACAACAGCGAAGGCGTGCAACAGTGAGTCAGATTGTAAATCTGAGCTCAAGATCAATGTATTCTCTAATCGCCTTTTATTTCCTGTCTCATCGTGAGCCGCTAGCTCATTGGCTGCTCTGCCTTGCTCGCTGCGATGCTTTGCGGTCCCAGTGGCGTATCGGTGACGGTGTAATTGGGCGGCACCTGCAATGGAGCTCTGAGGGCGTTAGGCTGGCTGTGAGCTTGAAGCTTGTGATGATGCCCTGGCTGAATATTTGTTAGTGTGACAGCGGTGATTATTTAGCCCCGGCACGGTTTGAGCTAGATAGCTCACCTGTACATGTCACTGTTTCTTACACATTTGATTTTATCACTGAAGCTACAGAGACTGCAAGAAAAGATGGAAAAACAAACCACAAACAGCTTTTCTGCAATTCACCTGATAGCCATTTACATAATAACATTTACCTATACAAATATAAACATGTGCAGACTTATGAATAAATAAAACCTGGCCCAACTTCAGTAAGTCAACACAAAATTACATGTTCAGTCCTCAATAAAGTAAATAAACTCCACCTCCAGACTCCTCATCAATTTTCTCCCGGCCCCCCAGGCCAGGGGCGCTCACGCTGCTATCCGCTGTGCTCAGCACGTGGTCACATACACACACGGAGTGCCCCTCTTCTCAGATGTGTTTGTCTTCTTCCTCCCTTTTATTCCAGTTGTTTTTCTGTTGAGTGCCCCGGTGTTGGAATCCCATCAAGTGAAAGAGCCACATTTCGACTAATTTGGCTCTCCACATTTTGTTGTGTTGAAGTCAGTGTAAGTTGAGCTAACTGTCGGCTAACGTTGTGTTGCCACCGGAGCTGAGTGTAATGTTCATTTGGCTCGAGCGGTGACGTTTGTTGCCAAAAAGCAAGGAAGCTATTTCAGTGCTGAAAGCAGGAACTTAAATCTGCATTGTGATTCGGTCCAGGCAACGCTAATTGCTTGCAGTGACTAAATACCAATTTGTCATCACTTTATTTATCTTTGCAGAACTTTTGGAGTCGATGCCAAGACGAGTAGCTCCTGAACCACCTCCTCAGCTGAGTTTTAGTTCCTTTCTCATGTTTGCTGCAGAGTTTCAGCTCTTCTCATTCTTGTCACCAGGCCTGTCGGTGCTGCAGAAGGTTCTGGACACGGCGGCCGAGAGCAACTGGCTGGTGACCTCGGTGAACGTGGAGACCATGACGGAGGCCTCGTTCTTGAAAGTGTTTCAGGATCTGGACAAGAGGAAGGAGGGCCAGATCATCATTGACTGTGAGACCGAGAGGCTCACTGGCATCCTCAGGAAGGTGAAGAGCATTTATTTGCACTGTCTCACTGATAGAGGAAAATGCAATCATGATGGAATTTACACTATAATGGAATTTCAGACGTTTTCACCCTGGCCATTAGGAGTAAAAGACTTGAAGACAAACAGATAATAAGAGCGAGGTGGTGCAGGTTTAAATGTGATGAGCAGGGGAGAGATGCAGCTGGAAAAGTAAGACAGGGTGTTCATGGGAGCTGGCTGGCGGTCTGCTCTTGTGTTTGGTCTCCTGGAGAATTAAAGACGGGAGCGATAAATAACGCCGCGTTGGCATTTGGAGTCGGCAGTTCTTCTTTGATAGCATCATCACTCACTCACCACTGTTCTATTGAAAGGAAAAAGGGTCTTGGTGTCCTCCCATGAATAGAGATCCAATCATTGCTTAGCAACTGTAACTAGGCATGGCACTGGCTTTGATTATAACCTCTTTAGCATCATTTAAGGAGCATTTCATTGAGTTACTGCAACAGCTCACTGCTTCGCCCTGAGATGTAATTCTCTTTGTCAACATGCTAAGCACGGACATGTGTCTAATGTACTCTGCGTCTATTATTAATGAAATTGATTTCGTATATTTGCACGTCTTCAGAAGGCTTACAGACGAGCTAATGCTGTTTTGTTGAGACTTGCTATTTGGCAAAGTTTGATAAACCAGTACCTTTTCATGTAACTAGCACATTAGCTCAACCTCCTACAGCCATGTTTGTAGCTTTCAAAAACACTCGCCTCTGTGCTGCCCTCTACTGGTTATATTGCTGAACAAACCTAGCAACAATTATTTTCTACGTGAAATACCAAATAAATCAGTCTGACGTTAACGAACCGGGACTATAGCTCTATATCCTAAATGTGTTAGTGTTACGGATGTAACCTCTGCATTGTGTTGTAGAGAAGAAAACCACCGTGCTGCTGTCTCAAGCGTCTTTATTCTGACGGAGATGACAAAAGCATAATAAACGATATATCCTCCCAGACACCACCCGAGCCCCTCCAAGAACTAACATAACATGAATAATGCAAAACATTAAACGAAGGCCAAATAAAACGTAAAAGAACCAGGAGCAAAAGGAAACGCTCATCTCTCCCAGAGAGTACGACGAGAGAGGAAGAGTCGGCAGGTCTTGGCATTTATATATCAAAATACACGGTCCCCTAGAAGGACACGGGGAAATAAAAGTTCCGCCCGAGGAGGAATATCTTACAACCACTGTCAGGTAAATCAAATGAAAAAACAATTTTGTGTGATTATATAAATATTGCATAACCTCTGTTACATTGGGTTTAGCCTCAGTCTTTTAACCAGAATGCTTTGTGTGTGGGTTCTAGGTTTGGTGTGCAGCATGCTGGCTCAGTGTTCAACCTGTGGCATGAAAACAGTAACAATGACTTACACCCAACCATACCTGTTCTTGTGAGAGTGTAAACAGATTTAGGTCAAACACACACACACACACACACACACACAGTCCCCATCTGTGTGTGTAGGCTACGTCTGCTCTCTCTGAGCGTTATTGATGGCCCGGTGTCTACAGTTGAGGTTATTGCATGAGTTCTCACCAGTTTACAGGAGCGGAGCCCGAGACGCTCTCCATTGAGACAGCCACTATCAATCACCCACATCTGCGCCCCCCTCGCTTCTGCCTCCTTTGCCCTTTAAACTCCCGGCTGTGTTCATCTCGTACAGTACACAGATCGTCACATGATAGAGTCGCTGACAGCATCCTGAGGGTGACCTCTCATGTAGCCCGAACGGTGGTGTCGTCTCCTCGGAGAACATCGATTGTGACAGAAGAGCCACCTCCGAGTGTGTTTCAATACAGAGACTCAGGAAGGAAATGACCCGTTTCTCTGGGGGCTGAACTCTGAATGACTCTTCAAGTCTTTATGAATAATTAAAATGCCACTCGCTTCCAAAACATTTCCATTTGACAGTCCACTGTGGCAGCAATGTGTGCGTTTCCCCCCGGTGTCAGGCGTGTTGGTGTCAGTGTCTCTCTCTCTCTCTCTCTCTCTTCCTCAAAATGTTCCTTGCCCGGGGCTCAGCCATGGGGCCCGCCTTGTGCCGGGGTCACCATTAATAACAAATGCCACCTTCTGTCATGACCTGCAGCATCGTTTGACACGCACACTAACAAAAGAGTACACTCCACAAAGTGCACACCGGGAAAACACTAACAGAGAGGAGACGAGTCAGAAATTCTTTATCCTCCGTGCTAATTGGATGGTGCATGGCTTTAGATCAGTGCTGCCCACTTGGCTTTATTTCATGTGACTGCCAAGACTGCTGTGATGACACACACACACCCCACCCACCCATCTATTTTATATCTGCATGTAAATGTCAGTCTAGTAGATAAATCCACTCTGGCACGCTACGCTACACACCTCAGCATGTTGTTTCATTGCGCTGACCTGTAGGTGCTCAGCTGACCTGCGCCGCCCGCACCCAGAAAGTGACAGCGGTTGCGGGAGAGAGATGGAGTGTTCAGAGGGTGGGAGGCGGGGGCCTGTGAGCGGCTCAGCCCTGACTCACTGAATTATTTGATGATGTTGTTAGACCACGAGGAGTTCCAGGGTATTGTGCTTTTTTTTTCTTTTTTACAATATTAGAGCAAAGATCAAACCAGCACTCCCAGGGGAACCACACTGAACACAGGAGAGGGGGGGGGGGCGGCACAGAGTGTACAGTTTACTGTTTACAAATACCACCACTAATTACACATTTCCTGACAGCTTCACTGGCATTAAATATTAATTTATTCATTCATGTTCAGGTGCTTTTCTTTAGTTTTGATCCTGCTGCAATTTTCATTCATCAGGGTTTCATCGGGTGTGGCTAAACTTTATATGTCGATGCATTGGAGTTTATATAGTTAAGGCAATTCATTAATTTAGTGGCTATTTTAATACATGAATTAGTGATGTGTGGTCTGCCCAAAGGCAGCACAAGGTGTAAGAAAAGACTCCCTAATATCACTGAAGGGAGAGGAGAGCAGAGGAACAGCATGAGATGAGAGGATGGGAGGAATGGGAGAGGAGAGGAGAGGAAAAGGAGAAACAGGAAGAAACAGCAGAGGTGAAAGAGGAAAGGAAAGGTCTCTCACTGACTCCCGAGCTGTCGTTCCCTTTAAGCTACTTTGTCTGTACGGAGCTGGTAATCTGTTAATATGCCGCCGTCAGATTAAAACTGTCATTTGTGAAGTTCGTCGCCCTTTTTATACCCTAGATTGTTCCATGTTCACTCTTGCTGCTCCAATTTCTTCCTGTCTGTTTTGTACAAGGTCAAATTCTGAACACTGTAGCAGGCTCGCTGCTGAGGCGCTGTTAACACCTCCCCTCGCGCTCTTACTCGCACTTATTCTGTCTTTCTCCTCCACCTTTTGTCTTCCAGATTGTCGAACAGGGCAAGAATGCTAAGAGCTATCACTACATCCTGGCAAACCTGGTAAGGAAATACACATCATTGCACTTTTATCTTTGTTGTCTAGAGATTCTCTACCAGATTTTGTGTCCCTACCTGTTCAAGCAAACAGCACGTACCGAATGTTTCCTGCTCAAATTGTTTCATGTCATTTATGCTCCATTATTTAATTTTCCTCAGTTAAACTGCATGTTCTTTCCACTGCGCTGTGGAACTTGCAGACATGACAGTGTAGAACACACGTAGACTCACAGTGAAGCTCACGTGGGAACACCTCGACAGCCAGAAACAGAAATCTGTGCAGACTCACGGTGATAGAAAAAGGTCAGGGAGCCAATCTATGCAAGTGTATATGCATTAGCTCCCTTTGTCTGCTGCCATTTTCTCAGTGCACGTGTTATGTAGCCCCCCGCAGCCCCGGCCGGTCTCACTAAATGCAACCAAATGAAGAGAAAATTGACATCAATAGAAGCTGTAGTAATAACACCATTAATATGCAGCTGCTGGCATGAACAATTTCTCACTGCTGGGGTTTTAGATTAGCTCAATCTCTCTTGTCTGGCCAGTTTGCCAGATTTAATTTTAAATGATAAGACTTGCAGGGTAATAACAGCTGATAGGCAAAGTGGCTACCCTCATTTATAATGGGCCCATTAAAAGGTTTGAGCAAAATAAGGTCCTTTCATTGTCCCTGCACCTTTTCATACTTTTTCTAATTTACTTACTTGTGCGTCCATCTGCAGCTTGGTCTGTGTGTATGAACAACAGAATGTAGAGACAAAAGACAAAGGAATGGAAGAACAAGACTGTTGTTTACAAAAGTCAGAGCGAATCGTCAAGTGTGGAACTTGAACCCTCAAGCTGGGGTTTGGGGAGTTGGAGATGTATATATTTATATATATATACATCTCTAAATATGGTTGAAATAACTGTCTAAAATACTGTGCTCCATGTCCGGTGTGGGAAAAGCTAGTTTCTATAGTAACCTCTCCAGCTGACTGCACTACATTAGCTCATACATGGAGCAGGAAAAAGACGGCTCTGTGTGTTCAGCTGAGAAATATGGACACCTTGCAACAGACAGGTACATTAGGGAGACAGCTGAGGGGGGAGGAGGGAGGATCATTCACATTTCCACCCCTTCTCCCTGCCCCTTGTTTGCCCCTTGTTTGCCCCTTGAGATGGAGGTATGAGGGGTCGTGGGTCTCATGAGCCCTTCAAGAAGCCGTTACATCATTAAGAGTGCACGATGTAAAGAGATGCAATAAAATGTTTTGCCAGAGATGTCACTGTAATAACATTTTTGAGCTCCTAAACTAACCTATGCTATTGCTCGCTGTTACTAAGGTGACAAAATCTATAATGTGCAAATAACATTGATGCTCATGCAGGTGAATCAAATGACATGTTTTCCTGCTTCCCCTCGGTGCTGTGATCATGGTTGAGCACAGTGACATTTACCATTCATCCAACTAAACATGAAAAGCTTGGATTCGATGCATTATTTCCCTCACAACACACACAGCCTCAGGCCTGTAGCATTAGTTTGTAGGGCAGGATGCATTGTTGTTAGAGGAGCAGGTTAGTTCATTAACCTTGCTGCTTTACGCAGGTTAAATCGATTATGTCTTTGATTTGTCAAAATACAAGACTAACTTGCAGTAATCTAAATCATAATATAATGCAACATTAATATCTACGAATTTTTATCACAATTCTTAAATTCTTTTGAAAGGACAAAATGCTGCATTTGTATGTTCAGGACGCTTTTTTAAAATGTCCAGCTCTAATAGTTTCCCCTGAAGTCAATCCCAACAAGAACAAGAAAACCCTCCTCTTGGCTTCGACTTGTCCACTCCTGAGGAGCAGGAGTACGATTTGGCTTCCTTTCTCTTTCCTGTGTGGACATATGAGGATTGTAGAAAGTAAACAAATGAGACCTCTGCCACAAGACGCATGGTGGAGAAAGAGCCGCAGCTTTGAGGGACAAGAAACAAATAACATCCAAGCAGAGCGCGGGAGACCTCTGCCACAAGACGCATGGTGGAGAAAGAGCCGCAGCTTTGAGGGACAAGAAACAAATAACATCCAAGCAGAGCGCGGAGGGGGGGGGGGTCTGTGCTGTCAGAAAGATGCCAGTCGAGCAGGAGCCGATCCTGTGACTCACCACCTCTGCTCCTCTGTCAAAACTTTGCTCTTAAATCTCGACAAATCTTTTTTTCCCTTTACTCCCACCCATCCCTACCTCCTCTTCCTCTTGCTAACATGCAGCCCGCTGAGAGACTGAGCCCACCTCTCCCACTTCTCTGAAAAACAGTCTCTGCCACATAATAGTCAGAGGGAAAAAAAAGACATGTTGGAGATGCCATTACAGCGAATCATTCCTTTCCCCATTTCACTTTGCCTGAGGTGTCCCTTATATAGTTCACAGCACCACATAAGGGTTTGATCCTGCCATAGATAACAGTGGCCAATGAGGACTCGGAGTCTATCAGAGATTAGGAGCGGACTGCTCCGGCCATAAAATGAGCTTTTCTATTTTCTTTTCTCGCCGCTCTCATCCCTCAGGATGGACACGGATGGAATCTGTTCCATGGGTAAACTCTCTGAATGAAAGAAAAGGGTTTTTCATTCACATTACGCAATCAACCTTTGCACCCGTTTGAAACAGTTTACTGCAAAGTATACTTTTAAATTACCCACCAGTTTCCAGTGTTTTCATCTTAAAGCAATACTTACTTATTGATCAGCAGCTTTAGATTTTTTTTGTTGTTATATGTTTTCCCATCCTGTCAGTTAACAAGTGGTTCATTCAATATCATTGCTGGCAAATAATTAAATAAGAAACAAGTTTAGTCTTACTTACTCCAAGTAATGAACTTAGGGTCTGTAGTTGTACTGAAACTCATCATCATGTATGAGGCTGTATCTGTTGATGATTTCTTCTTTGGCTAAAATACTGTATTCTTTGACATTTTCTAAAATCCCAAGAATGTAGCAGGAAATAATCTGTCTCTGGACTTTGGATATGGTCAGATTGGTAGACCTTCACAACCTGTGTGGAGCGGCTGCAAATGACACTGAATGAACAAGCTGATTAGCACGATGGTCGCTCCAGATAGAAACACAATTAGCAGTCGGGAATCTGCAGGCAAGGACGCTCAGTATTTTGGATGTGCTGAGGCTGGTTAAGCATTGGTTGCTTGAGCTTGCTTTGTTCATTATAATGGTGCACATGAATTAACAGGCCTGTCCTCCTCGCTGTCTTCAGGGTTTCCTGGACATCGACCTGACAGACCTGAGGAAAGGTGGGGCCAACATCACCGGCTTCCAGCTCGTCAATAACTCTGAGCCCAGTGTCAGCCGCATCGTCCAGCAGTGGCTGGAGTTTGACAATAAAGACTCCAAAGTGCCAAAGAGTGGACTCAAGGTATTCAACCTTGATTCTCCTGTCACTCAGCTGTGGAGTTTCGATCACTGATTTTCTCTTCAAGGTCACAGTCACCTTGGCCAGGAGCGATTACTTCTCTTTTCAGTGTGTTTGACTTAAAGCCGTTTATTGCTAAAGGTTATGAAAGTGTTTTTATTAAATCTAGTTGGCAGATAACCTTTGATCCTTTCTGAGTTTGTTGGTTCAGATGTGGGATTTGTGCCGTTAAACGATTATTGATTTTACTTCCTAACAACTGGCTGTGATAGAGGATTAATTCCAAAACCAAACATTTGTGTTTAGAAAGTCAAAAACCAACTCAAATCACCTCTGTTCAGCTTAGACCGGTTTTTAATGCTACTGTTTGAACTGCTCTCTCTCTTTGCAGTACACTGGCGCTCTAACGTACGACGGGGTGAAAGTCATGTCTACGGCCTTCCAGAATTTAAGGAGACAGAGGATAGACATTTCTCGCAGGGGCAACGCTGGCGAGTGTCTCGCCAACCCACCGGCCCCCTGGGGACAGGGCATAGACATCCAGAGAGCCTTGCAGCAGGTCTGCAGCCACACAGTCCAACACACTGATGAACGCGCCGCACACGAGCATACATGGGCGGGGGCTCACATTTGCACAAATTCTTGAGTGACACCTCAGCTAACAGCTCCTGAGTCGGGGCTGGCTGAACAAATTAGGTCTCATTCTGTCGTATAAAGTTCACATTAAGTCGTCGGAGAGCTCTCCGGTATCAAATGTGACATCATGGCTAGTAAACAAAATCTGCGGGCACCAACACTCTGTGATCATCATGGAATATGACATCAGCAATTTCAGTTTAGAGATGTAATATTTGGGAATGGAAATGCAGGACTGCGTGACTGCCTGCCTGCGAGACACACACACATTGTGCACAGCACACACACTGCAATCCAAGGAGCAAGGACAATTTTTAGTCCTAATTAAAACTCATATATGTTATATATATTTATTCTGGAACCAAATGCACCATATGTACTTTGAACATATAATGCAATATGTTTGCCAGGACATACATGTAATTGCATGTGTGCGTGTGTGCAGCCTGAGGCCGTGTCTGCAGAGTGGCTGTGCAGAGGCCTGCTCGTAGTCAATCTAACCATCTGCCTGCAGATAGACTGGAGATTGAAGTCGTGTTCGCTCAATTAACCCCATCACACAGCCAAGACAAACACACTGCACTGTACACAGACACACATGCTGTCTGTCATCCGCCTCCGCAGGGACCCGGGTACCGCCGAGTTTCCACAAATCGAGTTGCGAAAGCGCAAAAAAGAGCGATGCTTAACATGCATCGCATGTGAGCGTAACATGCAAATGCTTGCTTCCAGTGCAGACGTGCAGAAAATGGCTCGTGCGAATGAGCTTCGCTGCAGCTGTTATTAACCCGTCTGCCAAGGTGAGTCCGAGCCCTCGTGCTTGATTTAATATCTGTGACTCCGTTCCAGGTGCGTATCGATGGATTGACTGGTCACATTCAGTTCAACGAGAAAGGCCGCAGAACCAACTACACTGTGAGCGTCATGGAACTGGCTCCATCCGGACCCAAGAAGGTAAGTCTGTAGCCCGAGGTGTTAAATCCTGTTATTTCCTCCCTGCTGAAGGGCTGTGTTCAAAACTGTGGCTGCATGCTCATTAGCATTGTTATTATTTGCTTGTTAAACAGGACTTTTAAAAAAATTCCAGAAATACCCAAATCTGCACTCATAAGAATTTAAAACTGTGACACTTTTAACAAAAGACTCTCGGCCTCTTAGAGTGAAGTGTAAGCAGAACCTTTTCTAACTGCTCTCAAGTGATCTCATGATTATTTATGTGCATGCAAGGACATTGCACAGCTGCTGATTCCAAGAAAAAAATAAATAATGAATATTAATTCAAGCAGTTTCACCATTATTATTGTATTATTTTTGCACTATCTGGAGGGAATTCGTCAGTGATAATGAAGGAGAACATTCAGATTGATGGATTACATGCAGGAACATAAGACAATGGAATCCTGAAAACCACAAATACAAGAAAGGGAAATGTGACAAATATTTACCCCATTTGTGATTTGATTCTACATGCACTGATGATGACAGTATCATCGTGACTAAGGGTATTTTATAAAAGCATTTCCTATAAGAGTGACTTGGTAACCGTTAATACTAATAAATATTGCCTATGATTCTCTCTTTGGTTTATAGGTTGGCTACTGGAACGAAGATGAGAAGTACGTGACCACGGCGAGCTTCATGCGAGGCAGCAACGAGACATACGGCCTGCAGAACAGAACCTACATTGTCACCACCATCCTGGTGAGTCAAACGGAGAGGGATTTGTAGGAGGCGGGTGAGATGAGACGGAGAAAGTCAGGGGAACAGGTTTTTTTCGGTTTCTTTCATGATAGAGATCTGTAAGTTCAGGGCTCCTGAAAAAATTCAGCAGACACCAGCGATCGTATCTCCATCCCCTTCTTCCGTTCTTAACTCTGCTCCGCTAACTTTTCTCCGTCCTGTCTGGGCCCTGCTCTGAATGAGAACAATGAGAACAGCTTTATTTGGCAGGTACAAGGCAGGAGTGTGTGTGGAGTGCACTCGCTTGCTGGCACATATAAAAAGACCAAGGGCAGCACAACCTTGAAACTTCACGTCAGGACCACAGGTAGAGCGGAAGGCTCCGGTGGTCATGCAGCCTTGAATAGCCCAGTTATAAAATACATTATGAGCACTTAACTTCTGAGGCTGTGAAGTGCCAATACGCCCTTCGTTTCTTTGTGCTGTCACGTTCTTTATTTGTCACCAGCAGGCTGTTGAACGTGATGTGTCCAGGTTATGTGCAGCGTGCTGGCCTATGTGGTGGAGAGGAATTTAGCAGGGGCCTCTGCTCCGAGGAAGAGGGAGGAAAAAATTCAATCTGACCAACTGTCGTGAACGATTTGCTTATCCTGACATTTTCTGAAAAGAGGGGACACATAGTGGCATGAGGCAATACCTGGCTGATACACATCCGAGGATATCACAGACGGCACGGCACACGCCGCTGCAGGTACAGGATGTTCTCAGTGTCTGCACCTTTTCGAAAATTTAATATCAGAGATTGATCCATGCCTGCAGACCCCTGGAGCCCGGCACTGGCTCTTCGGGTGTTTTTTTTTTTTTTTTTTGTGTGATTGTAAATGGCAGAGTCTTTTATCTCTGGTTATTACTTCCACTGTTTTATTTCTTTGGAAAAAGAAAAGGTGCAGCTATCCAAGGTGTGGATGAAATGTGTGTCAAAGCACAAAAAGCATGCCCCTGCTGATTTTAGATATTCCCCCGGTGACTGCAGGCCTGGCATGGCTGCGTGTGGAGCTGAGCTCCACTGTGAGAGGTTAATTGGGTTAAGGGGTTTCCCTTAAGAGAAATTCACCGCTCGCCAGATACAAGCTTGACAGACAACAGAGAATAGCAGCACGCTCCATCCTGAACTGTGTTATTATATAGATGTAGCGTCAGCAAGAAACAGGGGATGTGCAGCACCTAATCCTAATCCCATTCCTAATCATCGGGTAATGGTTTTCCTATCGAACATAACAAGCACCTGAAAGGGAATAACTGCTCACATCAGTCTCTTACCTTTAATTTAACCACAACTGTATCTTCAAAATGGAGGAGAGGCTTCGTCGTGTCAACGTGTTCTATTAGAGCATAAATTGAACACAAATCGACTTTGATATGCAGCCTTCGGTTTCCCTGAAAATCTCCGTCCAGACAGAGCACAGTCATTTCTGCAGATGCTCAAAGGAGCATGCCGGGCCACACCACGGATCCGTTAAGTAGCAGAGGAGAACCGTGAGAATCTAGTGTGAGACAGCTGACTGTGGATGAAGGTAATAACAGGCAGTGATGCTCAGTTTATTAGACCTACCAGTGCGAACAAACATAGAAAACCAGTGTGCTGTTGTGGATTCTGGGGGAAATAAACTGCGGCATCTTTGTCTCCCAAACGCTTTATTTAACATGGATACAGAGACGGTTGTTAAAATCTCAGCTGGAGTGACTTAAAGCACCACTAGCCCATGGAAGAGAGGAAACTTTGTTCTGAATCGAGCTACTTTTAGATGAACTGGTGGGTGCGCGCCGAGCAGCTGCCTAATTACACACACATCTCTGCACTATTCCCAATTTGACATTGTGCATGAATCCTGTGCACTTTGAAAATGCACCAAGGGGAAAAAACGAGGAGCTCAATTAATTAAAAAGAATTAAAACTGTGATTTTATATATAAATGAATTCTGCTGTAATAAATGAACGTGCTGCAGCCGAGGTTATGTGCAAATTAGTTGACAGAGAAACTCGTTAACATTCAAGGACAAACAGACATCCAGTAAGATTTGATCTGAGCAACGCAAATCAACTCTAGATTGACATGTGGCAGATGAAATGTTGGAAGCCCAGGCTTAGTTTGGAAAACTTAACATGTCGCCTATTGGCGTCTAATTAAAAAACATAAAAATCCTCATTTAAACCCAACGGTTGCAGTGTCTCCTGAGAACGGATCTGAAATAAGTCTCTCCGACATAATCTCCTATCAGTGTCCCCTTTTCAAGGAAGATAAATTGGTTTTCTGTCTTGGAACCGAAGAACAGAGATAAGGTGTGAACAGTCACTGGGCTGCAGGCAAGCAGTGGACTGGAGTTTTCTTGCACCTTATAACTTTTGTCCCCATTGATTCTTTGCTCCAGGGAGCATGTTGTTTTGCCATTGTGTCGGTATCACACACACACACACACACACACACACTTACCTGGTGTTGCACTTTGTTCACAAAGTCCATGCCTGGGTTCACACAAACTCTGGAGGAGTGCGGTAGAACATATTTAATTGAGAGTCTGAGCTTTGTGTCTTTCCAGTAAAACCAGGCTGTGAGGCTCAGGGTTTAGTTTTGCTTGGTGGCAGTTGTCATCCAAATGATGTAATGTGTTGTAGATGTCTAGAGGTTTTGCATTTTTCTGCAAAAACATCCACCTGGAAATCTTTTAGCATCTCTTATAAACCTCAGACATGTTTGGGTGACTGTTATTTGAATGTGTGCAGAGCCAAACAAAGCACAAGGGGGCTGTTGGGTTCTTGAGGTTTATGCTATCTGATAAAGAGGTTTATGCTTTATCTGATTGCTGGTCTAGTTTTCATGCATTTGGTTTCATTCTGTTTACCTCCAATGTGTTTGTTTGTGTTTAAAATGTGTCCTTGTATGTGTGTCTGTGGCATATTTATCACGGTTGAGTAACAGTAGATCTCAGTGGAACAGTTCAAGGTCAATGTGACTGAGTCCTGGAGGACCCTCTGTATGTCATGCCATATCTGTGTGTGTGTGTGTGTGTGTGTGTGTGTGGGGGGGGGTTTGTCTAGTGGCTGTGCAAGTGCATAGCCCGTGGAAGCTCTCTCCACCCCCCCTCCCCCCCTCCCCTGGGGTAACCAGTGATTACCTTCACCTCAGCCATAAAGAGCAGGAGAACCCAGAGAACCCAGAGAACCATAACACACAGAGGAAACCCCCGGCTCCCCCCACCCCATCTCCAGACCGTGATGAAATACAGTGGCAGGATTTGCTAAGCTCAGCACAGCCTTAGCTAGAACCAGCCACATAACAACTTATGGGAATTGAGGCTCTGGTTCAGCATAGGTGGACAAAGCAGTGGAGTTGTGTGTGAAATGCGTTTTTCTGAAAGTAAAGCATGGCCACAGATGTCATGTCTGCTGTAATTTGTCACGACACCCAATCAGTGTGACATGTACAAATGTCAGTGTGATGCAGCAGGAACAGCGCGGCCCCGGTGCGGAGGTCAGCAGCACCTGCTTCCCCTTCTTCACGGCTTAAACATTTACACGCATGCACACGCACACATACACATGCTCACACACAAGCTCCTTCCTCCCGTCTTCTCAGCTTTAACAGCCCTCCCCCTCTTCCTCCTCCGCCCACTCTAATGTGGCAACGCTGCTGTAATGATCATACTTAGGCACCTTTTGTATTTGAATTACACACCATACCTTCAAGGAACAAAGTCAAAATAATACCTTATAATTTCATAGAATTATCTTTTCTTCCGAACCTTTCACACTGACAATTATATTTGGGGCCCAGTAAGATTTTTTTTGAAGCTTTGATCAGGGTCGGGGGGGGCTTCCAAAATATTCACGTAGTATTATTAAACTTAACTACACACTTAACATTTTATCGTCAGCCATAACGCTGTCTTTGACTTAATTAGCTCCACAAATTGTTGCTGTAAATGTTATGTGTCTTACAGTCACGTCAGCTTTGTCAGCGTCGACCAGCAATTTATTTCCTGTGCGGGATTTTGTGTGTGCACGGAAACAGCCGTTGTTTACTCACGTGACCTCCCCACGTCTGACAGGAGTCTCCGTACGTCATGCTGAAGAAGAACCACGAGCAGCTGGTGGGGAACGATAAGTATGAGGGCTACATCGTGGAGCTGGCCGCAGAGATTGCCAAACATGTGGGCTACCAGTACAAACTCAAGGTTGTCTCGGACGGCAAGTACGGAGCCAGAGACCCAGACACCAAGATGTGGAACGGCATGGTGGGAGAACTGGTGTATGGGGTGAGTTCTCCACTTCAAGCTTTAAGTCATGATGTTTGACCCCAGTTTTACTACGTCAAATGAATCAAACGATCCCAGAGAATAGAGGAATTAAAGTGTGCTTAGACTCTCTCTTAGTTTGGTTTATATCCCGTCCACTAACATGAACGAGGGGTTCATAAACTTTACCGCAGTGCTCCAGCTGGATGATTTGGCCTCACTTTTAGGGAGCCGTCATGTCATTCATGTTTATTCAGTCCAGTATAAACTTGCGCCATGAGAATCATTTAAAGGTTATCTAAAGGTCGAGACTAAGGGTCTACAGCCACAGCTCTCGCAGCTCTCTGAGGCGGGAGTCAGGCGCATTGTAGATTTGAGCTGAGCGCAAATGCCAGCGTGCTAACAATGCTGATCTAATCTCACTGAGCACGTATGTTTACATCAAATCAAAGACTATAGCTTAGGCCAACAAATGCTGACGTTCCCTGAGGACTGCAAATAGAGAAAACAAATTTAAATATAGAGTTGGTAAGTAAATGTGGTTCTGCCCGCAGGTAACTCAAATATAAGGTAAGGTAGGTTTACTCAAATATAAACAAGCACGCTGTAAAACGTTGAATACTGATATGAAATTCCATTTCTGTCTTTAGAAAGCGGACGTGGCTGTGGCTCCTTTGACCATCACCCTGGTCCGTGAAGAAGTCATCGACTTCTCCAAGCCCTTCATGTCCCTTGGGATCTCCATCATGATCAAGAAACCCACCAAATCCAAACCTGGCGTGTTTTCATTCCTGGACCCGCTGGCTTATGAGATCTGGATGTGCATAGTGTTTGCCTACATTGGCGTCAGCGTCGTCCTCTTCCTCGTCAGTCGGTTCAGCCCGTACGAGTGGCACGCCGAGGACTACGAGGAAGGAGAGCCCCAGTCTCCCACCCAAGCTTCGGCCTCCAACGGGGTGCAGCAGGGCCAGACCCAGGCGCAGCAGAACACGAACCAGCAGAGCCTCGAGCAGACGAACGAGTTTGGCATCTTCAACTCCCTGTGGTTTTCACTGGGCGCCTTCATGCAGCAGGGATGTGACATCTCCCCACGGTAAGAGTCCCACAGTCTTTTGAATGACCTGTTGTTTTAGTTTATTGAGATTTTGTCGTGATGAGGGTCTCAGGAGCAGTGGAGGGAGTTTCTGTTGTGGTGATGTTGCAGTGTGTTGTGTTTCATTCTCAGTCTCTCCAGACACTTACTGTTGTGGTAAAAAAAAAGGGGCTTCAACCTTTGGGACGAGAAAAACTTCCAGGTAGCTCCCGCACATGTTTAAAATGTGAAATCCCACCCATCATCCATCTACTCGCCGGCCCCCTGACCCACCTCTGTTTATCTGTCCATACATCCATGTGTGGGTCAAGGTAAATACTAGCAGGAGAGGTCATGTGTAGGAGCCTGGTGTGAGTGTTGCGTGCTGTGGTTTGGCTCCCCTCAAGTGTTCTCATGAGCCGCTGCATGAAACAGTCCTCAAAAGGTCACCAATTAAAAATCTCATTAAGTGTCTGAAATTAGAGACACAGAGGTCGGCTCTCTGAGCTTTCCAGAGGGACCTGCAGGATGAGATGAGAAGATAACGTCAGTGTGATCACTGAGCTCTGAACCAGCACAGACAGGTGAGGTCACAGATAGACACAGAGCTTCTTGTCTCTTTAAACATTAAGCTACGTATGCATTATGTATATGTGCAGTGTGGTGGTGCACGTCTACATAATGCATCTCTGTGAGCGGTGCTATACTGTGAGGATGGAGAGACCGCTGCTGCTGTGGGTTGGATTCAAAGAGTTCTGAATATCAATACCCGGATAAATAATGACTTGTACTCAGCCATAACATTTAAACTATAGTTGGAACATGTGTCTCTGGTGCGGCGTTGAACATTGACATATCTGCTTTGAAAGCCATGAATGTTTGCATCTTTCTTTGTTTTTGCAGCTTGGGAATATTTGTGTTTGTCTCTCTGCATCGTGCAAGTTGCAACGCTGCCAGGAAAGCAAGGGTTTAGATGGTTTGTTTTCCCATGAGCTTGTGATGGCGAACATACAAAATACAAACCGACAGGCTCCTCAACTGGCAATGGGAAAGACACCAATCAATTTGTACATCTTAGAGCTTAGAGCTGCTAATGTGCATGTAAAAGAGTTATCATTGATTTATGGTATATGAAGTCTGAGCCATAGGTTGGTCAGACAAGGACGTGGATTAGAACAGAAATGAATCTACCCGATATCTGAAGCTAGTTTGTTTTTCTGCATGGAAATAAAAGTGTGAATTTTGTATGGCGTAAACTCAACAGCTAAATGAAAGAGGACAAATCATTCCCTGGATATAAATCAATATTGGACTGATTGATAAGGGAGAGGTATCAGTTTCTACCTACAGTATTTAAGTAATATCATTATTTGTTTGGGGAGGGGCTAATTTGGATGAACTGATGATCAATGCCGACTAGTGAACAACCACAGGAGTCATGTTGTGTTGCCAGGCTGCCATTTTTTATTTTCATTTTGAAGCACGTTGCTGAGGAATATCCGTGGTCCTCACTCTCCCTTCCCTCACTGAGTAGCTGAAGGTTAAAGAAATTATATCAGCGAGCGACATTTGATTTTTTTATCTCGGCTTCCATCGTGTGACATTTACAGAATGCGTTTCCACTTTGCTCTTCCCTTGCACGTGTATCGGCAGCAGCTGCACCCACAGGCCTGCGTGCTGCACATAGGTGCTCAGCAGTACACGATGTAGGTGGTGAAACCCCGCTCCCACATGCCTGCACTTGATATTTACATTTTCTGCCCAGAGACTCTGCTGCGCCTCATGCAGTCGGGGGCAGCTATTGTCTCAGCGCTATCTCCAATAACTATTGATTTCCGTGTACACCTTACAGAGCCGGGGAGAATGTCACTGTGCTCCTGCAAATGATCCGGCCCCTGTGGTTTGGCTTCCTATGAACACAGACATATGTTACAGTGTGCGAGCTCAAGCACACATGGATTTGCTCTTGTTTGTATGGTATCTGCGTTGGTTTTGCCCGGGGGAAGCAATCCCTTCTGATGCAAGAGCTTCCTCTGAATGTTTATGAGGACAAACTGCATAAATCCTGTTGATGCTTCCTGCGACTGCAGAATGTACCAGTTCTGAGGAACATGTCATTATCTCTTAATAAGCATAACAAGACTGTTGGCCCATTTACCTACTGTCATACTGAGATGTCAAGTTCTGCCTGCCCAGTAACAGCATCAGGTTTTAGTGATTTTGGATGATTCAGCAGTTACATTTACAGTTACTTATAAATATTTCTGGATGAAGTGAAAATGTCCTTTGTGTCGTCAGTGGGGGGGGGGGTCCTCATATCTTTCTTTACTTACAGTGTCCTCATTCTCGTTTGCACTCAGCCCTGAAGAGCAGGTCTATCGTGTGGTGTCTGATGTCTTGAAAACCAACACAGCGAATGTTTCACCCCACTAATTTCTGCCCTGAAGGAAACATCTTCCAAATTTGGGTGACCTAGATGCTCCAGTTAGCACGGCGCTTATTCACACACCGAGCTGCAGGTTGGTGCGGCTCCTAAAGTGAGCGCTCGGTTGCACGGCTGGATTTAAAGGGACTGAAGAAGACAGCAGGAGCCTCGCCACCTCACATTCTGTTGTCAGAGGGTTGCATTAACACAGTGTACAGTTCCATTTGGCTAATTGGAGTAGAGAGAACAAGGCTTTTTTTAGTTATTTTATGCCTGCAATTATTTGTTCATTTCTTCATACTTGTAAGGCCGTAACTCATTTACATCCTGGGTTGAAGAATTGCCTTTTCAACCCCTTTCAAAGTTACCTTAACATCTGCAATGCATCACACAGAGTACGAAACGTTCTATATGCTAACAGAATTATATTGTCTATGGTAGTAACCCTGAAACATGATGCTGTGAGGAGACAATTCCAATGCACAGACCTTACAGAGAACCTCACTGATGGGTCTCCGTCTTAAATACCCCCACACATCAGGTGATCTGGGGTGAGAGCTTTTTATGAATAGGATTTTTGCCAAAATTATGATTGGATCTTTTTAATTACTGCTTTGGACCAAGTGCTGCCACAGTCGTGATTGATGATTGAAGTATGAGGAAGAGTCCAGCATCATTCGCTGGGGAGTGCTGGTTTTCTGTTTATTCTAAATCTATCAATATTTCACGTGTTATGGGGCCATATTGCACAACTCGTGCACTCCCTTGGGCTCCCAGCAACACGTTTGCCAAGTCTTAAGTAGATCAGAGAAACCCTTCTTGAAATTACATATGTGCATGGACAAATAGAAACAGGCAGATTATCTGCACATTTCAACATCTTCACTAAATGGATTCTAAGGCTCATAAAGATGTAAACAAACATGTGTTTGCTGATCGTGTCAGTGGAGTCTAATAGGTGAGGTGATGACGAGAGATGACGAGGTGAGCCTACAGACAGGATGCCTGCAGCTAGTGTGTTTGCACCATGTGTATTTATAGCAGTGGTAGTTTGTCTGTAGAATTAGTTTGACATTGTCGCTCTAGGTAACAGAAGCTATAGGCTAGGCAAGTGTTGAGCTTGCTGAGAAAATAGAAAACTTGTTGGACAGGGACAGTGTTACTCAGTGACCAAGTAAAAAGTAAGAAAGAATTGTTTTGAAATAATTTGAATTCATTAACACTTTGCTAACACTGGTTAATGTATAATCAGTTCACATATTGGTGAATTATTATTTTCCAGAGAATGAGTACTTTTTGAGTATTTTTCCAGTGTATTGTATGTGAGAGGTTTTCACTTCTGGTCTTGCTGAAATTTGCCAACATGCTGCTTTTGCCATGTTAACATTGTTCTCTTCTGTAAAACCATGGTTCATTTTATATTTTACACCTGTGCTTCTCCGACTGTGGCAAGTCAAAATGTCTGCCACATGTCTGAACCGAGCCTGGAGGTGATGAAGACAATGTTGTCAAAGGTGCGTTCAGCTGGAGGGTAGGCAGCCTGACGTGCTTCATGCTTTACGATCCTCCATTAATTAAGAGACAAAAGGCCAAGGAACAACACTGACGATCCACTCTGTCCTGGATTAATCAGTGGGCGTATTTATTTTCCTTGTCTGCATGCGAGCGTGTACGTGTGTATTAGCTGTTTCTTTTAAAGAAACACTTACTGCCTTTTCCTCTTTCTGTATCATAACAATGTGATTGGATATCCTAAAGGTATCTCTGCATCAAGGTTGTACAGCCGTGTGTGTGTGTGGTAATCATGCATTTACACCATTATTTGATGCATTAATGTACAGTACATAAATGTGTCTCCCCCTGCTGCTTTCCTGTTCGAGACCTTGTTTACTGTGCTCTTTCTAAATGTCAGCTCTGTCAGTCAGGCCCTCCCATAAGCCCCGGTCCATGCAGTCGGACCCTCCCCATGTTTATCTCTGCAGACAGGTGCGCTCTGAGAATAACACCCCCCCCCCCCCCCCCCCCCCCCCCCTCCCCCCCCCCCCCCCCCCCCACCCCTTCCCCCCCCCCCCCACCAACACCTCCATCCATCCACATATTTACTTCCTCCCCGTTCACCTCTTTTCTGTTGTCTCTCGTCCAAAGATTTGTATTCCTCTTCTCGTGTCAGGGCTTCAGTCACAGTTTAGATTTAATATCAGTTTAATACACACGGGCCAAACAATCATGTGCTTTTGTTAGTCGTCAGAATCAGGCTTGCTAATTGCACCTCGGGCTCAGATTTTGTTTTTGTTTGATCCAAAATGCGATAATTCCGTTGTCAGTATAAATGCTTCTACTTTTAAGCTTCTATCCAGAAAACAGGTGGTGACAGTCTGGATTTCTTGACATGGAAACAGAGGAACTGAATGTATAAATTATTATAGCATCAACCATCATACGTGAGCCTTCTGACTAGCCTTTCAGTTTCCATATGAAGCTTGTGTCTCTCGATCAACAGGAAGAGGGATTGCATAAAAAGGGTGTGGGCTCCTGATGTTCCTTCAGAGAATGTGTTGGCAGATGTTAATGTCTGGATTCAATATCCGTGTGTGTGTGTGTGTTTGAACTGCCTGGCCCCATGGAGTCGTCTCCTCTCCTCTGTGCCTGTGTTGCTACTCTAACATGATTGTAGGCTGAAATAAATCAGCTCTGTCACTCACACCCTGCTGCCACAACAGCAATTTCTCAGTCTGGCGGTCAGAATCATTCAATAATGGATTGTGTGTCTGTGGTGTGTTATGGTAACCTGGGGAGGGACAGTGTTTCTCAGACTGAGTCACACAGTGATGCTTGTTTCCCTCTTTGAAGCATCACACCCGACAGGGCGAAGACAAAGTAGTCATAATAGACATCTGTTTTCTGTATGTGGCACAAATTGCAAACTGCGTGTCATACAAAGCTAGGCATGCACTGTTTCTAAATATGTACACTACTATTTTCCTGTCCCACGCATTAGAAATAAAGCCAATATGTCCTGATACAAACAGCACCATCTTGTGCATTTGGGGCCTGTGTAGTAGCGATCAGTTTGATGAGAGCAAACTAAGTTGACAGACTATAACAACGTATTTGATGTGAATTAGGTCTATGTCCTATCCACTAACATGGAGGAGGTGGAATTAATTACCTGTTTGAGGGGCAGTTTTGTGTGAATCTTAAGTTGTATGGAAACACACAGAGGCAGATTAAATTGGCAAAATGGAGCACAACCACTGAAAACTGTGGTGGACATTGTAGCCGACAGCTCATATGAGACCATCACAGGGCAGCAAGAAGACAAATGCGACTTTTGTGAGTTGATAAGACACTGCAGGCATCTAAGTGATGCTACTGTGAATGTGTCAGAGGTCCATTATCGCAACCTCCTCCATCGTTGACATGTTTGTTGTTATGAGCAACTCTTCACTCTACTCTGCCCTCTAGTGGATGAATTGCTCATTAACCAGACCAATGTGGTAACTCCTGTACGTAAAGCATACAGGAGCCTTTAGATGTACAGTAGATGCCAAGCAAGAGTCAACAAAGACACAGTTTTGAGATGTTTTGGCATTTTAAAGTACCACACCAATGTTTGCATGTTTTAATCATTGTACATGCTATGTTATGAACATTGTGTGAATCAGTTTAATGTTAATAACTGAGCATTTTTCATGTTTCATAATCATTGTCATAGTTACAGTGCTGGCTGGTAGTTCTGCACAGACGATGATATAAAAAGCTGTGATATTTTTCTATGTCAGAGTGTCCTTGAACACCACGAGCTTTCACAATGGTCCCTGCTCGCAACTTCATTAGCGCTGAGTGGTAATGGACAAATAAATTCAACAAAATGTTCTCTGTGGGAAAGAATTTATCTCAATAATGTTTTCAGTTCTTTTCAGCTTAATGTTTATGACATACTCTGAGGAAATGGAAACCACTGCCCCAATATTTTCAGATATTGATAAACAATAGTCAACTTAATATGAAATAAAATTAAGAGTTAAACAAAATCCAATGTTTTTCTTTAAGGCTTGGCACTGCTACTGCAGGTGGTCTTTGTTTGTGATTCCCTTCTCATTGCTTTTATGTGCCACCATGCTTAATATTAGATTCTCACCTGGAGCTCACAAAGCTCTGTGAACTTCACACATCTCTGGAAAATCCTCTCCACAGAGTTCATGATGCAGAAAATGTGATCATGTTTGAGCATTGTAGGATCAGATACAAGTGGCTGTTGCGATTCAGGCCCACTGGGACAGACCCAGCAGATTCTCGTAACCGTTATTGATCCTGCACAGGAATCCATTAGAAATAACATTGCTGTTGTTTATCTTAACCACGAGAAATTAGATTGTGTCACACACCACTGAGTTACATAATTATGAAGTTAGTAAGTTGCTGTCAACCGTTGGGGAAGACTTGGTAGGAAATAATGTTTTATTCATATAGAGGCAGTTCATTTTAGTTCACAGCAACACTTATGTTTTATTTATATGGAAATCTCATGAAGGAAACTTTTGATCATACATGCAAAGGCGCACACACACACACACACACCCTGAGGGTTTCACTGGGGTTTCACACTTTGTTCACAGACGGAGACACCATCTCTTCAGAGGAGCACACTGTCAAATCTGCATTTAAAACGCAGTCACAACGAGCCTCACACCAGAGCAGCGAGGGTGTGTACTGTAATCCAGCTGAGACGGTATATGAACCGCTTTTGTTCAGCTATGACTTATCCACCAGGCGACAGGAAGGTGGCTGCCGATAGTTTGACTGGGAAGATCAGTAAGTCGAAGGGAGGCATAATGAGAGCATCTCACAGGTAATGGCAAATCTATCCTTCCATGGGGTGCTCACCCTTATGGATGCAAACACAAAGAGGGAGATGAGTGGGATGACTAAAAGTCTCCCTCTGCTCAGCTTTACTGTTTGGAGCGCAGAGAGTGCTGCCATGGCAACCGTAAAGAGATTTTTCTTGCAGAGTGGCGCAGCTTCACAGCTTCAAGTGTCTCTGGTCTGTTAAAACTGCACTTGAACATGCACGCATGTCTCCTCGGTGTTACTATGCAGCCCGATTTGAATGCGCCATAAGTTAGATTGCGTGTCTGCTGACAGTTATTGATTCCTCCGTGAACGGCCGTGATGTATCGGTTTGGATCCCTGTTCTCTTGCCGGAGTGACTAAGAGGCTGTGCGTCCGTGTGTGGGCGCGCCGTGAGCGCTCTCGCAGCTCGCCAACACTAACTTATCTCAGGTTGCACGAGGTTACAAGGGGAGCGCCCATGATATCATCCGGTGAACATGTGTACAGCCCCAGATCTGAGGGCGAGAGTCCTCGCATGGCAAACATATCGATTCCTTTGCTCCAGTAATTAACTAGGAGGCTCATTGTTCTGCGCTTGCCATTTAACCAAGCTGCTTTTTAATGAAATAAACATTTCCTTTTAAATGATGACACCTTTTGTTGGATTCTCAATGGAGCACTTGAATGAATGCATTCACCAGCTGTGGGTGTGTTTGTGGGAGGCTGGCAACAGAATTTTCATAATATTCCCTGTCAGCTCAGCGGCGTGGTGGTGCTGACCTCCAGATGCAGAGAGGAGGAGAAGATGGATGCCGCAAGAAATCATCTGTTTCTGCACCTTGCTTTCAGCTTCGCCTCAGTTTGGCCTTGAAGATGAAAGCGCACTAAAAATATACAGCGCAACAATCACGAGGGCAACAAAACAAAAGCGCAAGCAAACATAATCTGTAAGTCAACTCTGCACTTAGCAGCAGCATTGACATCAGCACATTTTCATCCCTCAGAGCCTCATTCAGCAATTCTGAGACGGTGGGGAGAGTCTATCGGACGAACATAACTGCTCCCCAAGATTAAAGCCAACGCATCTCAATCACAACCTGCTGGCAGGCTGCAGTATAGATTGCTCATTAATCCCCCGTCCCCATGTAAGGTTGTGGGACATGGACTTTTGGACGTCTGTACTTTTGACCATGAATTGGACAACATGACTGCCAAAGGTCCCAGTCGCCACCCGCTGGCTGCAGTTATTTTTAAACTCATTTAACGCTCCGAGGACGGGAACGCCGTCATTTGTTTGCCTCAGCTAAGATTAGATGTTTGATACTCAACATCACACCAGCTAAATGCTATCATGTTAGCGTTGTGAGCGTGTGGGCACACTGACATCTGCTTTCGTCAACACACTGCTGCAACACAATGCTGCCTCACGCCAGCTTCTGCATCATGGCTTTAGATGTATAGTCGTGTTTGATGATCTGAGCAACATTTAAATTATTCTCCGGGTGAAAGGAAGGTTTCAAAGACTATGCCATTAATACTGGATGCCATCAATTTATCATGGTGATGTTTGTTTACTTTACTCCATGATTGACAGCTGAGCCTGACTTATAATTCATCAAGTGTATCTGCAGAACCTTGCTGCTGCTGCTCCATCCCTCGACGGCCTCTGGGCAGACTGTATAGACGTATAGATATTTTGGCTTTGTTTGGAGACATGTCATCCATCTTTATATCTGGCCTTATGGGCCAAGTGTGCACCAAAAGCATGTGCTGCATATCAAACGCAAACTGCACGTCTCCACTGAGCCTGGTTGCTGAAGGAAGTGCAATGACCTATATGGAATCACATAAAAAGGTAATCACATTTATAAATACTTTATTCTGGTTAATAACCCTGACACTTACACATTATTATGCATGTTCTTCACACACTGTTTTCTGCTGAGGAGGCTGCGGGGAGCTCGAGAGGCTTCATAAAAATTGCATCTATTCCTAACATTTACAAGCAGCCAAAGCACAGTCGAGGGCGCGCTAATTAGCAAAAGCCTTGTGGTGTAAGTCGGCAAATACAGACGCACACATACAGCTCGGAAACACGAGTGCAGCGCTGCACTGCTTTTGTTTGGGAGAAGTATCATCGGAAGGCAGCAGCAGGAGGTTTATTCACTTAGACGGTTGTGTCGAAGTGTTGAACTTGTTGAACCTGAGGTCTTCGTGTCACATCCCCTCCTCTGTGGGCCTGATCTGCTAAGTGAAAGCTGTCCTATGTGCTGTTGATATAAATGATGCCCTGGTGTTACACTTTTTTTTTTCCTTTCCTCAACTCTGTCATAATTTTCACATGGAGGGAGCTGTGGTTGCTAAGGATGTTCCCTGTGCTCCGTCACAGCAGTGGCCAATTAGTCAGCACATACTCCCTAACACTTTGTTCTCTCTTGCTGCACTCGTGTGTGTGTGTGTGCAATGTATAGCCGTTTTCAGACGTGACCTGCGTCTGTCAGCAGGATGCAGCAGTCAGAGGCAGGACGTGATGTATTAACTCTGTGGACGCTGTGGACGTCACGTGATGAGCGCTGTCGTCAGCTCTAATCACCACAAACTCTGCTGGCGTCTTCGCCTGTCTTTGTAGTGTGACAGCTTTTTTCCCCTGGAGACATTTGCATCTTGATTTGTTCATATTTGCATCTGTCGCATGTTCAAAGTTTGATCAGCCCCCCCCCCCTGCAAACTTGGATTTGCAGGGGTTCCTGTGCTGGATTCACACATCAGGTTCCCCTAATGCGAGTCTTACTTAGACATTTGTGTTCATGAACTGCAGAGTCCTGCGCGACTCTGAAAGCAGCTTAAACTCCTGCTCTCTCCGTCTGCTCCATCTATAGATCTTTCCTGCCTCGGTGCTTTTCTCTTACCAGCCAGTGTCACTCTCATTTTTTCTTCTCGATTGACTGGTGCGGGGAAAAAAATCTTGTCAGACCAGATTTAATGGGAGCGGCTGTGCCCGATCAATGAGAACATACAGCTGTCTTGCTAATTTTCGAGAAGCAAAAAAAAAAAAAAAAGCAGTGTTGCAGAAAACTCCTTTTCCATCCCTGATTTGTCTTAGAATCACACCACAATTAGAGACCGTTTTCATTCTCGTTTAAACCTCTGTAATTCCTAATCCATTGTAATGTGGCCATTACTAGCTCATTTTTTACACTTGCTAAAGTCATTAGTCATTGCTAATTACCATATTGAATAGAGCAGGCCAGCCATGGGAATTCTAATGAGAGTTTAGTGCTCGGGCAGAATCTCAGGGTGGGTGGAGATCATTTAACAAAGGATAAAGATCTGGATCTGACAGAGACAGACACTCCAATACATTTCTCTCTCCATCATGACCGAACATGCACACCTGGAAATGTGCCCAAGAACATAAGCATTTGCTTCTGACAAGAGTAGAATAGATTGCAAATGCACAATACGTGACTTACATCCAGCAGTGTGCATTAGATTTGCATTTTGTGTTGGAGGAAAAAAAAATCCTGAATAAATTAAAGCTGTAGATGTATGTAATGTGTTCCAGAGGAGACGTGTCATGCACGTGTTCAGATTCCTGATTTTATTGGAGTCATTCCTTGAAAAGTTTTACATGATTCAGTAAGCTGAAAACAAGTACATCTTGTCAGCCTCTGTCTGAAACACTTTGTTTTACCTTCTATATGCTTTATTAGGTCAGCTGACCCACTCTGCTGTGACACATGACATCATAATACCCTGGAGTTATGGCTGTTAGATCAGCATTTCCAATAGGAAATAGGACCTTCCCTTTCAGGAGTGAGGGCCTTTCAACTCCTGAAGAAAAACATGAAAGAATATAGAGGAAAGAGAAAGATGAAGGTGTTTCTGTAGAGTCCCATTGAAATGTATTTAAGTTCGTATTCTGTATATTTGATTTCTGTTCATATGTGCCTCCTCAGAATCTATCAGTATCTCCTTCCTCAGAAGGGGAGGTTGGATGCTTATCATTAAATCTTAAATCTGGCGAGCATGACTCATGACAGGAAGTTGGTTACAGCAGAGACTGTCCCTGACCTCAGGCTCCTTCTCAGTAACAGAAGGAGGATTTACAATTTTGCATGATCTGTGTTTATTTGGCCGTAAATTACAAACAGTGATACTTAAAACTCCTTGGATCTGCATTCTCCATGAGGAAGAACAAAAGGAAATAGAAATAGAATTGTTTTGTTTTGATTCAGTCTTGCTGCTGTGTTGCTGTTGTCAAACACTTGTTTTTAAAACTCACTGTGGGATAACTAAAGTCCAACGGCAAAACAAATCTAAATGTAAAAGACATGCTGCTAAACATCTTGGAGCTTTTAGCGTTTAAAGAGCCTCATATTTCCATCAGGAGTTGAAGGAGAGGCAGAGCTGGATGCAGACAAGTGGCTCTGCTGCTCTCTGAACTGGATCTGTAAATAACAACTGTTTACTCACACTTTCTCCTTGTCAGCTTTATGAGGCGATACAGTCACGTCACCTTTGTGGTTAGTGTTTCCCCCTGGAAGCAAAAACATAAATTAAATTACTTTCCAGGTTTTGGGACCAAAACTATGATGTGCTGTTCAGCCACATGGAACATTTAAAGTGCAATCTCCTAAACATGTTTACTGTCCCCCTAAACACTTTGTATATTTTCTACTCTTTCAGTTACACTTGTAAAATATTAAGTGATTTCAGATGAGCTTAAATGCCCAACAGTTAAATGTCATGTATTGTTTGAAAGAAATACTACTGGATTCAAAACGTTAGGTTGTGCTTACCTCCACCAAGGGGTTAATGTCTTTATTTAGTTTGTCTGTTAGTTGACAGATTCAAGCTTGGTGAGAGGAAGTGTTGTGATTTCAGGAAACCTTAGAATGCAGCTGTGGATTCAAACACATGGGAGCCCAGGAATTTAGTTTGAACTCTCTGCAGTGTTTTCCCAAAGAATTTATCCGTTCCTTAGCAGTATTGTCGCTCTTACCCAAAACAGATTCTGTGTGACGGGTAAACAGAGAGAAGGATAAAAGTGTTTGTCTTCGTGTGTGTGTGTGTGTGTGTTTCAATACCTGCTTCTAGAGGGTTTGACAGCGACAGAAGCTGAGGTCTGACTGTGTGGCAAGGAACAGCAGCAATGGAGCAAGTTGGAAATCTCCACTGTCATTATGAGTAGTGTTAGAATGGTAGTGGTTCATTATGAAAGTGTGTAAGGACTAATTAGAATATGGTGGGCTGCTGCAGTTTAGAGAGCTGATGGGAAACACTGCTTTGACATGTTGACATTAGCCGTGGTGGAGGTATACTCTCCCAGAGTGCCCTGCTAGTTCATAGTGTTTTATTCCGGTCACTGGTAATCCATTTGTATGTCTGCATCTTAAATGATTTCAATGACCGTATTCCTGCACGCAGCGCTGCGATCGAGTGCCTGCTTCTAACCGCGCCCATTCTTTTTCATGGGAATGGCAATTACAGAGGCAGAGGGACTAAATGATTTAGACTCTGAAATTACAGTGCCGCTTTGATGATGTCCCTTACTGTAAAGAGACGAGCTAATGTCTCACACAAAGCACCAAGGTTGGCTGCTGCGCAATAATGCATGAGGAGCGGAAAAGGAGGCGAGACAGGAACCAGTTCAAAAGGAAACAAACGGAGACAAACAGATCTGTGTTTGTCAGTCGCTCTTCTCAACCAGGAGGAGGGGTGCTGTGTGAGAACACACACACACACACACACACACACAAACCCTTCAGTTCTCCTTCGCACAGTCACACTGCAACTGGTGACCTGCTTTAACACACACACACATAGATACAAACATGCATAGACTACTTTCTTGAGGAGTTTGTTTTGTGTGTGTGTCTGTGTCGGAGCCAAGGTGTAGGCCATTGTTGTCTTTGCCAAAAACAAACCCCTGTCAGCTCTGAAGCGCAGGAAGAGACAGGCAGCGAGCACAGCAGGGACCTCAGGGTGGATGGAGAGGGGGAGGATATAGAAAGGAGAGGTGGAAAAAAGAGAGAGAGAGAGAGGGAGCAGGAACGGAGAATGGCCGATTGATTGGAGGAGGATTATACAGCAGTTTACTGCCATCTCTGGAGGCCGGCGGCAGTCAATGCAAGGAAGTTTGTCGGCCCCGGTGGTGCTATCCAGTTTACTTTTCATCTCTGCTGCCATTCCTCTCTGTCTCACTCACTTAAAGCTGTGCAGCGGAACATAATGGCACTCACGCCAGTCGTACGGGGGCTCTTCTCTTTTGAAAGATTTATATTCGATCTAGTTATTTCAACTGATATCAAGCGTCAGCCGAGATGAATAATTGCTTTTTCTTACATTGTTGCAGATGACACCCTTCTCCAAATCGGATAAATGTAATCTTCTCCTAGGCGGAGAGTTCATTCGCCACTTTTGTTTCATTTAGATAATAATTCCAGTCTTTTTCAGCATTTCACTGGTTTGAGCCGCTGAAGCATGAAAACTTCCAACTGACAATAAATTAAAATCCACTTGAGGATGTGAGTGCGTACATATTTTAACATGCCTGATAAAAAATGAAAACATTTCTTAGCCAGGATGGTGTTCCATGTCTTTCATAGTATTTAAACTGAATCCAGTTCCAAGTGTCTCCCATTTGTGTCCCACTTTGTTGTCCATCCAACCCACAGAGATTGTTCCATGTTCAAAAGGCTATTTGCCTTTCACTGATAGGACTTCAATGCTCAGGAGAAAGACTGAATCATCGCTGGCACAAGGCAAAATCACGTTACAATGCAACAGGTCACAGGGTTTGATGAGTCCCTTTATATTGACACCAGTTCTGTGTTCGAGGACAATCGTTAATCAAGTGAGTTGTTGCTCTCCCCTAATATTTAATTTCACAAGACCTCGGTGACATGTATTCACGTCAGGAGCATTCCAGTCCAAGTCAAGTTTTTAGACTTTTTAGATTTTTTGAGCTGTGTTGCTGTAGAACTACATTACATGATGTGTTGTGCTCTTGCTGTTATGTTGTCGACTCCACACCACATCAATCATCAATACCATAACAACAAAAAAACAACTGTTATAAAGTGATTGAAGCAGATGTAGTATAATGTGTATATATTAAGTTCAGATTTTGATATTTGATGAAGGACTCTTCTTGTTTACCACTGCAACATCATGTATGGATGCTGCAGTATCTTTGTTTACATAAATATACATGATACCAGTGCTGTGTACCAGACACGTTGGTGAACCAACCACTTGCTCGTGATTTCAGAGGTATTTGGAAATACATGTTGTTTTTCTCACTTCACAGTCAAAGCTTAACCTCACCCACACTCATTTGAGCAATGATGAGTGAACAAGTCAAAATACACACACACACACACACACACACACTCTCTCACACCCTGCAGACAGCTTCGCACTCTCCCGACTGATTTTCAAAGCCTCGGCATCCATTCTGTTTGCTTTCCACTTGCTCCCCGGCTGCTCTTTCATCATCCACCCGTCATCTGAAAAGCATCTTAAATGATTATGTTTTAGCGTCTTCCTTTTTTTTTTTTTTTTGCTCTTAGCACTTAATCTTGCCTTCATGTTCCCGCTGAGTTTGGCTTGACGGTACAAAGGTGAAATATGAAAGCCTTTTTTGTCTCAGATTTCTGTCATTTTCGTTGCGTAAGCTGCACCACTCTTGTCGAGGGGTCCCGGTATGTAACGCAACTAGATGTCTGCTGCTTCTCCTCTCACTCGCCGGCTTCTCTTGAGGTGGAGAGATGTGCAAAGTGGAAAGACACAGGATTTGACAGACGGGAGTTTGCACCAAAAAAAAAAAAAAAAAAATTAGTATTAAGTGCAATTAGAGCAGTGGCTAAGTATTCTCCTCTGCCTATTAATCCTCTACAAATAATACGCATGGTTGCATGAAACATATTGGCAAATTTCTTAATGTTTAAGATTAATTTGACAGGCTAGAAGCTGAGTGGGCCTTTATGGAACTGGTTATCTTTCCTTAGCACATTGGACTAAGCTCTCCAAGCCCGATGGTATGAAGGGTATGTGAGTGTGGAGGGAGTGTGATGCAATGTAGGTCATGTGGATGGTGTGAACATCACACACTTTTTTATGATTGATTTTCTTGATTGCATGCAAAAAAAAAATGTATTTGTTTATTTGCCAAATCAACACATTTCTCATGAAACCAGAGGGAGAAGCCACGCAGAGAATGTTTGTGAATTAAAGACTAAGATGGTGTAAACATGCTCGGTCCTTTGTGTGGCTATTCTCGTCCAAACCGAACCTCCTCCTGTCTTTGTGTTGTTAGCTCGCTGTCAGGCCGCATCGTCGGAGGCGTGTGGTGGTTTTTCACCCTAATCATCATCTCGTCCTATACTGCCAACTTGGCCGCCTTCCTGACGGTTGAGAGGATGGTGTCTCCTATAGAGAGTGCCGAGGATTTAGCCAAGCAGACGGAGATCGCCTATGGAACGCTGGATGCCGGCTCCACCAAAGAATTCTTCAGGGTGAGAGGACCGACACAGACTCATACGTTAATCCAAACATTTTGCTTGTTCAATGCTCCGAATTACAAACTGGGACGCTGGATCACGTATGTGCATAATTTCCTGTGATTCCCTCGTAATAGACTCTGTTTGTGTCACACGTTTTGAGTCTTATCAAGTCAGAGCCCTTCACTGCACAGATCTCCCTCACCCATTCATGCATGCATTCTATATGCAGCACCTCGTTTCACCACATGCATTTATACACTGTCGGCACAACCCGAGTCTGGGTTGACTATCCATGGACACTTTTAGGAATACGGCGCCTGGTTTGTGTCAACCCTTTTTACTATGGCTGTGCGATAAGTAAGGTTGCCAATGTTACTGTAATAGCAATATAACAAAGATTTTTGATATACAATCATACCCAAATTTATTCATACCCCGGGTAAATTTTGACCTAAAGTTATATTTTATTTAACCAGCAACTTTGTTCTTGACTGGAAATGACACAGGCATATCCCAGGAGATAATAAGACAAAGTACAAGAGGCATGAATGTGGAAAAAATATATTCTTCAGCTGTTATTGACATTTGAACCAAAAGTGGCATGTCCAAAACTGCAGGGGTATGACATCCTGATCCCGCCCAGTATGTGTTGAATCCAGCCTGGGAGAGTCTTCAAACAATGAGTTATACTCTTATTCCAGAAATAAATCTGTTCAGAAAATGAAAAAAGTTGGGTTTTATTTAATTTAAAAAAAGGAATTTTATTTTAGTAGTTTGCACTTTCAAGATGTATGGTACAATATTCATTGTGATGCTGCTTCTATCGCTTGTACTTGTACTTTTCAGAGGTCTAAGATCGCCGTGTTTGAGAAGATGTGGTCCTATATGAAGGCGGCTGACCCATCTGTGTTCGTCAAGACCACAGACGAGGGCGTGATGAGGGTCAGGAAGTCTAAGGGCAAGTACGCCTACCTGCTGGAGTCCACAATGAATGAGTACATAGAGCAGAGGAAACCATGCGACACCATGAAGGTGGGCGGGAACCTGGACTCTAAAGGTTACGGCATCGCCACGCCGAAGGGTTCTCCTCTCAGGTAACTGCGCCCCAGCCACCGCAGCGTGGGTGGAGGCCATCCATCTTATGCATGAGTGTCATCCTTCATTTGCTCACAGAGCTCACCTCTTGTTGCCTCATGTATGAACACATACATGAGCTTGGATTGATCAGTTGCTCCATTTCCTGCATTTTGATTTATTCATGCTTCATTTTTTTGTTTTATTACACGCCCATATTACATAGTACACTATAGACTGCATGTCTTCTACAACACTGCATCTAGTCTAATTTCCTCCTTTTGTTTATAGTTTGCACTCATCACACAGACATGTACATCGTCTTCACGCCTATTTGCACCTTTGAAGATCATCTATTTTTGTTTCTGCACATGTATGCATGCACCCGAGCCTGTTTTGAGCACTGGCACAAGTGGGAAGTAATATCCTGTAGTAAACCAGTAGTTTCACCTAAAACATGAAGCACATGAACTGTTCATGAATGTGTCGGAGGCTCTGTTCACACCTGGATTTAAAATGCGACCTGAATGTGTCTCCTGTGACCCGTTGTGATCAGATCTCACTTCTCTGCTCTATATGCAGATAATCCCTTATGTCATTGTTGTTTTTACCCAGTCTGAGATTAAAGATCTATCCTGATGTGTATGCCTTGCATTCTAATGCCTGCACAGGCAAGAGAGAGAGAGGGCTCAGGATATGGAGAAAGATTTGACAAATTGAAGAAAAGCCATTATGGTGATTAGCGTTCAGTGCAATGCCAACAAGTAAATCACCATGTGGCATCAGAGAAAGGCAAAGATGTTCATGTTCATGCTTCATAGTGGAAATGTCTCCAGTCACAGGACGTCCACTGAGTAAACGCTGCATCATATGTGGCCCCAGGATGCATTTGTGTTCACTCAGTGAAGAGAATGTGTCCACACCACCAGGTCAGCAGGGGTCATCGAGCAGGGCCCCAGAAGCAGGAGTCACAGCTAGAGCGTGTTTGACCTCCTCTAATATGGCTACTCTCCCACTTAGGCCAGGGCTCGCACCTTGAATGTGAAGTCAGAATGAATATTTGCAATGTGATAATTGCTGTAATGAATGATGATTCATACTTGATGCACTTCTGCCGCTGATGTCCGAGAGCAGCAGCTGTCATTCCACATTACATTACAACACCTCAACTAACGTCCCGCTGGAAATGTCTCCTGCTCCATCAGAAAGAGAGAGAGCGTGCACAGACGCTGGTGGCTTCCGAAGCTTTTAATCTGTCTCTAATAGGCCTCATTCATTTTAATGAAAGGAGCCATATGGGGAGGTTTCACTCAGAGTCACTGAAGATTCATCCGGGGTTCCACCTTGGTTGACAGCCAAAGGTCAGAACACCAAGAACGAGAAATGTTTCCCGTGTTTACACAGGCGCTCCTGTTAAAATTCCTACAAATTGGATTTCATGCAGCGAGTTAAGTGCTGTGTTCGTAATGAGACAAGTGAAATTAATCTGCTCCCAGGTCAGATTGGTCTGAACCCTCGATGCACCAATGGGATGCAGTGTTAAATTGCTGCCGGTGTACTGTCATCTCCCTCTTTCTGTTATTTTATTCATGACAGGTGGTGTTGTTGGGCCGCGACTCGGTCCGTTCACAGATGTCTGATACTGAGTTTCATTGGCAGATGAAGGATTTCTGTTGGAAAAAGAATGGACACATGATAAATTCAAATGCTGAAGTAGAATTTGAAGTTGTCACCCAGAATCAGACATTAGTGAATGTGTGGTGAATTCAAAGAGTTGGGTTCAGTTATACCTGCAATGCATCCTCCATGCATCAGAGTGCTGCGTATAAGACACGCGCTGGTCTGTTTCCCTCCAGATGCTCATGCATGTTAACTCATTGAATCTGCACCAGGCAGGCAGCACTGCTCTCTATTCCACATATTTGTAATCTTTATTCATTCCACATGCATATCATCATTTGCATGATCATCCCTCATCAGGATGATTTGTATGATGATATACAAGTTAACTGTACTTGAACCTGGCAATGTCACAGCTCTGCATCCACATTTAAATTAATTTATAACTCACAAGTGCACATTGACCAGAGGAGTTTATTCACTCTGGAGCCACTGCTCTTCAGTGTGAGATATGAGGTGCTTGTTCTTGAGTATTTTCTTTAAGGCTCCCTTTTCTTCATAACATTCAAAAGGCAAGTACTCTATTTACTTAACTACAATTATCTGACAGCACTTCTACTCATAAAGAGTTATGCATACAAAACATGTAGAGAGCTTGAAAATATGATGGTTCTTCGTAAATTAAAACAATTGTACCTGAAACGATTTGTTGATCAATCCATCAGCTGACTGAATATTCCTCCTAATTTAATACCAAAAGAAAAAAAAGTCAAATATTTAATGGTTCTAATTAAAATGTGATGAGGCACTGCTCTTGCTTTGGTGATTGAGATTTTGACCTTTAAAAAAGCTGCAGTAGTAAAATGCTGCTTGGTTGTGAATGATAATCTAATACTGAGTTCTTAAGTACTTGCATACTTTTACTCACTTATACTTACTATTTAATATTTTCAGAGCAAAAGCTTAACATCGGTAACAGAGCTGAATACATATACACAATTCATTTTTCAGCAACAATTGAAACAATAGAAACTTGTTACTTGATAGTGTTCCCAAAGATCTGAGCGTCCTGCTGAATAAATAAAATATTCACACAGTAGTCATTGTTTTGCAGTGCTGGTCTAACTGAAGTTAGTGCTTTGAAAACAACGATACTCACATGAGCTAACTTTTCATTTTACAGGACTTTCTTGTCCCAATCCATCATCTATTCATTCCACCTAACACACTCTGACATCCGCTCGCCTCCAACCAACTGACCAAACTAACCAGCGACCTGCAGGTCTCCAGATCATTCATGTTCACACTCTTTGACTTCTTTCTTTCCGTCTGAGTCCGCTGGGCCGCGGAAGAATTCCGAGGTTTTACCAGTTCTGAGGTTACTTGTGTTCCCTGCAGCTGTGTCATGCACTCAAGGTTTGGGGATAAAGACTCTCCTCCACTCATCTGATGGCGAGAAAGGCAGAATGTCACCTAAATGGAATGTTGATGCACAGATTGACTGAACTGAGGGCTCAGATCTGGCCAAGGCTGTAATCTTGACTCGTTCTGTGCAAATTGCTGTTGCAGATTCTGCCTTTCTGTGATTTGCTGGTGGAGAGTCTTTGTTCCTGGACAGCCAGCTAAAGGAAATGCACGCACACGCCCACCAGAGCGAGAGAGAGAGAGCATTGTTTGAGGAGACGATTTGGACGAGGAGGTTCAGGACGTCACCTGAAGCTGGTCACACCGTTTCCTTTCAGACAGATAGAGACATAACTCCTGAACCAAACGTTTAAAGCCTCATTCCCATTTGTCTTCCCTGAGAGGTTGAAATGAATCAACGGGGGCATTCCACATTCCACACATACCAGGATGCCGTTAGGGGTTAGTTACCATGGCAATCTGTATGCTGGTGCCATTGAAAGGAAATTACCATCTGTGGACAGAATTCAGTATCCAAATCGTCTCCATTCACAGTGTCTGCTCTGTCTCCCTCTGAGGCCCCTGCTTGGTAAAACCTGACTCTACTACTGTAAGGGTCCTCAGCATTTCAGCCCCAACTAACATATATGCATCTGAAGCCAGTGCTCCTGCTTCATATCAGTAGTTACATGCAGGAGAGTCTCGACCAGTCAAGTCAGTGTTGCCATAATCACCACCACCATGCGACCAATCCTCTTTTATATCTGTCCCATAGAGTGTCTCCTAATGGCTATTGTTTGATATCATTTTCAAGAAACCCAGTAAACCTGGCAGTGTTAAAACTGAACGAGCAGGGCCTCTTGGACAAATTGAAAAACAAGTGGTGGTACGACAAGGGCGAGTGCGGCAGCGGGGGCGGGGACTCCAAGGTCAGAGCCAGTTTGATAAACCCTGCGGGTAACCCGCCGCCACCACTGGGAGTGGAGGCGAGGACTGTGGGGGAGACGGGGGTAACCGGCAGGCACATGCTGCGCTTCCACTCGGGCGACGCTGACCTCTCTGTGGCGTGGGAAAAAAAACAAAAAAAAAAAACAGAGGAGCTGTGGTGACATCCACAGAGAGGAAACTTTTGTGTCAACACAAATTTCAAACTGACCCGAGCCTAGAATTAAACCAGCTGGGTCACCCATGCTCAACGATACACAAACCCACACATCACATTTACTGGCTTTGGATTTCTTTGAGGTTAAATGATCAATTGTGGCCATTTTATTGAAAAAAAGATTGTTAAAATAATTGCCACCTCACGTTGCGAGGATAAGCAGTGTGCCGGTTACCCAAAGTGATATAGTAATACACATCTACTGCCCTAGGGAGCAAGGCAACAAAGCTAGATGGAGTATTAATGCATATCACTTTGACTCTGATGTTTCTAATGATTTTGTGTATGTGTGTATTGTGCGTGTGTGTGTGATGTATTTTGATATCTATAAGCAAGCTCACAGCATTAACGTGTATGTATTTGCTGCTCTATGTCTCTGAATCAATAACATAAAATAACATGGTATAATATGTTATTTATGTTATTTCCTTATGGTTGGAAGAATCCCAGTAAACCTAGCGGTGTTGAAACTCAATGAGCAAGCCGTCTTAGACAAACTGAAAAACAAATGGTGGTACGATAAAGGGGAGTGTGGCAGCAAGGACTCCGCCAGAAAGGTTAGTCTCCAACCCAAACCTGTCACTTCACAGCACCTCCTATAGCACAACCCTGCCCTGGTCCTAGCATAGCCCAAAGTTCCGCCCCCAGCCCCAATCACACTGAGCAATGCTTCCCATGCGGCTGTGAGAGCGCCACCATACTGGCACAAATATAAGACAACCCCATATCAATGTCATATTGTCAGATACAGCATGATCTTTTGTTATTTCATTTACGAAAACAAATAGTAGATTTAATAGATTTAACCCTTATGATTATGAAATATGTGCATTCACTAATTATCTACTCACCACTTTACCGTTGGCTACAGTTTCAGGAGTAAACAGCGTTGCAGCCAAATTCAATACAATTGAAGTAAATGGAGATTCAAGTTACTGCTCCTGTGGCATCAGGGAAGTGTCCATAACCCCCACAGTGTGATTTGACTTGGAACGGCATCATTTACACCATGTAGTTAGCCCAAATGCCCCCCTCAATGTATTTGTAAAAATGAACTAATTGAATACTAGTATGTTTGTGCTTTAAACTAGACTACTATAAATGTTTGGGGTTGATCAGTACGCATATTAAAAAATAGCTTACTCAGCAACACTAAATCAAACTAACCGAGTCCTGAAGAAACCATTCTGTAGAAGTACTTGACAATATCCCATACTGTGAATACATCATCATTTTGTCCTCTTGTGTCACAAATGTTCTTTCCAAAACGTCCTCTTATATTTGGGCCAGTATCCTGGGGATTCTCAGCTGTCTCTTTCTTCTCACTGATGAGCTTGTGTTGTCAGATTTAATGTTCGATACCAGAGTGTATATAAATATTGTGTGTTGAATGAAACTGTTCTTCAAGCTGCTATACAGATAGAGATCCCATTAACATATAGGTAGAATTAATCCTCTCAGTGTAGCTTGTCCCAGCTCCTGAAGACACACAGATGCAGACACACACACATCAAGCGTTACGATGACCTTGAGTTTGTACTGTAGATTAAATATAAATCACTCTGAAAGCAATTTGTCAGAATAAATCTCCTTCCTGTGGGGGGGAAAAATGAGAAAAAGAAAGACGGGAGGATGCAGGGTGAGACAGATGATGACATCAAGCCATTGGACTAAAGTGAACCCCTGGACCCTTTGCTCTCTGGCTCTTAGAAAAATTCTTCCCCAATTCTGACTGAAGAGTGTGCATGTATGGATGCCACCCCTGTCAGTCTGCTGTGCTGCATGCATTCATGGTTGATCCACTGTCTCACGAAGCAGTTCCCCTGACCCAAAAGCTCCAGCTCTTTGGCTCATCTCCCCCTCCATGTGTTTGTAATGGCAGCTGGCCTCCTGATCTGTCAGCACCTCTTCTTAGCCCTGCTCTTATTTCTATATAGTTTTAGTGCAGTCTGTCAAACTGTGTGCTATGATGGGCTTCACAGGCTCATAGAAAAGCCTTATGTAATTTAAGAGCTATCAGGATATATTTTCAGTGGTCAAGAGAATACTTGTTACCTACAGAAAATCTTTATTCGTAGCAACACTCTGACACGTATTGCATAGAGTAGCAGCTTCACAATGAGATGGTTCACTGTCTTGGAACAGGGAGAACGGAGCTGCTTTTATTCCCACTCCTCACCCTGAACCTCTGGTGAGCGCGGCACGATCTCCTGTTATAAGTGCGAACCTGACTGTCACAGCATAAATAAATCAGAATCCATCCAGCAAGTTCAAGAATCCTGCTGAGCTGTAGATTGGTTAAAAAGCCAGAGAAGTCATTAAAAAACCACCTTCATCTCCTATACTCAGCAAGGAAACTTTTAAAATGTGAAAAATTCAGAGCACAGTTACTTTGTATTTCTTACATCCAGAGCTCTTATGGTTTCATTTCAATTTCCTCTTGGTTGTATTTGTACATGTTTGGAATCTTTGTACAGCTCCAGTTTATGAATATCAATACAAGATACCCCACTGATAGCACACAGTTTGACTTGCTAGATACCCCAGTGTAAAACCATTATTGATGTCACATAATTTACTTTAAATAACAGCTACCTGAAGACTGGCCAAATGTTTACCAATTCAGATCTGTAGGGCACATGAAAGCCTGAGTTTGAGTCGTAGACAGACATAAATCGTGTTACCTGCAAGCCCCAGTCACATCAAAGCATAATAAAGCGTAACCATCTTAACAGAATGGCTTTTCATGTGCCATTGATCTCCTCAATTGACTCAACGGTATTCCCTAAATGGATCTACAGGAAATAACATTACCATTAGTCCTTATTGCCCCGTGAACGCTAGTTAGGTTGACTGATTTAAATCCTAATCTTAATGATTCCACTTCATTACAATCCTATCATTAGGTCTGAGCCATTGCATTGAGAATAATGAGCTATAAAATGAAGGAAAGTCAAAGTGAAGACTTGTTTGTGCCGTAGCTGCATGAATGCATGGGGTTATTAATGCACTTTCCTACCTGTTCCCTCACAAATGCATTAATTAGACAGCAATTTTGTATGTGCGCATTTGTGTAAAATGTTCAGTAATGTATAAATACGTTTTTTTTAAAATCCAGATCATTGTATTTTACAGGGCCTGTCTCACAAAGCTAGAAGTCCTGGGATTAGCTTCTTGTTTTACTTATCGTACTCTGCTGACTCTGGACAATGGGCTCAGAAAGCTGGCGACCACACAGCTTAGAAACTTGTGTACATGAAAACATGAAGTGTGTCTTCCAACAGGATGAATAAATATGAGGGGGGAGAACACAGAAAATCAAGATGTTCCCCAGTGTTGTGGCTCACCACAGGAGTCTGTCTTCTTCGACTGAAATTGACTTAATGATGGTCTGTGACCAAAATGTAACTTGGATGAATCAGCAGGAGCTAATTTCCATCATCTTCTCTTTTAAAATTAAAAAACAGGGCTGATTTCCCCTCCTCGTCATTAAGGCGCAGTCAGAATGCCTCTTATTTATGTGACAGTGTCATCAAGCAATGCTGTGATGGAAAATGAGTCCAACAGTCTGTTCAATCAGAAAGAATGTCAGTGCAGTAGCATTAATATGCAGCAGCAGACTCCTCTCTATTCATGGCTTTCCTAGTCCCCCACTCTACTCATTGTTCTCTGAGAACTTCCTTTTTTCCAGAAAGGTAGCTAGCTAGCTGCACTGCAAATTATTAATGAGTGTTTTTTTCTCCATTCCCTCGGTGACACGTATCAAAAGATGAGTGGATATTCCCAGTATTCATGTTAAATGATGTTTTGACCTATAATTAGGCCCTGCAGTGGGTATTGGACCATATCATCATACGTTTAATGAGCCCTCTGACAGATGACACCGTTTTCAATCTCTGCTTTAACACACTGTTAAAATGACTTGCAGTCCATTTACATCATTTTCTATTACCGGCTGCTGTGCGGACGGCAAAACTCTGCAGTTTAAGTCTTTGATATATGTCTGATATAATAATAACAAATTGTAGGATGTACATAAAATGATAATGCTCATGATATTAGAAATAACAGAAGAAAAAATCAAATGTGACAGTTAGACTCAAAAGACCCAAATATCTCAGGCTACAAAAGAGCCAGTTGCTGATAGAATAAATTATTTGAGTAATTAAACAAAGTCATGTCCCCAGTTTTATATTTAAAAAAGTTTCTAAATGCTGTGACTCGTGTAGTGTTTTTGTCTAGTTTGGATTGTTGAATTGAATCCTGAATCCTGTTGGATTGTTGACTCATTTTCTCGTCACAGTTAATAGGTTTTCACCACTAGCCCTGATTATCTACAATATTAATTATTTTTGTCAAACTCTCCCTTTAGTGAGATTGAAAAGGCGTGAGTGTTTTTTATAATAAAAGTTATCCAGGCAATACAACCTGAACTTTGTGAGACAGGCCTCTAAACTGTGCTTTTATGAATGTGTAACTTTGTGTTTTATGTTTATCTTGTTTTCTTTACACGTGTGTGTGTGTGTGTGTGTGTGTGTGTGTGTGTGTGTGTCCTTGCACAGTTGTTCCTGTTTGTAAGGTTAATGTTCGTCTCTAATTTTGTGTGTGTATCTGTCCAGTCTTTGGTGTCAGTCACCTCACCACGGCTTCTCAACACTCTGCTCTGCTCTCTCCTCCCCCACCCCCCCCCCCCCCCCCCCCCCCCCCCCCCCCCCCCCCCACCCCCACCCCACAGGACAAGACGAGCGCTCTGAGCCTCAGCAACGTGGCCGGGGTCTTCTACATCCTGATCGGCGGCCTGGGCCTGGCCATGCTGGTGGCGCTGGTGGAGTTCTGCTACAAGTCCCGGACCGAGTCGCGCCGAATGAAGGTGTCAACCGCGCGGGCCGCTGCCGCCTCAGCCGCTCAGGCCTTTCACTGCTCAGCCTTAGACAGTGGTGCTAGCGCCCCCTACACTGAGCTGCAGAGCTACGGCCTGTACGCGAACAACACTGTTAAGATATAAGAGCAGAGCACAGCCATGGGGTAGGAAATGCTGTGATCAAGCCGTGATGATGATGATGATGATGATGATGACATCTGCCTCTTCACAACCCCGCCCATCTAACCTGTGATCACAGTAGGGCCTTTCAAGGCTTCCACCGCAGTGCACACGCTCTCCTGTACCTCTTCTCTACCTCTGCCTACGCTCAGTCTTGATGTCACTGACCTGCAGTGTTGTCAAATCACTCGATTCTAAATTGCCCTGATGCCAGTTTTGTTGTCACGTTCTCAAATTTTCTTTTTTTTTTTTTTTCCCTGTTTCACCATCAAAGCTTTGTTTAAATAAACCAATTTCCTTTAGTAAATGGTTGAAGTTGCCTCAGGGAAAGAAGACTATTATTCTGTGATATATCATCAAGTCAATATGCAATTTGTTAGCTTCGTCTAACCCGGCAAACATTACACTTTCTTATATAATTTAACCAGCACTTTCATATCACGCATTTTTAATAATCTTATGTTCCTGAGTGAGTACATTTTTCTGTTCGGGTATAAGGGCAATTTGAATCGCAGTGGTATCATCAATCTACTTCTGTCGCTGTGAGCAAACCTCTCCGCTGCTCCTCCTCCTCTTTTCGCTGACTGTCTTGCAAACGCAGGGCCCATCGTGGTGAACATCCTTTATATGTATCCCATAAGGCAGGCCTGCTGCGGCTCACATGTGTCCCATCACTGCTTTATAAGAGTAGTCTTAACGCAAAATGTTTGTATGTCAGGAATCTCAGAATCACCTGTCGTGAAATACTTTTATTTGGAGACGTGAGCTTTCTGGTTTCCAGCAGCTGCGATGTGCTGCTCTCTGCCTCGTAGATCAATCAACAACAAACACAATTTGATTCATTCCTCCGACATCAAAGCCACTCGATTTTACTCTCCATGTAAACAGCAATAAAAAGATAAGGCAGGGCCAAACACCGGGCGTGATCTTCTACACCAGTAGGTTTTAATCAGCCCACGGAGACGCACCTGATCAGTATGCTGATGAGATTGGCGAGGACGTAATTAGTCCAGAGGTGCCTTTATGCTGTTTGGCTTGAAAAGAAACAACAACGTTGTTCCAATTAGAGGGAGCGCCGTGATTCTAGGATCCGCCCGCAGTGCTCCGCTCCCCGGTTGCTCCAGGTTGCGCTTGTTTTGCCCAATTTATTCAGCGATTGAATGAGGGAGGCAGCCGTACACGTGTGCACGAGTACGCACACATACGTGCATCACACGTCATTAAGTCGGCTTTCAGGCTCAGTGGCTTTTATTGCTGGCAAACTAGAGAACCAGAACTAGAGACCTATTAAAACCAGTGAGTGAAGGCTCGGCTGCAGTCTTACCGCCCACACGTCGCTCTGCTCCAACCTGTTTTGAATTAGTTGACGCATCGGCCAGTGTTTAATTTTACTCAGGCCCAGATAAAGATGGTGAAAACTAGCAGGCTATGACGACCACCAATCTGCCTCTGAATCTTCCAGATAGGGGCTCGACACCTGCCTGTTGAATAAAGAGCAGGGAATTGACTTTATCTTTATTGTTGTATAGCTGATAATGCTGCCAACTCTGTTATTATAGTCTCCTCTGTTGTGATTAAGATTCCTCTAATGCATGTGGTTCAGATGCATAGGAATCAGACACGTAGACTAACTACCGCCTGTATGTGTTCGCAGCAATCCATCAACGACGCCATGCGCTGCTCCACCCTGACCAGGATGAGCGGTAATGGGAACGGGGGCGAGAACGGGAGAATCCTCACCCACGACTTCCCCAAAACCGTTCAGACTCTGCCCTGCATGAGCCACACCGCCAGCATGGGTCTGGGTGCCTCCGGCATGTGATCATCACATGACTGTGCTGGCGGCGGGGAACGGGCAGGGTGGGGTAAAAGAGGAGCACAAGACTCTTAATAAAGGACCTCGAAAATCATGGCTGTCCACTTTGACCCATCAACTCTCCTGGCCGTCGACTTGCTCTGACTCTTTAAAGACTTAACTTTACTGCCAAAATGCACTGTCGAACCGCTCCTCATGGACTACGAACAGAAACAGACTTGATTTTTTTTTTCTTGTTTTTTTTAAGAGCTGAAAAAGAGGTTCTAAAAGAAAAAGAAAGGAGACGTGCTGCAATAAAGACGAGGAGCGTGTTTTTGAATTTTTTACAGTGTTCCTTTACTGTGTGGAAAAAAGAAAAAAAAACAACCTTATTCTTCAGTGTGACGCCTGCGTTGTGCCATCTCAATGGAGCTGTTGACGTTAGACTGCGCGTGCAATATCCTCACCCTCACCGCTGACCTTGTACTACCTAGATGCTTTGCGACAGCTAATGGAACATGTCTTTGCACACGTGTCGGCGGAGGAGGACAAACACTTGTGACTGCGGCTATGATTTGATATTGCTTTTTGGGACTCACCCTCACGTTTATGCGCTACGTTTTGGAAGGACAGAGTGCTCCGTGTAGCAAAGCAAAGTGTCAGATATATATCGCACGGTTCGCCCGGCTGAAATGGCGCTTTGTCTGTAGTTTGATTTGACAGTTTGGCCAGGCTACTACAAGCTCGCATTGCTGCTACACCTCATCTAACACGTCATGCCTTGTCTTTGTGCCATATAACCATTCTCACAGATGAACACAGATGCGCTTTACACTTGTTGCTGCTCAGTCATCAGTTTGACCTGCAGAGAGAGTTTCGGTATATCGTGATGGCGGAGCTCGGATTCAGAGACTCTGATCTGTGTGAGACAGAAAGGAGAAAACACACATTACTCTGTGGTTCTGTACAGTACTGAGTGACCTTACACTGTATTCTACTCTTGTGACATTCATAGCATATCCATTGATGTACCTTGGCAGTCTACTTGCAGTACGTTAGAGATCAAGTGCTGACAAAATCCAGATAGTCTCTGGAGGAATTCACTCTCCTCTGATTTATTTTCAGCTGCATTCACTTTGAGTGAAATGGGCAGCGTGCCTATTCACCCTTGATTAATGGAGAGTGGCACATCCCCTTCAGATCATGTACGGCTTATAAAACGACGGTTCACCTCCTCGGGCCGAGCTATCGCCGGGGAAGGTGATGTCATAGTCAGTATCGTCCCTGTCTGCTGCGAGTCAAGTGGTCGCTGCTCAGCTCTGAGTCGTCCCGCTCAGGTCGTGTGAGGTGAGCGGGAATCAGAGCGGCGGGGCCTGGACCGCGAGGAGGTCCTTAAAGGGAAGTTTCACCCCATTGCATTTTCATAGCGTGATCAAAATGACTATTGATGTCATCTGCATTTGCAGGACTGTACGAGTGACTGACCCAGAGCAGAAAAACATTCCATGTGCGATTATATTACGCTTTTAATAAGCAGACAATTATTTTTTATTGTCATCAAGTGCCATCTAATCAGATGACAATAATTTGTTAGTCATAAGAACTGAGTTCTAAATCTGAGTTCTAAAGGCTCAAGTCGGAAAAGTGATCTCTACGAAAGGATTTAGAAATTTATCTCAGAATGTGACAGATGTGGCTAAAAAGCATGTCTATTGGTTTAACCCCCAGATCAGGCATTCACTGCTCTCACTAATAACGCACAAATATTCCACAGCTGAATAAAGACTATGTTGGTCCCAGTAGTATCACAGATATATCAAATATAGGGTATACAATCATTCAAAACAACGTACAGTCTTGAAATGCACTGAACATCATTATCAGCATCACAGTGTGTTCGGAGGTGAGATTTTGTTTTAAGGCTGTTGCTCGTCATGGGACTTTCACTGCTGTGTGAGGAACAACACTTGCTGACGACTCCTCTCTCAGAAGAGGCCAAGCGTCTGTACAAAGACAGCAACTCTTACTTTCTGTGTTTCTGCTTTTGACAAGTACCACATCTAAAGTATGGCTCCTCTCCTTCCCCCTAAATTGTCACAGAATCGCAGGAAAGGGGCAGTTCAAGTTTACTGAAATCATACATATCGCCACCTCTTATGTATATAAAAGGCTTTTTCCCTCTTCCTCCCGGTGAAAATGTTCTCTTACAAACATGCCTCAGTGTACCTGACTTAGTTACCTACTGCGTGAGTACTTTTCCTTTCCTCCGTCATCTACGCATCTTCTTTTGCTGATGTTGTATTAATTAGGACACAGCACAGCTCTTCAGTGGAGGTTTTACCTTCAGAAAGATGTTTTATATGCCATATCAAGATTTGTTAAAAAAAAAAAAGCAAAATTAAAAAAAGACTCAATGTTTGTATTATACAGAAGATGCGGGCAAAATGTTGTACACTTGGACAAGTGTAAAAAAAAACACAAACACTGATGTTGAATAGTCTGTAGACGCTAATGTTGTTTAAAGCCAGTTTTGATTTAGTTTAATTTGTCAGTGTTTTTTAAGTGCTTGGAATTTAACATCATTTGAATAATTATTTGTTGTTTTTCCTTTTCCACAGTATTTTACTCTTGGGATCTTCTCACAGTTTGTTGACCAGAAGCATCATCATTTTCGTTTTGTTTTTTTTTTTTTTTTTATTTCTTAACTTTGAGAAGGGTGTTGCAGAATTTCATGGTCTATGGTCAATGAATGGGTTGACACTTAAAAATAATTTAAAGAAAACAGATATTAGGAATCCAACTTTTGAGAAATAAACTTTTTTTTCTAACCAAAGTGTCCTGGAAGGAAGTCATCATGCTTTTGTAACCGAATAAAGGGGGAAAAAACAAAATGCATTTGTTCAGTCTTAATGCCGCAGCCTTGGGCAAATGGTTTGTGATTTCAGACATTACAAGCAGAGAGGGATGAAGCCCTGTCTGCGTTTGGGAGGAAAGCAGTGATCCAAAAAATGAGCTCAGACACCCTGTCTCGTGTTACAGAAAGAAACAACAGTGGTACATGAGCGAAATAATTAAAGGCTGCCAATTTGTGTCATCGTCAGGGTCGTACAAATGAGTGAGTCAAGACGAGACTTAATTGAGCGCCACCTTCACGCCACTCAAGCTGATTTGCATATGTAGGCATACGTTCCTTATCAGACAGAGGGCGTGCAGAGTGATGACATAACTTTCCTTCAAAGATGACTGCTCCCAGAAAGTGAGGCCAAAGCTTTTAGATTGCCACCTGCTTTGGGTCATAAAACCCTCCTCCTCCATGATTGCGGATGGGACATGGACTAAACTTAGACTAGACCATAGTTCTCTGCATGTTAAATGTTTTTTTTTTTTTTGTTTTTCCTATAAGTTTGGTTTGATTCAGTGGGGCCTCGATATCTCGGCTCCATCAGTAACAGCAGCTAATATCGGTGATAAGACTGAACGAGGATTAATGCAAAACTATCTGAACAGGAGGTGAAATCAGTGAGACACTTCGCTCTGATTCTTTTTCTTTGAATATTAAGAGGCATAAGAACTTGACATGTATTTTCAGCCTTGAAAACATAGTAAACCTGTGAGCTGAAAACCGCTGCTCATCCCCGCCAGAGTAAAAGCCTCAGCAGCTCTGACCAGATCCCTGCAGTAGGAAGCAGATTCTCAGCCAGGGTTTATTTCTCCACATTTAAATTTTATTTTCATTTTGATTTGTGTAGTTTCAGTGAAGCCTGGGGGCATTTTGACAAGAGTGAACCAAAATAGTCTGGCTCAAATTCGTAACAGTGAGAAGGAAGACACTTCCTACAGCAGAGGCAGCACAGAGCCGGGCGGGTTTCTGTGGAGAGACGTCAGTCACACTATAATATGTCTGTCTCCGTTGTTACGTTAAAATATTATGCGGTGTAGCTTTAACTAGCCAATCAAGTTAGCTCTCTCACATCTGAGTGATGATTCTCATGAGGCCTCTGCTCTGGAAAGCAACTGGGAGCCCAGCATGGCAGGAAGTGGTGCCTTGGTCCTGTAGCCTGAGCTCTGCAGGTGAATGATGTGTGGAAACACATCACTGACAGGACAGGCTTCCCCTCACTGAAAACAGCAAACCAGTCGTCGCTCTGAATGTTTTTTTAAATCTATTTCTTACAATTTAGAAATTATAGCTCAGGTCTTTGAGCAGTTTAAAAACGAAATGACAGATTTCTCAATTCCAGTTACATTGACAATGAATCGAATGTAATTTCTCCAACCTGAGTCTTCTTTTGCACAGAGGAAGAAATAATCATTATGAGTGTGTGTGTGTGTGTGTGTAAAAGACAGAGATAGCAGGGTGTCGTGCTGTGTCACACCCCATGATTAGTGACATCGAAAGGCCTCTCTCTCTCTCTCCCTCTCTCTCTCTCTCTTTCTCTCTCTCTCTCCCTCTAACAGCTTCAGGCCTGATGTATAATTAACATCTCTATTTCTATTCCTTTTTGTCGCTCTCTTTCCTCAGATAGGTGTTTCAAGACTCACAGTCACATTCTGAAACATGGTCAACACTTTAAATGTGTTTCCCAGCATCACATCTGATTTAAAGTTAAATCAGAAACACAAGCCATGTCCATGCTTCTGGTCTGTGATATAAAAGTGCGGGGCTGCCCGCTGGTCTTCGAGAGTCACTGACTCGGAGCTAACACCATGAATGAAATTCATCTCAGGAGAGAAACATCATGTCCCCAGGTTTGAGCCTGGTTAATTAGTCCTTATCTAAAATTAAATCTGGACCCGTCACCTGTCCTGGATCTTTGCAGATCACTGAAATCAAATCCTATTCTTTACGATCATGATGTTTTCAGGGAGCAAAAAAAGGTTCTTTGACTCAAATGAAGGTGCAGCAGGATTATTATATTGGAGTAAAGAGGGAATCAGGAAGCCTGCAAAACAACAGAGACACAGATAAACCAGACATGAAAAGAGAAGATGAGGAGGGTATCTAGCAGGCTAATTGTGTCCAGGTGCAGATTTCTTGCACACACTTTTCTCTCATTAGCAAATTGTTGATGCCCAGACAAGTGGACACACACACACACACTCATAAGCAGATGCACAGCTCTTCTAACGCAGCCATTTTGCAACACTTCAAGACAAACAGGTGCAGTGTCACAAATAATGAGAACCTGCTTTATATCTTTTAGCACTTGTACATATCAAGTACCTGAAGTGAGTGTTTTGATGCTTACAGGATTTCTGATAAGCAGACAACTGGCTGAACTGTAAAAAGGAACATACAGCTCAAATCACCTAAAAGTACTAATCAATCTTTTTTGTATTTTTCAGAGGTCAAGGTCATAGAGACAGCCTATTGGACAGATCCATTCTTCTTGCTTTATTTAACACATAAAGTTTCTAGCTGAATTTTTAATATTTCAGTTGTTTTGAAATGTCAGCTCAAAGGCTGTGCGATGCTGTGACGAGGTTGAGGTAAAGATTGATTTCCCAGACAAACGGTTCCCGTCCCTCCATCAGTATAAAAGACGGCAGTGTCTCAATTCAAGGGCTTGCGAGGGATTTTTCGAAGGCTTCTTCAAGTGCAGCCGACAAATGCTTCCTATCCATCCCAGAGAATTAAAGGCTCCAGGGGGTTGCATCCTTGTCGGCCCTATCCCACAATTCATTGCACTTAAATGAAAAAACAGTGATCAAAGAGATAATGATGCCAATAACTGTGCAGCGCTCTGGTGTTACCTCAGCCAAACAGGCCCCTCTCTGTGTGTCTGACCTCAGTGGCCCATAAAGGAGCCAGTCATCGCAGGCTGGGTAGACCACGTCCTCTGGAGCGTGCAGCCCCCTGAATTGAGACACAGTTAATGTTCTTCTATTGCAGCCCAGGGCTGTAGAGTACGGGGGAAACTGTGAGCCGGAGTCTATCTGATAAAGCCAAACCGCCACACGGTGGATGTGTTATGATGAAAGGCTTTACTTTTACATAAGCTGTTAAACCCACAAAATAATCTAGTATGAAATCCTCCCTGGATGCACTTACTGACTCACTGTAGGTAGTAAGCCACTGTGTAAGCCAGCCTGACACTGTTTAATTCACATTAAGCAGACAGACCAGACTGTAAGGGCGGCGCCTTTTTATGGTAAACCAACACCTGCCGAGCATGTGTCGATCTCACTTTGAAGATTGGAGATGCAGTCAGCCGTTAATGATGATACCTGATTGGGGAATGTTTCAGTCCGGGCCTTAGACCTCACTGAAACAAATTCTGCTGCTCCCAGTTCTGTGAAGAAACGAGCGTTTGAATAACTCGAATTTTCGGGGGTGAAGGATTCGCAAACCTTTGCACTCAGTTAGCAGATGCTAGCTGTGTGTGCACGCAGGAGCTCGTGCTTGTGAGAATATTTGCGTTGTTGCTTTGGATGGTAGTGTGCACGTGTGTGCGAGAGGTGATTGTTATAATTGCCCCCCCCCCCTTGCATTTCAATAATGGCGTAATGAAGAGAGCTGGTCTGACTCTCCCTCCGTGTCTGCTCCCTGGCAGGTGAGCCATGTTGTTTCAAACAGGGGAGGAAAGGAAATCAATAGTGGTGAAGACACCGCTGCCACGTCGTGTTGTGGGGATGTAGTAAAGTCTCACGGCCATCAGGGAGGAAGTGCTCGCTCCGTTTTGGTTCAGCTTCCGTGACATGCCTCAGTCTTCAGCCGAGGGGAAGGGCCCCTCGCAGCTTCACGGATGTTGACTCGTCCTCATTAGATTTTTTTTTTGTCTTCAAAGGTCATTTTTATTCACCTGTCACCCTCTCTGCCTTTCCTGTGTCTGCCCCCTCGCTGTCCCTCCATGTGTGCTATGTGCCGGGCCGACAGGCAGCTGCAGGCAGTGGTGGCATGCATATCTGCGTGGGAGTTTTCTGTTCCGCACATACGTGAACAAAGACACAGATATGGACAAGGGTGCAGACAGGCCCAAGTGCACACACACACTCTCCGTCTACATAGATGCTGTAAGACAGGAGCCCTGTTCGGTAGCATGTAGCACCTCTCAGCTCTCATCCATCCAGCCCTCAGGCCGTTTCCCTCAGAGTGATTGACAGGCACCCGCAGCAGGATGAGAGCTGAAGACAGCGTCTAAGAACACGCTGACAATACACAGACATCTCTCCAGGACAGTCCTGCTGGACAAACACGGACAAACGTGCAGAACAGTGCTTTCAGAAAAAGCAATGTGAAATCTGTCAAATAGTATTACGCTGTTTTATTAGACCTTGGTCAGATGTGATCTTTGTGGGCCCTTAGTCTCAGAAATAGAGGCTCTAAGTTGTATTAACTTTGTGTAACTGGTGTAGCCTCTGCGTTGTGTAGGACATGAAGGACACCACCATGCTGCTGTCTTTAATCTGACGGAGATGAGACAATACAATTAAACAAATAGAAATTTTCCACCCCAAGGATGAGCAACCCACAAACATCAGATGCAACAAATAAAATAATTTTGTGTGATTATATTATAACTATATCACCCCTGTTACATTTGTAAATGCCATTCTATTGTGGGTCAAAAAAAAAAGATGCACTGATTTGGATCCAAATAATTCAAACTCAAGATAAAGTCAGTTTTGTCAAAGTGCTGCAGTGCACAATAAATAAAGCAAAACTATCTCTGTCCAGGCTGGTGATCCGCTAATACAACACTGGCCTCAGGCGGGAGTGTCTTAAATATTGCTTCAGCTCCTCAGTGGCCAGTACCCACATCACAACTCGGAGTTTTAGGCGCCACTTATCCCATTAGCTGTTGATTTATAACTGGTAATGCAGTTATATTGCTCTGTAAATGGAAACGTATGAGGTTATGGTGGGTTATTATCCAGTTGGAGCTTTATTGGTTCTCCCATCTGGGGTGCTGAGGGTCACCCAGGGACCGACTGAAAGGGACAGTCAATCACGAGACACAGCCGATGTTCTCCAGATTAATGTCCCCGTTTGAGATATGGGCCTCCTCGTTGTTTGTCGAAACAGAAAAGTTGCTCCTGTGCCAGCTCCTTCCCAGGACTTGAAGGGAAAGTGTGCACCCTGAACCCCCGCTTCTCTCTCTCCCCTCCATTTCCCATCTGTCCATCTCGGTGGACGACGGCTTTGAGGGGAAGATGGATGGAGGTAGTAAACTGCACGCAGGAGACAGAGAGAGCATGAGAGCAGGAGAGCGAGTGAGGGAGAGATGTATGGCGGCCCATATTGCCTCCGACAGAATGACAGATGAAGGGATTATGGAACACGGCTACTTTCCACAGTGATCAAAGTTGGGGAGCCTCCCCTGCACAGCCCAGGTGGACTCTTGGCCAATCGCTCTGGGGGATAGGGTCAAAATCCAAAGATAGAGGAAATATCCTCCATTTCAATGTAATATTTGACTCAATGGGCCAGAATTCCCTTCTTAAAGCTCCCTGCTGCAAAGCAATGCTTCATCTGTCCCTTCCATTTGTTGGAAAGGGACCTTTTGTTTGACACAGGCAGACATTTTTCATTCCACCGGTCAGAGCACAGTGCTGCGGCTGCTCCGTGTTTGGAATTTCTTCAGCTTTAAGAGACAGTTTCTTTTCTCTCTTCTCGTCCTCAGTGTCGGAGGTCACTTGGAACACGCACACATCACCCAAGAAACGTCCGGAACTCGAAAGTTTGGCCTTGTCCTTCCCGTCGTCCTTAGCGCCTACTCAGCAGGCACGCAAATCAAATTGTCCGAGGCGGTCACATTCCCTGAAAAGGAATTGCCGCAGTAATGTGCATTTAGCCATTACGCGTTTACATCTGTAGGAATCTGCTCGCTGAAACATCAGAGGGGAAGATGCATGTCATCGTGCATGTGCAGGTGTGCATGCATCAGCGTGTGAAGCGTGCAGGTGTGATGGTGATTTTGGTAACAACGCGGTGCGGCAAAGTGAATAATGGATGCAGCCCCGGTAAGAGTAATCAGTGAACCCCGAGCTCAGCCTATTGAAGTTTAATAACATTCTGAATGTCAGAACACATGACAGCAGAGAAACATAATCCAGAGTCCCTGGAGAGAGAGGCTGCACACTAACACTCCCTCTGCCTCTCTGTCACAAACCGCACACACATACACACATCAGCACTGGTTAAGCTTTTCAGATTAGCCAGCCTGATTTAAACAGCATTTAAAGAGCAGTAAATACGGGAGTGTTCCAGCAGAGTTCACCCCCCGTCCCCTGCAGGGTTTTGTCACCTTATCACACCCAGGTCCTCTCCGTTTGATAATTGGAATGAAATGTGCACGTCTCCCTCTGTGGCATCTTTGCGTTGGGGGAGCGCGCGGCTTCTATCACTGTTAAACACCTTTCCGACTTGTTGATAACAGAAACCTTGAAACGGCTCTTGGCTTCCCCGCTTAGTTAATGACTGGTGCAAAGCTCGAGGACAGGGATGTTATAAAACAGATCGTAATTACACGTGCAGTGAGATCGGATCTGGAAAAGGGCAAACGCATGCACAAGGATGGAGGCGTTACTAAATACAGAAGCTCTCAGACACCTCTTGAACTTTCTCTCCCTCGTGCACACGTAAAAAAACGCGCACGCAGGGTAACCACACAGTACAATCCACAGCCCACGCGGGCTCTCTCGTGCCGGGGTGGGTTTTTCCGAGATTCTGGTCATTGTTATCAAGAATCAAATAATACCTGTAGGTGGGATCTGAATGTGGGCATCCAGGCTTTTCTGGCCCTGTGAAGTATTCACATTTGAGGGCTGTGAAAAGTCTTAACGCACAGATTCAGTCTGCTGCCACAGCGTAGTGAGGCTCCAAGGTCATCCAGGGGGAAAGATGTTAAATTCTGTTCAGATGTTCAACAATACATCATCTTTTAAATGGGTTTTATTCTAATGGGATTCTCCTCTCAGGACTATTTTAAATGTTTGAGGTAGAATATGGCTTTAATATAAAACTATACTTTAAGACATATTTACCAGTGCATCGTTCATATCCTTGCTTGGAATTGTTCTTTCACAGTGTGAAAGATTTCATTGGAAGGAAGTTTTTTCCAAACAACAACAAAGATCCTAAAATTAAACTGTCAAAAACGATTTTGTTTGTGATGAAGTAGCATAGAGTTATCACTTCACCTATCATGGTGCAGTCCCCCATCCATCCATCCATTTATCCATCATCTCCCACTTATTCAGTGCACAGAGAATTGGGCCCTCCAGATGCCCCTCTCCTCAGCCGGGCTTTCAAGCACTGCCTGGAGGACCCCAACGCCTCCCCAGACCAGATGGGATGTGCAGCCCCTCCAGTAAATTCTGGGTCTGGTCTTCCCCCGGTCAAGCTCACTGTGTTAAACCTTCGACAGAAGCCGCCCAGGAGGCATCTCATGCCTAAATGCTCCAACCACCTCAACTGTCCCCTCTTCACATGAAGGATCAGAGCTTCCTCTCTGAGCTCCCTCTAGATGTTTGAACTCCTCACCCTTTCTTTTAAATTGGTCCAGCCACTGGACGGGGGAAACTCATTTCAGCCGCTCGTATTGGAATCTCGTTTTTTTTTCTTCTGACACAGCCCAGAGCTGATGACTGTGATTAAGGGTCTGAACTCAGATCAGCCAGTTAATCAGAAGCTTAACAAAGCAGCTCAGCTTCTTCTCAACCGCGGATTCCATCTAAAGAGCATTTTGGTGCCTTTCAGCTCGTTGTTTTTGTTGCACTGGCAGCAACCTTTCCTCGAATGACTCCCACTCCCTCAATAACACCCACTCGCATACAGCAGCCACAGTACAAGTACATACAAATACTAGCAAATATGTCGCTGCTAAAATGCCAGGAGGTGGAGGAGAACAAAAAAGAGCCAACAGGCGAGACCATTGGACTGAGATTCATGGTTTAACTCCATGTGAATGCATGCATCACATTTTCTTTTCCAAAGAAGGTAAAATAGTGTCAGTGTTGGACCACAGCTTGTTTGCACAGCCCCAGAAAATCCATAGACACCATGTACTTATCCGTGGTTTGTGATGTTTTCATTGTATAGAATCAAAGAAGATGCTCTACTGCACCTTAGTGAATATTCTTCCTCAGCGTAAACCCATAATATACAGATAAACATGTTATGTTCGGGCCAGTTTCAGCCAAAGGGAGAACTGAACGTTGTTTTAATGCCACATTAACATGTGACATTTAAGAGAGACCTTACTAAAAAACTGCTGTTATATTTATATATTCACTCTCTGATGTCTGCAGTGCAACTGAAAGCCAGTGATCAACTGTTGGCATCAAACAGAGAATGTGTAAATAAAGTGAATGATGCATTGTGTGTCTGAATGCCTCATGTGATGTGAACACATCTTTTATTTTATTTATTTTATTCTCCCCCCCCCCCCCCCCCCCCACTCTCTACATCTATCACATCTTCTCTGCCCCGCCCCATCTTCATGTTTCTCTGTCGTTGCCCCTCTGTACTCTCTAATCTGTAAAACCGCACATTTGGCTCTGTGCAGAGAGCGATGAGAGGAAATGTCACACTCCACTGCAAGCAGCCGACCGTCACCCTGGAATGTCAATTGGCGGACCGACGTCGGGGTGGAGGGGATGGAGAGATGGAGGGATGAATGGGCAGAGGAGGATGACAGCAGCGACCCTGTTCCATTGTGTGTTTTTTAAAGACATGGCGTTTTTTTTTTTTTTTTTTTTTCATGATTATTCTAATCCCACCAAGGACCTCTCAGTCTGAACTGTGTGCCTTATCTCCCCTCTGCAGTCATTCTCTCATTAAAACACAATCACAGGCCACCAACTCTAATAAACCTCCAATTTCCTCTTTGAAGAAAGGATGGGGGGGGGGGTCAAAATGCAGATTACAGCAGGTCTGTCCGACTGTTCCTCAGTACGTGACATGGGGAACAGGAATGCTGCTTCTAATCACTTCTAGTGCAAAAAGGCCATTTAAGAATCAGTGGATTCAGTGATATTTTTTTTTAATCCACAATGAAAAAGGTCACTCTTTAATAACGGCTGGGGGGATTATAGAGCGCCTGATGGGTTTTGGGCAGGCTGTATCAGGATTGTTTTTGGTTGCCTTGGAGAAGTGACTCTCCTGAAGTCAGGGCTCTTGGGGCAAGTTGTCCAAAGTTAAACATCAGTCCGAACACTATGAAGAGTCTGCAGGCTCTGACGCCGCAGCCTACAATCCTTTCTGACGACCATATCCCATCCTGTCTGTGTGTGACACACTCCCACACACACTCCAGACAGAGCATTAAACCCTCTTTAATCATGAGCTCAAGTGAATGTATCAGCCCCTGCAGCTTGGCTTAAATTCAAACATGATGCAGTGAAGTGGTCCAGTCTGTCGCCCGTCTAAAACCCAGTGTTTTTTCCCAGGAGCACAAAGCACCGACTGATGGTGTGGTTTTGACCACCCTCACACATGACTGTATATGCCACTATATATTTTCTATGATGTATAATGCACGTTATGTATATCTGTACAGAAGAATAGTGCCAAGTCAACAGATGCTCTGCTCTTACAATGGTAGAAACAAGTATTGGGAAACATACTGGAATGCTGTGGGAGACTTGGGGGATCCATCTAATGGTCTCCTTGATGCCTCAAGTCTACGTTAAAATATTCTGCATTAGACATCAGCTGCTGCTTGGGCTTCCAGAAAACGTCCGAATAACGTGACATCCATCCTGACAACCAGCCAGCAGAACATCCTGTGGTTTTAGAGCCATAATTCAAGCAGCAGTCAAATAAATGAATCACAGAAACGTTATTTACTGTCAGTATTCAGACTGTTAACTTAGGTGAAAGATCAATTACACAAAGTGACTTTTATATGTTTAAATAAAAAATAAGTATTTAAAATGTTCAACTGAGCAATCCAAAGGAATATTAGCAAAGCTAAATGCAGAAAGGAAATGCTGTCAATCTACAATCAACCTTTCCTGGGCATTTCCTCGCGTCACTGATGTCAGTGTTGTTTTTCCCTGATGACCTCTGCAGCGCAGCAACCAGCTTGTAAAAGTTTCCCGGCAGTTTTTTATTTCCGTTTCCTCCTGCCACCGATAACAGAATGCAGAAGAACATGAGCATGGATCATTGGAGATCATTCTTCTATTGTCCAGTGTATCACATTATTTATGTCATGTGCAACTGTTCTTTACCTCCTCAGCATGAATTCAGACGAGAAGCAAAGTAGTTTCACTGCTGTGAGGAGCTCAGTCATTGTCTGTGTCCAGATGTGAGACGACCTGGGACAGTTTGTTTTGTGTCTTTCTTGGACTCAACAGCACATGCGGGCGAGGTCAGCAAGTTTAGTGTGGTTTCACTAAAGAAAGGCTGACGGCAGTCGGAGGCGGGAGACTGGCTGGAGGAGCTGAGGAGGCGGGGCCTGGAGGTGGAAAGCAAGCGAACACAAGATAAAGGTTTTTTGTTTTTTTTTAAGTTGTGACCGAGCTGTGACAGATTCGGGACTATGCCCTTTGCGTCCGGACACAGCATCGAGATGTAAGAAAAGGAATTTATGGAAATAATATGCATTAAAAAAGATGAGAGAGGAAACGCAGTCAGAGCAGGCAGCTGTCATTGGTAGTGATTCAGAGGTCTATGAGGCCTCTCACTTTGTTCCTAAATTATTCATGCAATCTGTCAATGCTGCTGTCGAGGCAGACTCCTCTCCCCATGTGCTCAATGATGACAGAAATCCTGCACTATGTTCGGCAAATCCCCCACAGGAGACACGCACCCTGCACTCACAAATCTCCAGCACATGCTTTGTGTACGTGTGTGTGTGTGTGTGTGTGGGAGCATGTGGGTATACGTGTGCACGTTCCCACTCACGCACAGTGATGAGTACATGGCTGCTTACGTGCTTGAGTGCGTTGTCTTTTCTCTGTTTTTCTTACAGTGGCTTTGGAATAATTCTGCCTCTCTGTTGTCATGCGTCTCTTTAAGTGTTCCCTTAAGCGAAACAGGTACGATCAGACACATGCACGCACATGCACGCACCCGGAGCACACAGCAATAGAGACATGAAGAAAGAACCACAGCACCACCTCCATTGTTCCATGTACCTGGTGGGCGACAGTACAGCCACACTGCAAACGTTGGTCACATGTCGGGACGTGCACACCTAATTGAGCGCTGCACATTCCGAACTATTCGCCTGCTGTGCTTGTGAGTGGGACCACCTCAGCGCGTGTCATCCGGTGACCCAGGCCGCCGCCACTCAGCGCTATGGATTTGAACCCATTTATTGGAAGCGATCACATTAACTATAAAGTTTTATAAAACTGGAAATAAATGTTGACATTTCAAACTAGTTTTGGCATCAAATTAAATTAATTCCAGCGAGCAGAAATACGGAGCATTTTATTATTTGCACACATTGATCATTAAATATTGCCCCTAAATTCACATGATGCATCCAGCAGTGAGCTAATTAAGAAAGGCCCACTGTGCAAATTGTAATGGTAACCAAGGCCAGCTGCCTCACATCCATGACAACCAAACATCAGAAGTGGAGAAAATGACTGTGCTCAGCGATAGCGACTGAGATGAGTCGGATCAAAGCGGTTAGTCACTGCGCGTGTTTCATGTTGGAGGAAAACACTTGACTCCCCTCTCCTCGCCGCTGCACAGCGTTCCTTTGTTCCAGGACTTACTGTAATGGTGAGACTCAAAGGCTCAACAGTAAATAGAATTTCCACCACATCTCTGGCTTCTGCTGATTCTTTTCACACCTCTCCTTATCTCTGAGACACACCTTTGGAAATCTAAAACTCACCCGTGGTTCGATGCCGCTGGGAAAGTTGTGGCCACGAGCTGATGAGATAGAAGAGACTGATATGACTGTATTTACTAAAATGAGCATATTTATTAAACAGGGCTGACCCCTGATCTGTCCGTGCTCTTATCTCATTTCCTCTGCTTCCTCAGCAGCTCCTCTTTTTTTTCCTCAGCTACTTATTTTCATCTTTCATCGTCATTGTTTTCACACCCGGCGACCTCAGGTCTCGCCAGTTGTTGTTGTTGGTACTTTATGAACTGTTGCACAGTTTATTATAAATCAGATGGCCATTATTCAGAGGTAATCTCTCCCACCCTGTCTCAGAGTCCCATCATCCCTTTCTTTAGGCAGACATCTTCCTCCAATGTGCTGGACCTTGACAGTCTGATTTGTCAGCTCTGTTACATCATAGGTGTCAGAGGCGCATGAAGCTGGTCTAACAAAGGAGTTTGAAATGGTTTTGTTCAGTAAAGAATGTCACTCTGACTCGTGAATTGTTGGTTCACCTGCTTTTTATTGTTTCCCCGTGTTCTTTATTAAAAGGTTTGCCTGCCTGTTTGGGCAGATTCAGTTCCAACTGATGTGACGAGTTATGTACTAACTGACGGTGTTGGGTTACTCCTCCTCGGGCGAAAATGTTCTATTAGTGTGTGTGTACATTGCCCCTGGGGGGACCATGTATTTTTTGACTTAAAAAGGCCAGCTATGCCTAACCACGCCCTCTTTTCTCGGCCTTTGTGGGAGAGGTTAGTGTTTTCTGTTGCTCTGTGTTCTTTAGTATTTTATTTAATGTTCTACAATATATTTATGTTGTATGAATTCTGTAGGAGCTCAGGTGGTGTGCAGGAGGAAACATTTATATTGTTTTGTGTCATCTCAGCGCGGTGGTTTCTTCAATAATACAACGCAGAGGCGACACCAGTTACACCGAGAGCTGAAAAATAAAAGAAGGAAATGCATTTACTGAAGGTATTGGTTTATACTCAGTTACATATTTCAAATTAATCATTTGGATTTGCACCAACAGGAGTAGGTGGACACAAAATGAAAAGAGATAATCAGTAAAACTGTAGAAATAAACACGTTTGTTTGTTGAGACACTTAACAGGTGGTGCTACATTTAGTAGTAATAGCCACACATGGCTCCATCATGTGTTTGCAAAAAGTTTGCCTGAGAATAGTAATCTGACTCAAATTGAACTTGAAGCACAAAGTGGGTATAATTGGACGCATACGGAAACGCATCTTCAAACATCTGTGGTTCGCACAACTCAGTGCACAATCAGCACGCACACGTGTTGCTCTGTCTCTGGGCGTGTCCTGCCCTGATTACATTTAGATTTCTCCGTCCTCCAGGTACGAAAATATATTTTAAAAAAAGCAACAGCCCATTTTATACAGTCAGGAGGGCTTTATGAAACTCAGCCAGGTGTGTGTCCCAGCAGGCGCCAGCTCCATGAATCAGTGAGCCGGTTGCATTATATCATGGCTCCCGCAGCGCTCACCCCCTCCTACCTCCACCACTTCCTGTTTTTTTCTGTCCTTCATCTCCCAGCAGGCGATTCTGATCTGCTTCATTTGTTGGTGGGATGTTTTTTTTGTTGTTGTTGTTTCTTGACTATAAATGGACGGCCAAGTTCACTTCTCCCACCTGTGTCCCACTCAGTCTGTGCCGATACTTTAAAGTGGGGACAAAGGAGCTGATCGGTCTTTCTTTATGGACAATCACTTAACTTTAACGGTCAGATTGGCTACCTCATAAAACTTCAGCCCGGCCTAAATCAGTCCTGGAGAGAGAAAAGTGAGATCTCTGAGAAGAAAGGAAAGTTTTTTTTCCCTAATCCTGCAACACAATGCTGCTTTCTGGGTCGAGACTATTTGTTTTTGTGTTTGCCTCTGATCTCTTGTGTTTCCGTATATCAAGGTGTTTGTGAGGCGTCCCATGGTGCCGAAAGAGGCAGGTGGCCAACATGTTTACCTTGGCTCTCAGAGGCACTGCCACACAAGAGCGTACTCAGGGCTTTATCATCGTGTTGACACGCGAGGGGATTATACAAAGACAGAAAACAGCCACGGTTTGTCAGCCTCGCACGCAAAGAAGAGCGTGCACGCCACACTAACTGACACATACACTCAGGGAAACTGTAATCCTCCAAAGAAGAGGGATTGAGCACTGCGGAAAAATGCACACACACGTTTGGTAACTCGCGCTCACTATCTTAGTCTCCCCTCCACCCTGCTCCAATTCATTACACTTATAGCTGCGAGATTTCCCCCCCCCACCCCCTGCGTCTTGTCTTTCAGGCTTTTGCACTTCAAAGACAAAAGTTTTACAGTGTCCTTATTGATAAACTTGCGCTTTATATTTCGGGGTTTGCGGGCTGGATTTAGTTTCTATGACAACACAGTGGATTACATCCTCTGATGCTCTCTGTATTGTCAGAAGTTGCCGTGTATTGTCTTTCAGGTTTAGTCACTTCAAAGACAAATGTTTTACGAAGTCCTGATTGATAATCGGGCTGTTGATATTCCTGCATTCAGTTCCTGTGAAAACAGAGCTGCCTTCAGCCTCTGATGCTCTCCGTGACTTGCTGTTGTTGTTGCTGTGTTGTTGCTAATATTTAGGTTCAGAAGGCTGCGATGACACCAGAGCTGCTGTGTTCCTGCTTTGACACTCCTGACTTTCTGTTTGTTGTCTTGCGTTGACGGAATTAGCTCCACCGGTAACAAAAGTTCTGATATTATCTAATTGATCACGCTTGATATTGAGGTTCTGCAGGCTGCGTTTGGTTCCTATGACAACAGTGCTGCGTGCATCCTTTGATACTCTTTGTGACTCCCTAGTTGTCGTTCCATATTGCACAAAGAAGGCTGTTCTATTTTAAGGGGGGACCCCAGCGAGTTGCTTTATAATTATGGAAGAAGATTACTGAAGCATCCCTCATACACACGTGCACATACCCATGTGCAACATGCTTCTCAGGGCTCACGCTCAAGCCATCATCTCTGTTCCACCTTGACCCTAACCTGCCAATTAATTACAACTTAAATCCTCGATGCTGACTCCTAACAGCCTCTCAGTGGAGGAATCTCGTCACATTTCTGTTCTTGTGAGCACAACAGTAGTTCTGCCAGGACACACACACACGCACAGCCTTTGTGATAACTCCTACAAAACGCCTGTCATCCTTACTCAGTCATACACAAGCAGGGAGTCAGAGCAAGCTGATGGATCAATTTAGTACAGAAACGCTGCAGTATTCTTCAAATGTAATGGGCTTTGATGTAGACGCTGAGCTGCATTACAGAACCCAGCTGAAGCCAGTGAAACCTCTTTTCATCTGCCTGCTCCCAGTGCAGAGGACACAGTCATGGAACGTGTCTTTGCTGTTTTTCCCTTCTTGTTCGTGGAGGGTCGCTCACGCACAGCAATCGCACCCTCTTCCTACTTTCACACGTGTTTTGTTCTCTTGAAGCTTCATGGAAAAAAAAACACTTCCTCCGCACTGGTTTGATGTGATTTGCTCTCCCTCCCAGGCAGAACACCACTTTCCTTTTGACCCAAACTGTGATAACGATAACCATAAGCCATTTTCCTTATGAGTCATATTCTCGCATCATTCCGCCTTATAACGCGTGATGCCATTTGTATTGCCACAGCTGCAGACTGCCCCCTAGTGGAAACATGCGGACTAGTTTTTGTGTCTTGAAGGATGTGTTCTCATTTGTGCCTTGCTGTGAGGATCTCACTTTGCAGGGGCTTCCTCCCACATTATAAATTGGTTGGATGAAAGCAGAGCACAACACAAACAGTGAACTTTCATACATTTTATCTCTGCCGTTCCTCTACGACTACGCAAAGACAGTGCCGGAAGAACGCCTAAAAATACCATTCAATTATAAATTCACTGGGAATACCCATTCGAGCTATGCTAATTTTAATTTATATCCACAGGAGAGAAAACCAGAGGCTTCTTTCAGCCCTCTGCAGCTGCAGCACTTCACAATTCTCTCCGTAATTATAACCGTTTCCGTGCCAAAGTGACTATCTATAAGTATGTGAGGCATGTTTCTCTCCCATCGACACCCCTCTCCGCCAGTTTCTGTCACTTGCACCATTTCTCAGCATCTCCACTTGATTTGTAACGTCACCATATCATTTAAATATCCCGTTTAATAAAGATGGTGCAGGATTTGATTTTAAATTTGCTATATTTAGACTAACACACCACCTGAAATTGCCTCAGTTTTAGTTGTGCGTGGACAAACATAAAGACGTGTGTGTCACACGCAGACCACCAGACCACATCAGCCAACGTTTCCTGCAAAGCTGCAGCACATAGCAGGAACACGTCAGCCATGGTGCTTTTCACAGCCTCTCTGAAGTACAGCACGAGTGTAAGACTCGTCCTCGCAGGGGGAATCGCTGCCAACAACAAGTCACTGATTATGCTCCCTGTTCTCCATTAGAGACAATGTGGATTCAGTGCAAAACGTTTCAGCTGTGTTAGAGGACATTTTCTGACAGATAATTATGCCACGGCTGTGACTACAGTGGACGCCTGCCAGGGTGGAGGAAGGGGCAAAAGCTGTGGGTCTAAATGAGGTGAAGAGTGCACTGGCACTGCTAAAGCTGAAGCTCCTGAATGATAACAGGCAGGTTTGGCTTAAAAACACAGAGACTGAGCTCTGAGTTTGGACAGTTTGAACAAAGTGACTCATTAATTCACGTGGTCATTAACAGTAAGTCATCATTTTTTATTCAATGAAAGGTGGTATCTTCAAGTAATTGAAGTAATACACATAAATATGCATGACAAACATGTGTGAGAAAAGTACTTCAGAGCATGAAAACACAACTTATTGTCACCTTGTAAAAATAAGATTCTCTCTGAGGGTGAAGTTTGCCTCAGTGGCCCTGGACTCACGTATTGCTGTCATGTCATGTTTCGCCACAAGGTCACCACGAGGTCGGACATTCAAACATGTATCCCTTTTTGACTCGTGTGAGCTTTAAATCGTATCTGGTTGAAGGAATTTATAGTGCGTGCTTTGTTTTCAGTGACATCTGCAGCTGTGGTGACTGGCACATTGAAGTCTCTAGGCTCCGACCTTATTCCCACATGGCTTTAGAAACTTCGACGTCAAACAACCCCATGTTAGGAAACAGTAAAATAAAACAGTGTATGTGTTCTCCTGTAAATTCTTAGTTGCCAGGTTGTGGTTGTTCAGACAGTCACTGCTGCCTCAGTGTCCATCAGTCCTTCCATTTGTCCTCTAGTGTTCTCAGCTGCAACTTATGTACACGTTAGGCAGAATCTTACTATTAAAGTGTGAATGGTGATTCTGTTTGTGATATGTTGGCCACGAAAACACGGTCATTCGTCGTCCACCGTGCAAAAGGCATGAGGGCCAAAGCCTGTTCTTCAAACTGTCCTTTATAAGGCCTCAGTTAAATTCACTTGTGGACACGTAGCTGCTGTTCTTGTTGTAAATCTTTTAGTGTTCACTCGGAGGAGGAGCATGCACTCTTGCTTCTCTTGTCAAGTTGCAACACAACAAATCAGAGGGTAAACATTGCAGATGTCCACACGCAGCCTCGCATGCACACTTCCATGGTGAAATCGATGTCAGTGGCCATGTACGTACAAAGAGAGAGAGAAAACACCCTAGCTTTTCAACACATTACACAGAAAAATACAAAAAAAACCCACACATCAGCTCTTGCTTCACCCACTTAAGCCCAAATCTGTAAGTGACTGACATCCACGCAACACACAAGCCTATGGAATGTAGCACTAAAAACATGACAATGACAATAATCACATGTATGTCCACGTCCTGTTATGACTTGGACTTGCAGGTCTCCAGACACTCTGGGGCACCATGGTGGGTATTTAGAAGGGGGGGGGGGCTAACACACGTCAACATTAATAAGCATGACACTCGAACACTTAGTGCTGCATCCACACCGCCTAACTCAACACACATCACACCGGTTCGTATGTAAAAAGCAGGTAGGCCTCAATCGCCCAAATCTCTTTCTATTTTTTACTAAGACATGACAACAGCAGCAGACAAAAAAATGTCCTCCAGCTGCTGCTAGTCCAAGTGACTCTTTAAATTATAATTGCAATATTTACTGATACTAAATAGGGATCTGGCATAAAAGGAGTCACAGTCAAGGCCAATAAATGCAACTAAAACGCAAGTGTTGGAAGGAAAGTCCTCCAGCAAACGATAATCACTCAAAACAATCGTCCTCAATCGTTGAGGCTTACTCCTCGTTTGTGCATATGGTTCTGAAAACCTTTCCACTAATTGTGTTGTGCTACTGATTCTCAACTTTAAATTAGACTGAGTCACTGGTGCACTTGCGCTGTTGCATGTTCTTCATGTTTGTAATAACTAGTTAAAAAACAGTGACACCTAGTGTCGACTTTCCATAATATTATTTAGAAAACGACTTATTTTAAACGCAGATAATACAACACCATGGTAATTCACCACTGTTAATGACCATAAATAAGAAGCATCTTTGGTCAACCCTGGAATTAAGCACAGGGTGCGTTCACACATGATTCTAATAACTTGAATTCCCAGGTAAGAAGATACTGTGCAAAAGAAAACAAAAGCAAATTCAAACATCCAACCCCTGCTCTGTTTCGCAAAACAACAACACTTCCACCTTTACATGAGGTGATTTGGCCTTGAGCTGTGATTTTCTAACAGTCCCTCTATGATTCAGTGTCGTAAAAAAAAAAAACTCTGTGGCACGAGTGCATTCAATGGTTTCTTTCCATGTAAAATGCTGTGCTGCGGGGTCTAGCTCTGAGAGAAGTACTCGAGGACGAGGCGGAGGTGTCCCAAGCGGTCCTTGAGCGAGGTCAGGGACAGGACAGTGGTCTGATAGGCTGGGTCCAGCTGCAGGACAGACAGCAGCCACCAGCACCAGGCCGGGCCGTTGGATGATGACTACAAGAGATAAAAATTAAAAAAAAAAAAATGATTAGAACAAAAACACGAACCTTGTTTATGGGGATAAAACTTTATGGATTATACAAGCCCGGTTTAGAGTGAAAGCTTGTAGCAGGCAGAGACCCTATCCTATAGCACTTCAGTGTGCGCTTTAAAGCAGCAGCGAGGACAGTGACGTGTTTTCATGTTTAATGATTACGTTGCAAAGCCTCCAACCTGAATGTCTTCCTCCTTCTCTGGCATGGTGCCGTACTGCCGGTTGATCTGCTCACGAATGCGGCTGCCCATGCGCAGGTACCAGTCCTGAGCCTGCTGGTACACACTGTCATGGAGATGCTGCAAAAGCTCCAACTCGCTGTCATCAACCTGACAAAGGGGAGGGACAGAGCGAGGGTGTTGTCAAGCAGTTATATTTCATAGTATGACACAGATTGTGGTTCCACGGTGCTGACCTTGAGGTCCTCCAGGTACTCTATGTCGGCAGTGTGGTAGCCGTCTCTCTGGCCTCTCTTCAGCACCCTGAATCTGTTGCCACCCACAGTGTCGACATAAGACCGTCCGTCAGGCAACAGCTCAAGACTGTGGATCTCCAGAATGCAGCCGTAGTCAGCAAACCTGCGTGGGGTTGAGACAGAACGCTCAGAAATGTCCGAGCAAACACTTTCTGAATGCAACATTTGACACATCAGATTAAGAAGAACAGAACCTGGAAAATTGTTTATATGTTTGTAAGAAAGATTCGGAAAAATAGGATTAGAGGTTGGATTATTATCGATTATCGAGCAAGGGGCGGAAATATGAAGGGTGTGTTCATGGCGTGCTTCATACCCTTTGCCGTGCTCGTAGCTGCACATGCCAAATTTCTTGGTGCCCGTCTCCATGCAGCGTCGCATCATCAGCCGATACCGAGGCTCGAAGATGTGCAGAGGGCAGGGGATTCCAGGGTAGGCCACCGTGCAAACAAATATGGGGATGTCCTTATTCAGACTGCAGAGGCAAGCAGGAGGAGAAATCAGGGAGATGGTCCACATTCTGAAGCTAAATTAAGTTTTTTTTTTTTATTTGTTTTTTTCCAGAGAGAGGTGCCTACTTGGACAGCTCAGCCATCTCAGCATCGTGCACCTGCTTCCTCTCAGCCAACTGTGATGGGAAACGCTGGTCCATGATGTTCTGGAGCAAAACCGTGGGGTTGTACTTCCTGTTTTTTAAGTACTGGGAGGAAAAAGTTTCAAGTAGGTTATCAGCAATACGAGAAATACTCAAAACAGAGAATAAAACTTTGCCTTGTGTTTGAATCCCTAATAATTGTGTGAGACTTCTTATATTGAAGGGCAGCATTGCTGCTTTTACATGGTGCACGTGTCTCCTTCTGTCACCTCTTGCAGCGGCTGTTTGCAGAGCGGACAGCGGAGGTTGTGGTCAAGACTCCTCTCGATGCAGTTTTTACAAAAGGTGTGGCCACAGGGCGTCGTGACCGGCTCAAAGAACAACCTGCGGAGAGGAGCAATGTTTAGCAACAGTGGCTGGTGATTATTTGTGAGTACAGCGAGATGGAGAACAGACTCAGTGTGATAACGACAGTGATAAACCACAGTGCTCCAGGACACTGACCTTATGCAGAGAGGACACTCAAAATCTGACACGGTGAGAACACTCAGAGTTTTCTCTCTGCGCTGGCGACCTTCACCTGAAACACACAGAGGGAATATTGTGTAATTTCAAGTATTTTTTTAGTGTAAAAGTACTGTAAGGAGGATGAAGAGGCCCCTGTTCAGACCAGGTACTAACACGCCTCCTGAAAGATCTAACCACAAGAGGGCAGCGACCTTCCGTTCACGCCTGCTCTCAAAATGTCTGGACACTGGTGATCAGATCTCACTTCCCTGCTCCATTTATGAACACACATGCATGCGTTTCGGTTTTGGTTGAAGTTAAAATGTTTGTGTATTTTTAAAGAAAGAGAGAGAGAGAGTGTGTGTATCTGCCTCGGTCATCTTCTTTCCTCGTCATCATCTCCTCGTCTTCTTCGGCTGCAGGGAGGAAGGACACCGCCTGGCAGAGGCTGAGGCAGCACTCCGTACCCGTGTCGTGTTTCACCTTGAAGCCCAAAAGATAAGCCATTAGGGGGATATTTAGATTCCAACCAACCGCTCACACATTCCTCACAAACTAACCTGGTGTGTCTCTCTCCGCCCTTTTCCCTCTCCCTCCTCTCCAAGCGGATGTGTGAGGGCCTCGGGGTGCATCGGCCCCTGAGAGCCGCTGAGGCTGGTGATGGGGCAGGGCTCTTTCAGGTACTCGGATACAAACTGCAGGATGCAGGACACCTCGTCCGGCACCGCCATGCCCTCTGTCTCCAGGATCTGCCATTTGAATGGAAACAGTTTGTTTTCATCAGTGCTGTAAACTAAGGTGGAAAGTTGGAAGTAAAATGTGATTTTTAAAATAATGATTGTAAACAGAAACGTGGCTCTGGGCTATGAGGGGGGTGAGCTTTCTATTGAGAAGCATCCTGAGTGTTGCTTATCTGGTCTGTTAATTCCTCACAGCAGCTACAGAGTTATCGGGTCCCAGCTTGTGTTTACATGCGCGTGCTTGCGATGAGCTGTAAGGTATTCCTCAGCAGGGAATCATTATTTCTCTTCTTTTAAGATCAAGATTTCATACAACCATGTCACGCTTCAGGGAGCATTTACTTATTAATTGTCCTTGTCACGGTTATGTTATGTTCTGTATCTGTTTTAAGGTCATGCCATGTTCCTTGTTAGTAGTCTTAGTCATGTTTCTTGTTTCATTTTATAGACTCAGTTCTCCTATTCCTTGACATAGTGTTAAGGTTGTCATGTTTTATTTTGTAGTGTCTGCTCCCTTGTGTGTTGTTTCCCATTGACTTCCTGTCCTCGTTGCCCACCTGTGTCTCGTTGCTCGTTAGTTTAATATTTCATCTCGATGTTTCCTTTGTTCCTTGTCAGTTCGTCCTGTTGATGTTCTCCGTGCCTGGTCTAGTAAGTTTTTGCCAATTGCTTTGTTGACCTTTGTTTTGTACTTTCATGTTTGTGTTTAAGCGCCATGACTCTTTTTCTTTTACATCCTCTTTTTCCCCCTGTGACAGTCCCTAACTTATTTATTCCTTATTTCCTGATGTTCCGACGCTTCTGTGCTTGACTCTGATTGCTGCGTGTTAGCATGTTTTGTTGCTGTCTCTGTCCATTCCTGGTTAAAATTAAGGATAAGTTAAAAAAAAATCAATAAAACAAACAGCCCCCTGGTAATGTTCACAAACCTTCTTGATTTGACTCTTTGCAGGAACAAAGTCACTTTGCAGTTTGAGGCAGTGGTGGAACTGGATGAGAGCATCTGTCTGCTGACCCTTCTGCAGCAGTACATTCCCTTTACGAAAGAAGCCCTGCAGGCAGAGAGAGAGAGAGACCAGCACATCACAGCCTGTGAGAGCGAATCACACATTCAAACCACGGTCACATCAACCACACTGACGCTTTGATTGTCGTTTGCGTATCGCGTTTCTGCCTGAATGCAATGTGACAGTAAAAAGTGACGTAACAGAAATAAAATGAAATGGCTGCATAAGTAGTGGGCCTCCTACTGGCACAGAGCGATTATGACATAAGTAGTTGTTTGCATAACTTTGTGACATAACGCCAATAAAAGCAGATAAAATAGGCTACGGTGCCTCAGCCTTCTACAGGTACAGTGACACAAATGTCAATACAGGAAAGCAGCAGCCCCTTTCTTCTGTGGCTGCATGTGTGCTTTTACATGCACGTTACAAAACCCAGCCGACTGAGTGCTGCAGGGGTTGAGGTCTGCAGACTTGATCAGCGGGACAGCAGTGAATTTGGTTTAATCCATGGAGGTGCGGTCGATTTGTTCTGCTCTGCTGTTTAGGCACAGCAATTACTGACTCAGGGTTGGAGTCTTCATCAGTCTGTCGAAACCCTGACTTTAAGGAATTAAAGAAAATGTATTAAGTAAGATGCGATTAGCACATGATACCTAGAGTTATTGCCTAAACGGTGCTAAGTGACATAACCCACTGTCCCACCCCTCACCTCGGTCCAGTTGGGTCGAAGGCAGCAGAGGTAGTCGAGGTCTGTCAGAGCATCAGAGAAACGCATCAGGCCGCAGTTGGCTTCTGCTCGGTACAGCTTCAAACTCAGGTCATCTGGGGCTGAGGGAGGAAAAAACAGAGGTGAATGACAAGTGGTTACATACAGGATACTCCTAACAATACTCAACACATGTAACGACAGGTAATAAACAGCCTGCATAACAGGCTGCCTTTGCTTTCGACCATGAGGGAAATAAATTGGATTGAATACGTTTTAAACCACAAACTTGATTTACCACATGCTATTATCACTGACTGAGAGCTTGTTAGACAATCGTGACTCAGCAGGACTCCATTCCTGCCATTCTAAATGTGCACTGATGCAATTTAAATCAATTTTAAGTTATTGTTGATTTCAAATGTTTCGGTTTTATCACTTGCACAACTCATGCAGTCGCTTTGCCTCGAGCTGCTGCTCCAGTTAGATAATATTTATGTAGCGTATGTAAAGGTCACCATCACAAACATATCCATTGCTTTGGGCAATGCCCAAACAAAGAAGTTATGAAATGAGAATGACCAAGCCCAACCTAGAACCTGTAATGGCTGAATGACAGACAAGTGCAAGGAAATCATTACACAAGGGAGGCGGCCATACTCGTTTAATTGTATTGACAGAGAAGGCGACTGTGTACGTCTGCAGATCCATGGCAGCAGTAAACACTCCTGGAGGCCTTCACACTAAATTAACTGGGGCAAGTTCTGCCTTTTTTTTTACTTTCTCGCTGCTGAATGTAGAAAATAAGGTCAATTGCGGGAGATAAGTAAGTCCACAGATAAAACCCTGCTTCTAGGAAAATATTACACAACGTTCTCCTTGTAACCCTTTCTTTTCTCTGCAGGGTTTCTTAACTGCAGCCACGTGCACAAACTGCTCAGTAAACAAAGTGAGTCCAACATTGCTCCTCACGACAGCGGTTATAGCTGCTGTCACTGCTTCTTGCACTCGATGGGTTTAAAGGCAATGTCATATCAGAGCAACGCAGGTAAACCTGCTCTGTACCATATTTCTCATTCTTACAATATACCTAGTATACAATATGTACTGTGAGTACAACTACAGCTGTCCTTGGTGTGCACTTCATCTCTGGCTCACATTTTTCTTCTTTTTAACTACTATTTTTTATGAATGTTGTAAATAGATTCTATTTTGTACTCTGTGCATTTTAACTACCGTATGCACCTCTCTCTGTTCTGGGAGAAGGATCTCTCACCCTGTTCATTCTTGGTAGTATTTCCTCACACCTTGTTACGTGATATGAGATGAGTGGTGATTTGAAAATGTGGGCTAAGTATTATAAATTGGTTGATTGATTGTTTTGAAACATATAACGTCATTGTGGGTTTGTTTAAATGGATTAACACAGAAATGAAAACAAGACTTTCACTGAACTAAGGAAGCAGCGTCTGGAGATCACTGACCCACTTACACATATAGGTCATTTAAACTCAATCCATGCAATGAGAGTTCCCTGCCATTGCATTAGCATTCTGTGAAATAGATGCACCGCCACTCACAGTCACTGAGCTCCACAACTGACTGTGTGCACTGCAAATAATCATATAATAATAATAATAATAATATGAAAAATGTTAAGTTTAACAAAACCTTGCAAAAAAAATCCACAATCACAGGGTAGAAAACTGGGTGGAGCATTGTTGTTGAGGAAAAGAAGATAAGGGGCCCCTGATGCTGGGAATCAGGTGTGGGTTTGACAGTTATTGGCCGTGAGGCTGTTTCAGTTTTGTTTTGTGCTTTGGAATTCAAAAGGTTGTGCTTGGATGATAAGCATCTTTTATGGAAGTGTAAATAAATCGAGTTTGAATTCAAGACAAGCCGCACAACAGAGACATCATTTGTTACCTGACAAGCCAGTGCGGTCATGTTCATTGTGTGAGATAAGGGTGAAAGGAATCTATTGATAGAATTGAAATATAAAATAATCCTAGCGGTGTTTGCACTAGTTAGTTTGATCCAAACTTTGTGAATCTTTGTATTCTTCATCCTAGAAGAGGTGCTTTATATTTCCATTGACAATGGGCCCTCTCTACACAAACAAATCTTTCCTGTGGGAGGATGAGGGGAGGTGCAACTAAAAATGATGTAACTAAAAATGAATGTTATTACAAAACTAACAAGTTCTACAAGTGACATGGTGTTGGTTGATGACTCAAACCCTCTGTCTGCACAGAGTCAGTGTTGGAACAAAGTGTGTTACTATTACACCCTCTGGTGCATCACTAGGTCAGTGCTGTGCTGCAGGAAGTAGTAGGCAGCTGCGTGTTGTTGTCTGACGGCTGAGAATAACACTCAGTAACAGAGGACCGGCTGGTCAGAGGTTGGTTGTGCTGTAACATGAAGAATCGAAGCAGTAACAGAACAGAATCAGACAGAGGAACAGTTGGTTCTTCCTCATTTTGCCATCGAGTTTTTGATCCTAAAGCACTTTGTAACCTTGTTTATAAGTGATTTACAACTATTAATGTTATTAGGTTTAGGTAAAAAAAACAAAAAAAACAATTATTGAGGTGTTATAAAAGTTTTGACCGGAAGTGCGGTCCACCCGTCAGACAGACCTGTGTCCAGCCCCTCGGTGGCGATGCGTAAAGCCTCGGGGAAGGCGCTGGCTCTCAGCTTCTCCTGGATGTGGCGCATGGTCCGGGTCGGTTCCGGGCAGCATTTCTCAGCGACGCTGATGAGCAGGACGTTGTTCTTGGTGGCCTTCACCTCCCTTTGTTTTAGCTTCGCTTTGCATGCCGGGCACTTGGACGGAAGGAATCCTCCGACCGCGCACCTCCGGCAGAACGAGTGGCCGCACGACACGGTCATCGGCTCGGTCATGAGGAGGCGGCAGAGGGGGCACTCCAGGAGATCCATGGGGAGGGGAGGAGGGGGGAGGTTGCTGGACACGGTTCTGTCGCTGGGAAGAAGGGGGCAGACGCAGCTTTGGGGAGACGTGGGTGGTTTTGTAAGAAGTGGTGGTCGTGCACGGACCATTTAAATCCCAACACTGACGGCCAGACACGGTCAGTGTGTGTGTCTCCCTCCTCTGCGATGGCCTAACGCGAACTCCAGCTGTCACACGCTCACCTCAGCGAAGTCCTCAGTCCTTTACGCGTAAAGCTGATCCATGTCCGGCGCTAACGTGGAGCTTTTACCGCGGGGCGCGCAGCAGCAGCTGGAAGAAGCCGAGCGAAGGAGCGCAGGTCCGCCGCAGAGCCCACACACGACCGGCAGGAGAGCGAGACGTGCACATTGATGTTTCATCCGATCTGGACCGGACTCGCACACTCAGCCCGGGCGCTGGGTTACTGTGTTACACCATTACATTACATAAATAAAAGACCACGTGACGCGGCGGCGCGCCTTCCCATTGGCTGAGCGCACCGCCTTCCAGCCCTGTTGTGAAACCAAAGGATGCGGAGTTTCATAACAGAAGTCCTGCGACAAAGATGCTCCTCTTTCCCGTCTTTACCCGGTTTAATTTGAACTCCGCAGGGCCCGGGCCCTCCTGCAAGTGGTGCTAATGCTAACGCGGAGACTGAAGGCAAATCCCAGCAGCAGCAGATGCGATCAGACTGGGGCGAGCTGGTGAAAGTGACATACGCCCAGTGGTGGTGATCCTCCCTTGTTTTGTTTTTTCCCACCCCTGAAATATAGGCCACATGCACCAGGTGTGGTGCCAGAAAATGAGGTTATCATGTTAGTGTGGAGGTGCAAGCTGCACAAGGAGAGGCCGAAACCCCTGGATGCTTTGCTTTATAGGAATGACAATAAAAAGCTGCAGAGCCTGAGCAGTGTTATAACCTTTAACATCCAGTGTTCATGTGTTATACAAGTCAGTGCTAGTCAGGTGGAACCTCTGTCTCATGGAGTGTAGACAAAATGAGGCCAGAGGTGACGGCTGGCCAAACACATTTCTAAACATTATTATTAATAAGGAAAATAAGGCACCACCGAACTACTTTAAAGATGAAGTGGCACATTTTGCTTTATGCTGGCCTCTAACGGCAATTCCTCAACAGATTCTAGTAATGACTGTATTGAGAAGTAGTTCACTATGAATTGTTCATTTGAAACCATTTCTCTCTATTACTGAAGCTCGGGACTGAAGACAAAATGTGACAAGGAACATCAATTACAATACTTCAAACTCATGGAGTGAAAGCTCATGTTTTACCTTATTTTAACTTACATTTATTTTGCCATTTCTTTAAAATGATGTATTTGCTTTTCGTTTTGTTTATAATTAGTTGTCTCTGACTTTGAAAGGCTTCTTGCTTCTAATGTAGTATTCTTTTTCAGTTTTTGTCCCCTTCGTGAAAGACTTCTCAATGGCTCCTGCTTGAACCAGACTGAGCATTTAGAGCTTGCAAAGTAAATGTAGTCATATGTTATTCACTGGACTTTTGCTGCTTCGAATTTGATAAAAACTGAACATTTGACAGGAAGTGTAAGAGTGGATAGAGGCGATGTGTGAAGTTTCGTCCCTTGTGGTTTCAACTGCTGTAGATTCAGAGAGGGGGTAGAACAAATACTCAAAGGTTACTTTCCACGGCCTCTGAGTTGCTAGTGCTTTCAAGAAAACCTTGAGGGGGGGTTACTATGCAACTAGAGATCATGCTGACCTCAGTGTGACCACTCTCACGAGATTAGACGGCGTGCAAGTCAAACTGACACAGCACATACCGTTTTAAAACATTTTGATATAAACACGATTTTACTAACACTGTGCGATTGTGAAAACATTGTACCCTTCAGCAAATAGATTTTAATTGTTTTTTATTTCAAAAACCTAAAGTTGGCTCCCCAGTTGATCTGCATGACATCTAAATCTTTTGAAAATATTCACAGGAAGTGGTAATAATGTGATCGCTTTCCCTTCTCTTCTCTTACACCAATTAACTCACAAAACAGTTATGATGCACAAAAAAAGAATCAATACAAAACTTAAGCAATTTCATCGATAATACTGCACATAGCAGCATCTTTGTCCCAAATTTTCTCTCTCCTTGAAGGAGGGATGCTTTTGTCCTGTTGAGCCGCTGCCATACAGCTGGCACCTGCTTCCTCTACATCCATCGGTTCACTTTTCAGCCTAGGGGCCAGGCCAGAAGAACTACCCACACTAGCTGCTGCAGACACATTCCTTGTCCCATCACCAGCACCATCTGGACCCTCCATCTGCGGTAAGTCATCAGGGAGTGAGGAGAGGCACCCCTGAATCATCTCCACCACTCTCTCCAAGTGTTTCTGGAACCTCTCAGCTGTCTCCAGCCTCTGCCTCTTCTGCACCTCCATCATCACCCTCAGCGTCTCCCTTGCTTGATGTGGCCTGTACTCATTTATCAAGTGGTGCAAGTGAACAAACAGAAGCTTCAGGTCCTCCAACTTCTCTTCACGCTTTATGCTACCCGGGCTCTTAATGAGGATGTCCAGCAGGTCCAGAAAGTTCACGAGGATGGACATGTTGAGCTTCTTCAGCTCCCGTTTGTGGTCAAACTGCATTGGGTGGAGCCGCTCGATGCCCTGGCTCTCCAGAGGCCTGATGATGAGGTCGTCACACTGGAACTGGTTGCCGAACATCATGTAGCTGTCTCTGATGGGTGGAGGTGGCTTGGGAGCCAGACCTTTACGGATGTTTTCATCTGTGTACTCTTTGATGTACTGCATAGGGGGAGGGGGCAGGGCACTGACCTGCTGTGGCTCGCCCATGATGTTGACCTGAAACAGAGACAGTGAGTTTCAAAATCACACTTCATTTTTAACTTTTGCAAACATGATGGTAAGGTTGTGTATTTTAACAGACATAAGCGGAAACGTAAATTCATTTGTATGTGAGTTATGTGCCTCTCCCAAATATTAGTGTGGTATAATGTGCAGCTACCACACATGATATAATAAGACGCACTACACTTTCTCTGGAACGTTGTGGACCTGTGGTGTGCGCCTTAAGTTACGTATCCGTAGTAATTACGTAAAACGGTGGTGTTTCCATCTTTATGAGTCATAAATGTGTTGTTTCTGTGAAGGATCGGGGCTACACATAGCTCACCCTCGCACATACATCGTTAGCCTGCCAGTTTACTAGAAACACAACAAGCGAACGCCCAGTCTTTGAGTTAGATGCTGTTAGTGTTGCCGATTGACCGCGGAGCAGAAGTTCTCACTTTCACGTTTTGTTTTCGTCATTGCACATGTTACGTGTTGAGTCTGAAGCCAGTTACGTGACGCTGACAGCGTTGTAAAAGCAAACACGGAGTTAGCCAATTAGCAGTAGCGGCTAATGGGCTAGCGGTGTCGATGCTAGCACTTGCTAACTAGTAGCGTCGTTGCCGGAAACAGTCCAACCGCACAAGTGCACACAGATGAACTGGAGAGAATAGTACACACCTATAACACGACTCCTCGGTGGGTGAATACAGATGTCGGAGGCGGCGTAAACTGATGTAGAACACCGAGCTGTTAGCTCTTAGCTTAGCTGCTTAACTACCGTGAACGGACGCCTCTGTCCGATTCCCATTGGCTGAAGTGAGCTCGTGACTAACAAACGAAACGTTGATTGGACGAGATTTCGACACCGTGTAGTAATACCTTTCTGTGTCGCGTACATGTATTAGTATTTGATCAAATTAAAATAGACTGTATTTAAATATAAGTTGCTTCTAACTCATGTTGTACATGTGACCGGGGGGGCTGAAAATTAATTGTTAAGAGAAGGGACTGTATGGTACCTTTGTGTATTTGTGCCTACATAAAGCAAAGAGTGAGTGATGAGTATCATGATAAAGTAACAAAGGTTAAGGATGTTTCCTTACAACAAACCACAAAAGATGTTTTACATTGCGTGGGAAGAGCTTAGAGAAGGATCACATTTTAATATTCTAACACAGGACTGATTTACCTATTTTAAATGCACATAATGTTGAGTCATGTGTGTTTAACCTGAGTGCTTGTGTACCTGACTTTGTCTGGATTTGTAGAAATAATTTTATGCTGGTTACCTCATTATATATGAAAGTGGTTGATCTCATAATAGTAGTACTGGAAGTAGTAGTAGGCTTCTAGTAGTATTCATATTATGGTTTTCAGTACTACAGGTTTTAGGTCACAGAAAGGCAGTTGTATGCATAACAAAGGTTGATCTACTCTGATTTTAAAAACCATGTCTCAAGCTATTTTATTTTTTGTTTTGGATCATTTCAACTTTTTATCAGTAAATTAAATTTTCTTATTATTTAATTGGAAAGCTCAGTGAGCACTGTGTTGTACATATTTTAACCAACACTACTAACCTCATCTTCTGATGCATGATGATGAACTGATTTTGAATGGTCTGTCGTAGTAAGTATTGTAAGGGAGATAATGAGATTACAAAAGAAATCTGAAATATCTTAAAAATACAAAACCAACACCAACACAAAACAAGAATCTACCATGTTTGGTATAGGTTAAACACATCTGTGTTCATCTTAGTTTTGAAAGTGAAATTTAACTAAGCGCTGTCAGTTGTTTGCTTTGTGAACATTCTTGGTAAATTTTTCTAACCATCTACTCCAGAACACGGTCAGTACCCTCAAGGTGCACTACTACATGGAAAATGTAAAAAACTTTCACAGATTAAAAAAAAATCCCTCTCCTATGGTTGCACATGTGGGCTTATCGCATCATCGTCAGTGGAAGTACCTGTCAGTGTATGCCATCAGTGTCGATTTGTTGCCGTGAGGATGTGGTTTACAGAGTTGCTAAGCCGGAAGCGCTGTTGCATTGAGCAACCCACTTTGCTCTGACTTTTTTTCTGTTACATGCAGTGAAGATCTCCGTCTCTCCTGATACATTCAGTGTTCCTCACGGTGTTGTTCATCGTTCCTACCATGTTCCCCAGGGTGATTCTAAAGGGAACCATGATCAAAAAATCTCAACAAAAGAAAAGAACCTCACCTTGCAACTACAAGGAGCGATTCTTTGTCTTGGATACACAAGACTTGAAGTACTCTGAGCGACGACCGGGGGTACGTACATGACTTTATACAGTAACCTCACAAGTCAACGAAAGGATGGATGGGTTGGGAAGTCAGCCTCCTTGGAACTTAATGTTCTTTGAATTCTAGGAAAACTGTGCTTAGGAGTAAAGATCATGTTGTTTCAGAAAAAGCCAATGATGAAAGGTTGTATCCAGCTCTCCAGAATCAAGTGTGTGGAGATTGTGTGTTGTGATGTTCCCATACCATGCAACTATAAGTATCCTTTTCAGGTGAGGTTCACAATTAAAATACAACACACTCACTTATTCTATAAAGTTCAATATGCAGCAAATGTGATGCACATATGGGCATGTAAAAATGCAAAATGAATCTTTTCTATTTCCACAGATTTTACATGACAACTGTTATCTCTACATTTTCGCCCCAGACAACGATTGTCGTCAGAGATGGGTCAGAGCTCTCAAAGAGGGTGAGAAATATTTATAACATTAAATTCAGTGCTATTATTTAAGGTGAATTATGGGTTTTAGATTGAAAAAAACGATATTTTTTAATTTATTTTTTCTGATTTAGAGACTAAAAACAATGATTTGGTCCAAAAATACCACCCAAACATCTTGATGTGTGGAAAATGGAGATGCTGCCAACAGACAGAGAAGCTGGCGCCAGGCTGTCATGTCTATGATCCATTCGGTTTTGGTTTGTATTATTGCTTCATGCGTTTTGTCCAATTCTTTATTTGTGTATTTTATTACATATATCTTGACATTGTTAAGTAACGGCAGCAAAATAACGAGATGTTTTAAGACAAAAATGTTGAATAATTTAATCAATTGTAAAACTGTAAAATCTCCATTTTTGTAAAATAATATTACATATATCTTGACATTGTTAAGTAACGGCAGCAAAATAACGAGATGTTTTAAGACAAAAATGTTGAATAATTTAATCAATTGTAAAACTGTAAAATCTCTATTTTTGTAAAATAATAATAATAATAATAATTTGTAAGAAACAATTGTCCAATTTCAATTTTCTGATTTCTTCACAGCTTCAAAAAGACCACTCCCTCAACTCCCAGATCCAGAGGTAGCTCTCTCTGAAGCAAAAATATATCGTGCTGTTGAAATTGTTTTTCATGTCAACACTGATGTCATCTGAGCACATCCAAAGAATTATATGGATCCAGGATTTTACTGTTGGTTCCCATAAATTACTTCAATCAACATCAGTAGAGTTAAGATGCATGTACGAGAAGGTTGCTCCCGCTCGAGAGATAACTGCATCGGATGCTATTCGGATGGGCACGTCCAACTGCAGCTGGAATGATGAGGTCTGCTTGATAGTGCTGGGGAGCAGGTGGCAAAAAACACACTACAAATACTGCTGGAGACAGATATACTGTGTGATGGAGCAAATGCCCCTGTCAGAGTTTTCTGTTACTGTAGCAGGACAAATTAGAAATACAGCAGCACTACATTCTAGATAATGATAAACGCTGCTTTGACGAGATAGCAGTAGCCTTGGTGGCGGTCAGCGCTTCCTTCTAGCTCAATATTTATTATCTTGCTTCTTTGGCTTTGCAAGCTGCAAACACTCCTGTGGTCTGTGTAATTTTGCAGTTTAGTTTTGTTATTGTGCATTTGTCAGATTATAAATTAGCTTCTTTTTCTGCTTACATTTGTTACTTGCAGTGTGATATAAACCAAATATTGTGATTTGAAGAACTTCTATGGGGTGTTTAGATTATACGTCTGCTGTGACTGAGCTTACTTCATTTGTTTCAGAAACATTTAATCAGGCTCAAATAGCTTTTTTGCATTGTTTTTTCTAAATTTTTGGTAGATGGAAGGGCACAACGGAGGACACAGGATTGTCATCGCTCTGCAAGATTTCACACCAGTGGGAGATAACCACTTGCCTCTTCAGAAAGATCAGGAGTATGTCCTGATCAGAAGCGCCCACCCTGAATGGTGGGTTGTGCAAGACAACCAGGGGTAAGGCACAGAAATCTCTGTCTGATCTCGCTTCAAGCTCAAACTGAGATATAATGTTCTTCATTAAGGTTGATGAGTTGATCTCTTCTGAATTGCTTCCAGGAATGTAGGATTGGTGCCCAGCTCGTACGTAACTGAAAGGTCTGACAACAACTTTGAGAGATTTGAGTGAGTTTCATTTAATTTCTATTTTGTCTTTAATTGTGAACATGTGGATACCTGCAATTCCAGTCTGTCCGCTGCGGGATTGTTTTAATTGTGGTTAATTTGTCATTTCACAGATGGTACAATAAACACATCACCAGAGGGGAAGCGGAGAGTTTGCTAATGAAAGAGGTAAAAAGGATGCCATTATTTAAGGATCCGATGATTGTTCAATTTTCATTTGTTTATGCCTCCAGCTGCATCTTGAGTTTAAATCCTACTAATAATTCTGCTGATAATTAGCGGGGATATTGCGCCTGCATGATGCAGGGCAGCTCAAATGCACCTGCAAAACAGCGACGTAGAAACAACTGCAATCTCACAACCACAACGTTTCCTCCAATGTAGAATTTCCTGCTGTGAAGAGTTGTTGCCGCACTATGCAAGAAGGAGCTAAAGCAGCGATCCATCGATGTGTTTTAGTCGAAGTCGGCCTCATGCCTGTGCTGGCGTTATCTAAAAATGATCCCCTCTGACAGTTCTCAGGCCCTTTGCGATAGAACAGAAATGTTTTTCACTTCTAAGGAAATAGGGCATGTCCACTAACCAGAAGGTTTTGTTGGTTCTGTGCCTGAATCTCAAATCGCTCAGGGCTCTGCTGGCAGCATATGATAGAATCATTCATGATCCCTTCTCTCTTCTCTCACCTAATTTCGACCCACCTCCATTTATCACCTCTCACAAAAAGCCTCGTTGCAGATGGTCGCCCAGATAGATTTATTTCACTCTCCACAGCTGCCAGGCACTTACTTGTTGGGGAACTGTTGAGTTTCTTCATAATTTTGTAATGGGCTCAACCTAAAGTACCCTGAGATAATATATCTTGCGGTTTGGTGCCATACAATAAATAGTGAGGTGGATATTGATGAATATTGTTTCATGGGGTGTAACCATTTCCTGAAGCGGGACTTTAAAACGACTGTAGAGTTACATTTGGATGATTAACTGTGGCTTGCACACTTTATTTTCAGGGAAAAGAAGGTGCGTTCATGGTGCGTGACTCAAGGCAGGCAGGCGTGTACACAGTATCCGTCTTCACAAAAGCACCGGGGTAACTGTACCTCCTCTTGTTATACTTGTAATCGTTAATAGCCAACTTTCATAGATGATATGCTACTCTGACATATGTATCTACATCTGAGTTGTGCGACAACCACATGTCCTGGAGTCATGTTCAGATTTGCTCATAATGGTGTGATTTGACCTCCAGGTCAAACGGGGAGAAGAATCCGAGAGTGAAACATTACCAGATCAGGCAGACAGAGACGGACGAAAGCGCCTTTTACCTGGCGGAGAAGTACCTGTTCAGCACCATTCCTGAGCTCATACTGTACCACCAACACAATGCTGCCGGTTGAGTGTGGTTTTCTGCATACAAGTATTGGTAGCATGAGTTGATAAAACAGCTCATGCTCTGAGCCACTGTGTCACAATGTCTATTTATTATCTCATCAGGCCTGATAACACGTCTGAGACACCCGGTCTCTCAGGATGGAGGAAGCTCCTGGGACGCTGCCGACCCCATAGAAGGTTAGGATGTACCGTTGCATGAATGTCTCTGTTGGTTGAACTGCAGCTGAAAAAGTTCTGGGACTGGAAATCTGGAAATTTCATTCTTGCTGACCTCTAGTGGTTTCCAGTGCACATGCAAAAAGCACATTTGTTATCTTTCCTCTGTGGTTGTCTTAATTTCACAGTGTAATGGGCCTTTCTCACACTATTTTTCAACAGAGCAGTGGGAGGTGGACCCAGAGGAGCTGATCCTGGGTCAGGAGCTAGGCAGTGGACAGTTTGGGCTGGTGCTGGAGGGCCGATGGAGGGAGAAGAGGGTTGCAGTGAAGATGATAAGAGATAAGTCCATGTCAGATGAGGATTTTAAAGAAGAGGCCAGAGTCATGATGTAAGACAAGTGTTAGTTCATGGTGATGCTTCATATGCAGGACAGAACCAGGGGACCTAGAGTATGCCTGTGTGTTCACAGGAAGCTGTCCCACTGTCGGCTGGTGCAGCTCTACGGTGTGTGCACGCAGCGTTCTCCCATGTGTCTTGTGTTTGAGTACATGGAAAACGGCTGCTTGTCAGACTACTTGAGAGACCGAAAGGGACGTTTATCTCAGGACCTGATGCTGGGGATGTGTGTGGATGTCTGCGAGGGGATGGCTTACCTGGAGAGTTCCAACTTCATCCACAGAGATCTGGTAGAATATCAGAAAGTATTTTAAAATGTGTTTCTCTGCTTTTTGAGCAGTGAATGCACCTGCTGCTTCTCTTTCTTCCGCAGGCTGCCAGGAACTGTCTTGTGTCAAGGAACAATGAGGTCAAGGTGTCAGACTTTGGTATGACCAGGTGCGACTTTTACCATCATCGTATTTCTCATCACAGAATTTGTCGTGTTTTGACTATATCAGCTCACGCACACCGCTCTGTAATATTATATGTTGAAGGTTTGTTCTGGACGATCAGTACACAAGTTCCCAGTGCTCCAAGTTCCCTGTCAAGTGGTCGGCCCCTGAGGTCATTCGATTCTGCAAGTTCAGCAGCAAGTCAGACATCTGGTCATTCGGTGTGTTGATCTGACTCACGGATTTCCTACAAAATCAATTTGGTTGAGGGGATGTTGAATAATTAGAAACACAGCTGCACCAAATGAATGAATTACAATCCATCATATAGAGCTTCTTTCTTAACTGTGCTTTTTAAAAGAATAATTAGAAAACAACATGCATAGAAACCAACAATGATATTTGAAAGATGTTAAATGTTGATTGTTTGAACTGAATAGGTAAAGAGTTCCCAGTCCAGAGAATAACCTGCAGAACCTATCACACATACAGGGTTACATCTGAGCAGAAACATAGATGTTAACAATGCTATAAATGGTGTGTATGAACTGCATCTCCCTGTTCCCCCCTGCTCAGGAGTAATCATGTGGGAGATTTACAATGAGGGCCGTCTTCCCTATGAGAACCGCACCAACACTGAGGTGGTGGAGTCCCTGAATTCAGGCCTGAGGCTCCTGAAGCCTCGTCTAGCCCCAGATGCAGTTTATATGCTGATGGAGTGGTGCTGGAAAGAGGTGGGTACAGGATCTCATAATAATAATTAGAAGAAGAAGACAAAGAAGAAGTCATAATAATAATAATGTATTTTTTTTGTTGCAGAAGCCCGATGATCGTCCATCCTTTGCTAATGTCCTAGACAAGCTAGCCAACCTCTCAAACCTGTGAACAGGGATTCTATCTGGGAATGATGATTTCAAAAAATACTTATACATATTTATTTAATTTATATTGATGTAATCACCAATTGCTTGTCAGAAGTAACATGGTTGAAGTTATTTAATCTGATGATAAAAATACATAAAACCATTTTCAGTCCCTGGACATTGCACTTCTGTATCTGTTTTACAGTTTTGAATTTCATACCTGAGAATCCATATTACGTCCATGCACACAGCTACAGCTGCTCACTGCACTCCTTTATTGTAAAGGATCTTCTTTATGTGGTAAGGTGGTTCTGTGTATCAACTGACTGAATAAAGGAAACCCTGTTCATTAAATGTTCTATATGTTTTTAAATGTTCACTGAAATTATAACACTCATGAAAAACATATTTTTAGGAAAACAAAAATAAAATGCACATCGGTGACATAAATGTTTTCACAGTGGCAAGATTAAATGCTGATACTGATATGTCTGTCATAAGCAGACAATAAAACAGTCCTTCTCTTTTGATAACTCCTTGGAACCATGTTGGAATGTGGGATTAACAGGAAATTGATCATCCTGATATCTTACCTGTCAGTTTTGATAATGATCACAATAAACATCACCACATCATCTCTGTTAAGGGTTAAAGGCTAGGTTTTGCTCCTGATTGGTTTTAAAGGAATAGTTCACCAAAAATAATGTCCTCCTCTTTTCACCCCTATGCTGATGGAGGGGTTGGGTAAAGTTTCTTCAATTGTGTTAGAATCTGGCTTCAATACTGTTCACCCTGACCCTGTGTTTCGTGCACTCAAACATTTACCCACCCCTCCACCTTCACATGGAGAGTACATAATGAGCGGATTGAACGATCCCTTGAAACTGTGCATGGAAAATGTACTGTATATGTATCTGTTGTTTTGTTATGGATGGAAATCAATAGTGATCATTGTATATATATACTGCACAGAGCTACAACAGCAGGTCCTGCCGGGGGCCTAGAATAACCCCCATCCCCTCCCCTGCCTCCATCCCTGCGCTGTGCCTGTACCTTTAAGAGAATGCACTTGCAGCCATTTTCTGCTCTTTGTGTGGGGTGGATTAGCAGCACTGGGTCGGTCCTGGGCGAAACTGGAGCATCAATCGGCGCAGAAGACGAGCGGAGGAAAGGAGACCATAGGAAGAAAAAGCAGCCCGAACCCAGGAATCGTCGGAACCAGCCGCCCCAGACACCGCGACACCGCCCGGCCGCCCTCGCGTCTCTGCGGACGGACATGAAATTTACAGGTACGTGCTGCTTGTAGCGGCGGATGCAGCCGCAGCGCTAAAGATGTGCGCTGGGTGGTGATGATGGCTGGAGACCAGAAAGAGGGAGAGGGAGAGAGAGAGAAAGAGAGGGGACTGCCCGTTCGTCCTCCTTTCCATCTCCCTTCTTTCCTTCCTTGTCCCCCTCCTCCTCACATCGCATCGCACCGAGCACAGCCACCGCGCCTGGTTGTGCTCCGGCACCCGGCGGCGGATAGAGCGGCTCCCGGATGATCCCCGTTAGCTTCCAGCAGCAGCGTAGCTTAGATGGGTGGGGTGAGGAGAGGAGAGGGTCTCTGCTGGAGCAAGTGCACCGGGGGATGGACGGGTGGACGGATGGACCACCTACAGATGGTCGGTGTTTGTAGCCAGGGAGGAGACGGTGGTGTGTGAGGGGAAGAACGATGAATGTGATGATGCTGCTTTCTCTCCCATTCAGCATTTATTTTACTCTAGTGTAACACACACACACACACGCACACACACACACACACACATGCGTACATGCAAGAGGAGTGGGTTTTGGTCTCCATGATGATTTATGCTGGAAAGGGTCCAAAACATGCAACAAAATGAGTATATACACACACCTTAACCTTTGCCATTTACCCCTTAACCTAATGATAGACATTTATATTTAACTCAAATCCTTAATAAAATTGAGCAGTGGTTATAATTTCCTCACTCACATTTGTTATTCATGGTGCACACACACTCAGCCAGGCCTGTGGATGAGGCACAGATGACAGGTCCACCTACTTCCGCTTCCAACAAGTCTGATCATTGTTGGTTCTCTTTTTCCCCTTGTCGTGAACGACTCATTTTGTCTCCGCTGTCTCACTCCATCCTGTCACGCAGCAGCACAGACGTGCAGCTGCCACTGTTGCAGACCCACTGGAGTTGTAAATGTGGACGCCAGCCCCTCAGCAGCCAGCAGTGATGTAATGATGAGGCTGTAGATGCTGCTGCCACGGATGCCGGCACTAAAATAATTCAATCATCTATAATAATATTCATGTGGTATTTTATCCAAGCAGAGTCATGGTCAAATTAGGACTGGACAGTATGTGATATCAAGATACTTTTCACTAGTTGATTATGATGACTATCACAATAAATGTCAGTATTTTATTTTAACTGATCCTAAGGGTTGCACTCTAAACTCATCTCCATGACCAGAGAATGACAGTCACTTTTAAACTGTACAGCTCTAATTTAGATCAATGATTGCAATTGATCAAATGTAATACTGCAATTATAATTTATGCTTTTTATTGCCAAACCTGAATCTAAATCACACATGGTCCTCTGAGGAATGTTCAGTAAACATGAAACATATATCAGACATGTGTAAAATAATATTTTATGCGGAAGCTTATCAACAATGAAGCTGTTATTACAGCCCCTGCAGGTTCTAATATATCATTGAAAATATGGCAAGTCTCAGAGCTGTATTCCATCGTTACAGTTTTACTTTTCAGACAACTTGATCAGATGACGGCTGAGTTTAGTTTACTGTTAAATATATTGAGAGACAAAGACCTGTAGGCATATAAATAACCAGCCAGCTGAAGAAAAGGGAAGTAGGTGAAACAAAATGGATACATTTCTGTTATATCAATGTCTAAATTCTATAAAGTTCGATTTGTAAACATACTGGTTTGGTGCTGTTAGTTTTGGTTTTTGTTTACCCTCCTCCACTTGTGAAAGCGGGGTCATGTGAGCCACGCTTATGTGATTGTTGTTGGGTCTAAAGCGTGACATCCTGGGTGACCGATCATGAACAGTTTTGCACTGCCGGTTGTTTGAAATGACAATCGGCCTGTCACATACCTCAGCCCACCGGCATCCTGCACATGACGACACGCTGCTGGAACGTGTGTATGCATCTCGGTGTGTTAATTACCATATGTGTGTTATGAATCTTAGAGATTCCTGTTTCCTCCACATTGAGTGAATCTCATTGTATTGTGTGTCTGAATATACATTACAAAGCTGGCCTTCAGGGTGCGTCCCATTGAGCAGTGTGACCTTCCAGTTGACACACTTTCTCTCGCTGTGTATATCTCATGCAGGATGTTTTACACACAGCCCCGGCAGCACATGCCTACACATGATGCGTCATCTGTAGGCATGATTCTTTTTCCCCCTCTGCCTCAGTCTAGTCGGGTTATTTGGAGAACTTCTTCCAAAACCTTGGATTCTTGAGGTTGAGTGTTGTCATGAGGAGATCTGACCCCAGCGTGTGACGAGTGGAAGCTTTAGCTTTAACGTCAGATGGACCTGAGGGGGTTGAGCTGTGCAAATCAGTGATGTCCTGTGTTTAGTTGGTCTGATAGTCTTTCTACTGGATGGGACTTCTGAGAGGAGATGTTGTCTCTGTTGTTCCGCACTAACACAGGCCTGCAGCTACTCTACCAAGTGTCCAGAAGGGAATGAAGGGGCCCTTTGCTCTGTAAAGAATGACACACACACACACACACACCAACTGTTGAACAGAGTCTGGTATAGGGTGGGAAAGTTTGTTCAGCCAAACTGGGCTTCTGTCTGCGCCCGTGTTTCCCAAGCACAGATGGGAGTTTAGCAATACTGAGCATGTTTGTATGCCTGACAGGGCTGCTTGGAGCGAGCTGTATGTTCTGTATTCTACAAACTCAACAGTTAAAAATAACTGAGCCTAGAAAGATTTTCTGGGATGTGTGCATTCGGGCTGTAGTCGTCACAGCCGTTGAGAGAATACAGGAAATGCATTCTTCAAGGCGACAAAATCCTCCTCTTTAATATTCTGTCCTCAAACACACCGCAGCATAGGCGGGAAAGGTGGTGCTGACATTTCATCCAAAGCTCTAGTTGGAATGCACCAGCGTCACTGAGGAGCTCCAGGCCTCTGCTCACTAGAACTGTGAGGATGTGAGTGGCACTAAACACTGCAATGGAGATATGTCACTCAACTTATCATGAATAACATCTTTACATCCATAATCATCACTCCTCTAATTGTATTTCAGTCTGCCAGAGCTGAAACTTGATGGTACATAACTGTCCCTGGTCTCTCTCCATCTCCCCTCTCCTCCCCATTTTTCTGTGATTGTCCCAACCGCCCGAGGCAGATGGCCGTGAGTCTGATTCTGCGAGAGGTTTCTTCTCATAAATGAGGAAGTTTTCACTCACCACAGTTGCCTACGTTTTTCATTGTGGTAACTCTTGGTTTACTGTGTCATTTGTATGATTTGAATCACCAGCAATGATTGACTAAATAGATCTTCCTATTTATTCAGATATGCTCCAAAATGTAAATATCTCTCTCAGGTCATATTCCACCCTTTTAAAATATAAATACAAGTCTGTAGAGGGAAAGCAAAAAGGAGAGGCAGTGTACATCGTAAAAAAAGTGACAGATCTCCATCTGCATAGTGCATCGTGCATGCAGTGAAGTGTCATCACATGTATGGTGAGACAGCCTGTGGTTCACCTCACCCAGCTGCAGCCTTCACATACTTCATGTTCACTAAGGCAGTTTGTTGAGACTGGAAACCCCACCCACCACCTTTTTCAATAATTTATGGTCACATTAGTGAGCCTGACCATGTCACATGACATGTTAACATTTCTCTCTGCTGGCAGCAGACGGTCACTCACGTTTAGATTCTTAGAATCTGAGTGGTGAATTTGGGTTGTTTGGGTTGTTAAAAGCTTTACAGGTTGATGCAACACTTGACTTCTAAGTTCACTGTCTACCTTTAACAAGGGGCAGAGGGACAGCCATGTTTGATTTTTGTCCGTCTCTTCTCTCTTCGGCCGTTCGGCCCCTGGCACCTCTGAGCTCCAGCCGTGCTCTCTCTGGCTGTGAATATTAAGCTTATTATCACTGCTTTCTGCCAGGTCAGACGTGAAAATCGCTCGTCTCTGAGAGGCACATGATATACAGGCAGGCCCACACACTGCTGGGTTTCTTCCTTATAAGGGGGAGAGGGCACGACTGGGACAGATTCAAGAGCTGGTCATTTATTCCAAAGACAAATCGGGCGGAGAGCTGCCTTAATGATGGCCATGCACATGACTGGTATATTCACCTGTGTGCTCACATTTGAATTCCTATTCAAAAAGTACAAACTGGACTTTTCTGTTTTGTCTTTAGTGAAACCTCTAATTTCTTTTTTTTTTTTTTTTTTGAGATGTCATTCATTGCCAGACTTGGCGTGTCGCCTGCCTAACATTAGTGACATTTCCTGGTTTCTGTGTTTTCAAGAATTAAACGCTTCTTCTGTTCCTTCAGTGGAACACAAAGGTGAAAGGAAACAGCTGGGGGGTCTCAGCAGGGTGAACACAGAAATGCTCCACCACTCAATGCATAATGGCTTTCACACGTCAAGTAGTAATCTCATACTGTAGAAGCTATATTTAAGTCATTCATATATTTCTAAAACACTGGTTTGGCACTTTTATATTGGTTGCCCCCCCACATCTCTAATTTTATCTATCTATCTACAACCCTGTCAATCAACTCAAAAATAACTTTATCCACAATACACATTCTGTCTTAGTTGAGTTTCTATTAATTGATTCACTATGATTAGTACTGATAAGTAAAATATGAGCTACTTAAAAAGTATCCATTATTTTAGGCTAACCAAACTCACCAACCCTTCAGATAACTGTTTTTACAGCGATATTATGATTGATCTCCATGCCACATTCAAGTGTGCGCAGGTGTAGAGAGAGACTTTCTATCTTTATTTTTCTCTGACCCACAGATCCTGAAAGGTGCAGTAGATGTGATGTCAGGCCAAGTGCCCCACATCCAATCAGATTCAATTGTGAAAACGGGGTCAAACTTTGTATGTGTCACTTCAGGGTCACACACAATGTGGGAATTTTGAGTGCCGAGTTTTACACTGCCTCCTTTTTTAAGAATGGAATTGTGTATTCTCCCCACTCTTTTCATTTGTTCCCTGTTTTTTTCTACTATTATTTCTACGAAAATAATTGATCTAGTCATATTTACATCAGCAGTTAACATGCATTATCGTCATTGATTCTGCTTCCTTATCTCACATCACTCCCTCTCTCTCTCCATCAGATTGCGTTGTTGTGTGACTGACGGTTTGTTACCATGACGACCCACGTGACCCTGGAGGATGCTCTGTCCAACGTGGACCTGCTGGAGGAGCTGCCCCTCCCGGACCAGCAGCCATGCATCGAACCCCCTCCCTCCTCCATAATGTACCAGGTACGTTCTTACAAACTCTGCCCCTGCCATTTGCCATCATCCCCATTTGGTTCAGAGTTTTTTAGTTTACCCGGTTCACTCTCTTCTCTCCCTCTTCTGCAGGCTAATTTTGACACCAACTTCGAGGACAGAAACGCGTTTGTCACTGGCATCGCTCGTTATATAGAGCAAGCCACGGTCCACTCCAGCATGGTGAGATTTGTGTTCCAGTTTTCTCAGACCCACAGGTCACGGCTTGTCATTATATTGGTTGTATAAGTAATTGGTAAAAACAATTTTGTCACTGTCTGCCTTTAGTCACTGCCGTCGCTCTTTCAGTGAACACAAAGGAGACAGAGGGAAGCAGTCTCACACCCCAAAGAGAGCCTTGTATTTTTGTGAACCGATTATCATTTAGCTCTTTTGTTCAGACTTGGCTGGGCCTGTACACACACACACACACAGATACACATTTCCCTCTCACAGGATGGTGGTGGCATCAAGCAGCCGATGGATCACTAAAGCTCTTTCCCCTGATGGTGAATGAATGGAGAGTGTGATTAGACTTGTAAAGAGGGGAAGTGGAACTTTATTTAACCCTATTCAATGGGGAAGTCCCATTGAGGTGGAGGCTGGTCTATTTGAGGACTCTCCTTGTATAAAGCGAGGCATGGAGAAATCTGTCTTACCTTCCTCTGAATGGAGGGAATTGTCTCCTGTTCAAATATTTATCAAGCTCCATTCACCCTGGAATATGTGGCTCCTCTGAAATGTTGCAACAATTTCAATAGTAACAGACAAAAAGAGAATAATAGGAGATGCCTCAGTTATGCACTGAGAATTAATTATGTCTATGTTTTTTCATTGGTGCAGAATGAGATGCTGGAGGAAGGACACGAGTATGCTGTCATGCTTTACACCTGGAGAAGCTGCTCCAGAGCTATTCCCCAGGTAACACACTTACACACACACACACACACACTGCTCTTATAGAGTCGAGCTCATGTATATTTTTTCCCGCTTGCTTCTTGCACTTCACATCAAAAATAGAGAGTGTAAATTATCTGTCACCACAGTTCCACAGCTTCCCTGTTGAATTCAGTATGCCACAAATGTAAATATTTGCAATACTCCTGCACTTTGCAACAATCCCGAGTCAAAATAAAATCACTCTAATCTTTAGTCTTCTCTAATTGTTGAACGTGAGTTAAACGTGAGCCTGACTGAAATGTATATATTCCTTGTTAGTGACGTAATATCACTAATAATAACAACACTTTCCTGAGTCTTGACTATTAAAAAGAAACAAAACATTGAACTGTGCTGAATCAAGCTGTGTGGCTGCCCCCTCTTGTGTCTGCTAGGTGAAATGCAACGAGCAGCCCAACAGAGTGGAAATCTATGAGAAAACGGTGGAAGTGTTGGAACCTGAGGTGACCAAGCTCATGAAGTTCATGTACTTCCAGGTACGACTCAGCCATTTTATATATAATTTTAACCTATATTGTTTGTTGTTTGTGAAATGGTCACTGGTCTGTTTCATGCATCGTTTACTTTGTTTTCAGCGTAAAGCCATTGAGCGTTTCTGTAGTGAAGTGAAGCGTCTGTGCCACGCTGAGAGAAGGAAGGACTTTGTGTCTGAGGCTTACCTGCTCACTCTGGGCAAGTTCATCAACATGTTTGCGGTGCTGGATGAACTGAAGAACATGAAGTGCAGCGTCAAGAACGATCACTCTGCCTACAAAAGGTGGCGTTTCAAAATCCAAAGAGAATCCAGTCCCTTCCTCCGAGATGCCAGATGAGCATTTCTCTCCTCTTGTGTGCAGGGCTGCTCAGTTCCTGAGGAAGATGGCTGACCCTCAGTCCATCCAGGAGTCCCAGAATCTCTCCATGTTTTTAGCGAACCACAACAGGATCACTCAGGTCGGTTGTCAGACCCTGTACGCCATATTTTCGTTATGGCTTAAATAAGGGCTGTTTCTCCTTTGAGTCTTGACACAGGATCAAAAGGCTTTTGATCAAAAGGTTTCTGCAAATACACATAAATATTCTGCTCGTCTATTATACATTATAGAAGCTGAGCTCCCAGGCGTCAAAATGAATTGCTCCGAAAATGATATGCTAGACAAACTGAGGAGGATGAACGTCTGAGCTATATCCAAGCTGCCTTTTGATAAGTTCAGCTGCATGATAAAATGTTGGAGTATGAATAAAAGAAAAACTAGACTGACACTCAAGTGAGCACAAGGCCCAGCAGCCCTCTCAGATTTCACTCCTCTAAATATGAGTGCATTTCTTTCATTACGATTCATGAATTATTTCCTGGGAAATGTCTAAAGATCTCTCAATGTTAGAACAAGTGATTAAAAAAAGTCCTAGCTTCACATGTTTATCTGGACAGGCCCAAAATGTTATTGGTTCAGTCTGAGTCACATCCTTAAGCCAGAGTAAATGAAGCATTAGATGTACATCCTCTCCTCAAGAGCAAGGGCAGAAGAAACGAGCCTTGATTCCATACACTTGAAGATTACATTACATTGGGCTTGATTTGAGTCTTCATGCAGTGTTGTCATGCTTACTGTTTTGAACAGATGCCAGCAGACTGTCTCGTCATTATTAACAAATGAATCATTGTTAAATCATCTGGACCTGTTCTGTCTCCGTCTCTGTGCAGTGCCTGCACCAACAGCTGGAGGTGATTCCTGGCTACGAGGAACTTTTGGCCGACATTGTCAACATCTGTGTGGACTACTATGAGAACAAAATGTATCTGACACCAAGTGAGAAACACATGCTGCTCAAGGTACGGTCATTACATCCGCATTTACCATGCCCACTGTCAGTAACTGTGAGCTCTTGCTGGCTCAATGTCACTCATCGTTGTAAAAACAAATGTCTCTGTGTGTCAGGTGATGGGCTTTGGTCTGTACCTGATGGACGGAAACGTGAGTAACATCTACAAACTTGATGCCAAGAAGAGGATCAACCTGAGCAAGATTGACAAGTTCTTCAAAGTAAGGCTCGTCTCTCATCCAGGAATATGACCTCTTATGATCGATTGGTGAGACAGTCATCACGTCTGTCTTTCAGCTTCAAGTGGTGCCGCTCTTTGGAGACATGCAGATAGAGCTGTCACGCTACATTGAGACAAGTGCCCACTATGAAGAAAACAAGTCCAAGTATGAAAAATCTGCTCATATACCTGACTACTGTGCCATCTGCTCCTGCCCCACCCACTCTTAACCCTCCATTTTCTCCGTCCTGCGCCCAGGTGGACGTGCACCCAAAGCAGCATCTCGCCTCAGTACAACCTGTGCGAGCAGATGGTGCAGATCAGGGAGGACCACATCCGTTTCATCTCGGAGCTGGCGCGCTACAGCAACAGCGAAGTGGTGACGGGCTCGGGCCTGGACAGCCAGAAGTCGGACGAGGAGTACAGAGAGCTGTTCGACCTGGCTCTGAGAGGCCTGCAGCTGCTGTCCAAGTGGAGCACGCACGTCATGGAAGTTGTGAGTGAAGCGTGTGATTGATTTGGTTCTTTTGTGGGAGGGGGAAATGCTTATACTGTGTGTGTGTGGCTGTAGGTATGAAAAGTTTGTGGTTTTGGAATTGGTCGGCTCAGAGTTGGGTCTATTTATAGCCCTCTGTTGTTTCTTGCAGTACTCGTGGAAACTGGTCCATCCCACAGATAAATTCTGTAACAAGGACTGCCCTGGCACAGCGGAGGAGTACGAGCGTGCCACACGATACAATTACACCAGTGAAGAGAAGTTTGCCCTGGTGGAGGTCATCGCCATGATCAAAGGACTGCAGGTAAAACACAGGGTGCCCAGGACAGGTGCGGGAAGTGTGTGGTCCGAATCAAATGGTTATAGAATGATAGAAATAAAATTGGATAATGGGTCTCTGTCTTCCTAAATGTGAACAATATAGATTTATTTTTAAAAGGAACACATTATCTTAGCTTGTTTGGATGTTGATGAGAGTGCTGTGTAATGAACTGTGTAGGTTCTGATGGGCAGAATGGAGTCGGTGTTTAATCAGGCCATCAGGAATACCATCTACGCAGCACTGCAGGACTTTGCTCAGATGACCCTGAGAGAGCCTCTGCGCCAGGCTGTTCGCAAGAAGAAGAACGTCCTCATCAGGTACACACACACACATAAAGACGAGCTAATTAAATGTGCATTGAAGTTAAATGCGCGTTTATAATCCTGCGGTGTTTGCAGTGTTCTCCAGGCCATTCGAAAGACTGTTTGTGACTGGGAGGGGGCGAGGGAGCCGCCCAACGACCCCTGTTTGAGGGGAGAGAAGGACCCCAAAGGTGGATTTGACATTAAAGTGCCGCGCAGGGCTGTGGGACCCTCCAGCACGCAGGTCAGTTCAAAGATTGAGCTCAGCCTACTCTTAAGAAATGGGGTCCATTCAATACCATAGCAAAGTAAAAAATAGAGATTTTAGGAAATTAAATGTTTATTTTTCAGGTCCCTGATAACCAGAAATTTAGTTTTGCACAGAAAACAGATGCGTTTCAAACGATGTGTCTCACTGCCTACATTCTTCCATTTGTTCTTTGTTGCCATGGTTGTTAAGCAGTATATCCACTAGAGAGCAGCACAGAGTTGTTGTCTGAGGATTGATGGAAGTTGTTGTCATGCGAGAACAACACAAAAGCAGCTGTTAGTCCCTGTGCCCAGGTGAAGCAATATAATGCAAAGTTTTAGTTGGATTTTATAGATGCAAGACATATTAATAAACATGAGAATAGATCAAAGTGTAATGTGGTTTGTGTGACAGACACATTTTTCTCATGTTTCGATCGTCTGTGACTTCAGCAAAAATGATTAATATTGTTTTATTGCTGTGGTCTGGGGACATCTGCCTCCTAAATCCCGATAATGAGTTTTCCAGTTTTCATCTTTTCACCTCTGTCCTCCCTCTAAAGCTGTACATGGTGCGCACCATGCTGGAGTCCCTGATCGCAGACAAGAGTGGCTCGAAGAAGACGCTCCGCAGCAGTCTGGATGGGCCCATAGTGGTGGCTATAGAGGACTTCCACAAACATTCCTTCTTCTTCACACACCTGCTCAACTTCAGCGGTGAGAATGCTGTCACTAAAATGATCCGGCGTGTTGCAGTATGCATGTAAAGTCTGTGGAGAGATTGAATATATTCCTGTTCTCTCTTTTCTGCTCTGCCCTGGCTGTCCAGAGGCCCTGCAGCAGTGCTGTGATCTGTCCCAGCTATGGTTCAGAGAGTTCTTCCTGGAGCTGACCATGGGCCGCAGAATCCAGTTCCCCATCGAGATGTCCATGCCCTGGATCCTAACTGACCACATCCTGGAGACCAAGGAGCCCTCCATGATGGAGTAAGACCAAAACTTCACAATCTCTGTGAAACTGAACTTTGAGTGAACAATCTGTGATGTAACTGCTTCTCTTCCTCCCCCAGGTATGTGCTGTATCCCCTGGACTTGTATAACGATAGTGGATACTACGCTCTCACCAAGTTCAAGAAGCAGTTCCTTTACGATGAAATCGAAGCTGAGGTAAAGCCACTTGGACGCATTTGTAAAAATTACATGCATGCATCTTTGTCTTTCTAACACCCTTCACAATGTGCATCTGGTCTTCAGGTGAACCTCTGCTTTGACCAGTTTGTCTACAAGTTAGCAGATCAGATATTTGCCTACTACAAAGCAATGGCTGGGAGGTAAGTGTTTATATGAAATCATTTTCAGACATTATCAGTGCAGCATGTTGCACTGTTTTTCTTGATCTGAATTTGTACCAAACATGATTTGTGTTCCACAGTGTCCTCCTTGACAAGCGCTTCAGAGCAGAGTGTAAAAACTATGGCGTGATCATCCCTTACCCCCCATCAAACCGCTACGAGACCCTGCTCAAACAGAGACATGTACAGGTAATGGGATAACGAAAGGATTGTATTTTGTCTCATCTCTTGACTGCCTTTATTTACAGAATGTTCAGGTATATTTTTCTGTAGAATGTTTCTTAGATTCTCTTTGTTCCTCCTGAATGTTGCAGCTGCTCGGTCGCTCCATCGACCTGAACCGCCTGATCACCCAGAGGATCTCTGCAGCCATGTACAAGTCTCTGGACCATGCGATCAGCCGCTTTGAGAGTGAGGACCTCACATCCATAGTGGTAAGATCAGACACCAATGACACTTAATTCTGAGCTTCACTCTTATTAAGCCCGACCAAACCAACTTTGTGTTCAAATCATACTCTTTCATATGTGCAGGAGCTGGAGTGGCTGCTGGAGATCAACAGACTAACCCACCGGCTGCTGTCCAAGCACATGACCTTGGACAGTTTTGACGCCATGTTCCGCGAGGCAAACCACAACGTCTCGGCTCCCTACGGACGAATCACGCTGCACGTCTTCTGGGAGCTGAACTTCGATTTCCTCCCAAACTACTGCTACAATGGATCCACAAACCGGTTAGTTCAGTTTGGTTTGCTCGATAGACTGCACCTGTTTCCTCTTTGGGTTTTAACATTGCTTTTGTTTCAGCTTTGTACGCACAGCCATCCCCTTCACCCAGGAGCCACAGAGAGACAAGCCAGCTAATGTGCAGCCTTACTACCTGTACGGGTCCAAGGTATGGTGTCAGTGAAGATTTATATTTCATACATTACATTTCCTCATTCCTCATTCAGCTGACAGTTTCATCCTAAATAACTCATAGCTGAGGGACTGTGTTAATCTTAACGAGACTAGGAGACCATGAAAAAAGTAATAAATGTGTCCTGTGATTTATTTGTACAGCTCATTAGAAACAATAGAAGTTGAGCTAAAGGGATTTACAGTCAGCACAAGTATGGATGTAAAATGGAAGTGTGTGAGCTGGGGTAGACGGGTGCAGCCAGTGGAGGTCAATGAGCAGTGGAGTGCCCTTTGTCTAAGACGTGTCTTCCTCTTGCTCCAGATTAACATCGTCTCTGTTTCTTCCTCTCTCCACAGCCTCTCAACATTGCCTTCTCCCACATTTACAGCTCCTACAGAAACTTTGTTGGCCCGCCTCACTTCAAGACCATCTGCCGTCTCCTTGGTTACCAGGGCATCGCTGTGGTGATGGAGGAGCTCCTTAAGATTGTCAAAAGCCTGGTATTTATCTCCATATTGCTAGAAAACATGTTGTCACCCCCCTCAGTGTGCAGGATTATCATTCTGGTTCCCTGTTTACCCCTGGCTTTCTATCTTCTCCTTCACTTCACAGTTACAGGGCACCATCCTGCAGTATGTAAAAACACTGATAGAGGTCATGCCCAAGATCTGCCGCCTTCCACGCCATGAGTACGGCTCCCCAGGTGAGTGTGTGGTCATCGCTGCTTCAGGAAATAGTGCATGTGGACTTTACATCAGCAGGACTGACACGAGTTCGCATCCATTAATTGCATCGAAGGAGGGGAACAATGGAAAATGAAACATGTACCTCTGATGCTCGTTGCAGCCATAATCAAAATGCTTCATACAGGCTCACAGCAGATGCCTCACTCCTCCACCTTTGAACTTCGTTGATTCCCTGACCTTCCACTGTGCATTTTGGCTGGAACAGTGTGTGCAGATTAGAGGGCTGTCAGATGGTATATCCCTATGAGAACGGTTAAGTAATCTGTAGATCACTGATGTTCTGTACTTGGCTTATAGCCTCTGATCTTGCCTTCAGCAGTTAACGCCCAGCTGTGACCATATGTGGGTCAGAGTGGCGGGGCCAACCCGCTGACACCTGATTCAGTCATAGATTATCAATGACATCAACAGGTTCTACCAGGCAATGTCTGTTGGCTTTAAATCATGGATGTTATGTGTTTCTTAATTAAAAACCTGGGGCTGTCACCGTTTCATTGCTGTATATTTTACGTTTCTGTCACCCCAGGAATTCTGGAGTTCTTTCACCATCAGCTGAAGGACATCATTGAATATGCTGAGCTAAAGACAGACGTCTTTCAGAGCTTAAGGGAAGTCGGGAACGCCATCCTCTTCTGTCTGCTCATCGAACAAGCTCTGGTAAGTCTATTTTTCTCTGCAAGGTCCCTGTTGTACAGTTACTGGTCTACTTGCGTTTGCTTCTTCTTCTCCTCTTCCTATTCTTCATTCTTCTACTTCCTTACTCCTTTCCTTTCCCTTCTCCCTCTCCTCCCCCTTCTGTCTTTGTCTTCATTTCTTTACTTCTCTCCATTAAATGTCTCTCTTTCGTTCTGACCTCTCCACCTTCTTTTCCCCCTGTTGTCACTGAGTGTGATCAGTGAGGGGGGGACGTTCTTCTGTAGCTGTATTGATTGCCATGATGATGTGTGGGAAAGCCGTAACCAGGGCGCCTGAAAGGTTTCTGGGAAATTTATAATGTCGATTCACGTCCTAAATCAAAACCGAAACTGTCAGGCGCCTGGTCCAAGTGCCCCCGAGTGTGTTGGATGTTTTGATGTTTTGTTCTGAAATACAACTCTATTTTTCATTTCACGCTGGCAACTACCTCAGGTGGTAAGGACTTAGGTCTTGTCGTTAGTATCACAATGACACCAAGACCGAATTTTTCTTCCTCTCCTCTGTTTCCTGGTGGTTTGGGCTGCTGTGTCTGATTTATTTTCTCTCTTTTCTCACTGTGTTAGCTTGAAGTTGGGCACACACAATTTCACCTCCAATCAGCCATGGAAGCAAAAAAGAAAAGAAATGCAGTGAAATTTAAATGTTTGACCAAATAGGCCACCCAAGTAAATAAATGAAAACTGATAGTTGATCAAGTCTTAGTAAAAGCACAGTTTCTGTCCTTGTCTTCCATGGACGGGGTGATCAAACATTTCTGTTGGTTGGTTGTTGGTTCAGTCTTGTGCTTAACTCTTCTTCCCTCATTTCTCTTCTCTGATTCGGGGAGCATGTAATGCCTGTCAACACAACACTACCTCACTCTGTCTGACTACACTGACCTCTGTGTATATAGGCTATAGGGTGCATGTGGGTTTGGATTGTGTGTGTGTGTGTGTGTCTGTCTTTGCATGGCTCTCTTTTGTCACACATCACCTTTTAGCTTAAGTTTCTCGATGCTGCATCTCTGCATTCATTTTGTGTTGTAGTTTGTTTCTTAACTAACTGTCGCCATGCCAACCATCATGGACAAACATGCCATGTAGCCAAAATCCATCCTGACGATTTACTAACTCTTAAGTAGCGTTCCTTAGAAATTTTTACATTTATGAAGATGTTCATTTTTCCATGTGCAGCATCATCACACACCTGCAGCACTCTCATTCTCACACTCCCACGCACACAGAGATACTGAATTCATCAGTCATCATCACCTCCGGCTCCCAGCATGCTCAGTTAGGGTGTTCATAAAGTGTAGGGGGGGTGAGCTTCTTGATGAAAACACTCTGTTTTTGTGCTTGAATCTCAGTCCCAGGAGGAGGTCTGTGATCTGCTCCATGCTGCCCCCTTCCAGAATATTCTGCCTCGAGTCTACATCAAAGGTATGGGAAAGAGGGAAATAATAAAAAGCTGAATCAGTTGACTCACATCGACTTCATTTCTTCTTCATTTCTTCATCCTGTTGCTTGTGTCTGTGTTACGCAGAGGGAGAGCGTCTGGAGGTGAGGATGAAGCGGCTGGAAGCAAAGTACGCCCCTCTCCACCTTGTGCCTCTAATTGAGAGGTTGGGAACCCCACAAGTGAGTTTCACACGTCTGACAAAGAGGAAAACTACAATAAATTGAAATATTTTTAAATATTTTTGTTTTACGTTATGGTGCTTTTTGTATTTTTTCATCAGCAAATCGCCATCGCCCGTGAGGGAGACCTGCTGACCAAAGAACGCCTGTGCTGTGGCCTTTCCATGTTCGAGGTCATCCTCACACGCATCCGCAGCTTCCTGCAGGACGGCGTGTGGCGTGGTCCTCCACCCACCAACGGCGTGATGCACGTCGACGAGTGCATGGAGTTCCACCGCCTGTGGAGCGCCATGCAGTTTGTCTACTGTATCCCCGTGGGCACGCACGAGTTCACAGCCGAGTGAGTAACGCCCAGCTGGTGTGTGTGCAGTTCAGCCATCCAGCGCATGTGTGCTGACACATAACCATGTAGTACCAACGAGCTAGTTGATTAACACAATATCATATGGTTATTTCTGATCCTTCTCACATGACACCACACTTTGCTCAATGACAGGAACTGTTTTTGCATGTTTCTCCTTTCTCTGGCACCATAGCACCTCACATGATAAAACACGCTTTACTTCTTTGGTCATGCTTCACTTCTCCTCAAAATTGAATGGACATCAATCCAGTAGATTTTAAGTAATCCTGTTTTAGAGACAGATACGAAAACAAAAGTTGGTGGCTAATGGTTATTGGATCAAGTTGATAAGTGCTGTGTTTTATACGCTTTGCCTCACAGGCAGTGCTTTGGTGATGGGCTGAACTGGGCCGGCTGTGCCATCATCGTGCTGTTGGGACAGCAGCGTCGCTTCGACCTCTTTGACTTCTGCTACCATCTGCTCAAAGTCCAAAGACAGGACGGCAAGGACGAGATCATCAAAAACGTGGTGGGTGTATCACAGCGTCAACATTGACCCACACACATATTTACTTCCTTTTCTTGTAGCTTTATGATTTAAATACATGCATTTTTCCCTCGACAGCCCCTGAAGAAAATGGCTGACCGTATCAGGAAGTACCAGATCCTCAACAATGAGATTTTTGCCATCCTCAACAAGTACATGAAGGCGGTGGAGACGGATAGTTCTACTGTGGAGCATGTCCGCTGTTTCCAGCCTCCTATACACCAATCCCTGGCTACCACCTGTTGAAAAAGACCCTCACATAGTACACACACACACACACACACACACACTTCCCATAGCTGTGACACTTATTAGAGGTCTAGGTTACTGAGATGACTCCCCATGGGCTGAAAGAATCCAAAGACAAATCCTTTAAAACTGTTCCTGTGTCTACAATGGCAGTTTTTGGATTCTCTCAACCCTCAGGTGTGGTTCCAGACCAGAGGTGGACGTGTATATTCACGGCTTTTTCTTTTACGATCTGTGTGGCTCTCACTCAGACTCATGCATGCCTTCTCTTATTCCCTCTGCTGCACACCTGTGGATTGGACCACTGTCACAAACTAGAGTATGTCTGTCCTTACAATCTGAAGTCCTCTTTGGCGCCACATGTTGGAAAAAATAGTCTTTCTGTTGCAGATTTCACTCTCAAGAGCTGAGACAAAATGAAATCTAACATTGTTTAAATATAAAACTAAATAATACAACAGATAACTAATTTTCTAAGTTATATAAAGTTATTTTAAGTGCAACATGGTGCTCTTATGCTACTAACAGGCACTCGAATGCCTGTGCTATCATTAAATGTGCCCCTCTATATGACCCCCCCGCTCATTTGTATAGTAACTTGATCGGCCAGGTTCATGATAAATAGTGTCTGTCACTTCTACACCTGCTTTTTCTTTTGCTTTTACTCATCTCACCTCAAGTTTGTTTTCTTTTTTTCGCTTGTTTCCGTCACATTTTAATTTAGTACCAGTTCCACTGTAAATTTCAGTGTTGAGCAAAGTGAAGTGTTGAAGTGTCGTAATTGTCCTTGTTTTTAATTCTGAATATTTTTTACTTTACGAATCCTCGGTATACTTGCCTCTCTACTACTGACTGGGAACCTCATGCTGTGTTTATTTTATTTAGTTTTTCTCTCTTTTTGTCCATTGGAAAGATTTTTATATTCTGTACAATATTATTTACAATTTGGGGAAAGGTCATCTGGGTTCAATGTGTTTGCTTTTTCATAGAGTTGAAGAAAAAAAGATTAAAGAAACAAGACTAGAAAATATCTCTAGTTTGTATAAAGACATTGCTGTTATAGATTAACTTGTTTTGAGTGTGAATGGATGAAGTTGGTCTGAAACAAACTGCACATAAAGGAACAAAAAAAATCAAAAACTAAAATGTCAGTTATAGTTAAAGGGCAGTTTCCTACATATAGTCAGTATTTACTATTGATGGATTTTTGCTTTAGATTTAGCAATGTTATTAAATATGCAAAAATGTCCCTATTTTCTTTTTCACATGAAGGAAAACCTGAATTATGAATAACTAACCTTCCCCAAAACAACCCTGTGATCTCTTTCTGCTCCATTTTGAATGAAGGACGTTTCTTTTGTATCTCTGGTGTCTTTTTATCATATTTATTCAATTACAGGTTCTTTTTCATTTAAGGATAATCTAGTAATAACAGAGGTACCAATGTATCATTTCAAAAACCTTAGCATGGCAAGTGTAATTTATGGTCATCAATGGCTCCATTTGTGACATGAGGCTTTGTTTATGATATTGTTGTACAAGTGACCATGTTTTCAAGTACAAAAAAAACGACAGAGAAATAAGTATAACATGTACAACAATGGTCCTGCAAAGGATTTGAAATTATGTTGTATTTCCAAGAAATAAAAAAAATGTTTAACTGAAAAAAAACGAGGTTGTATTTACGGTATTTGTTTTCAGTGGGTTCGACCTTTTAAGTGCAGTATTAAAGTTGTCAACAGACTTGCCTCTTCAGCTTCTTCTAATAACTGAAGTTGTGGACTAGTGGTCACTTACCCAGAGCCACTGAGGACAACAGGGAGTGAGATTTTTTTTACATTTGAATTAGTTATCCAAAATTCACTGAAATAATTTCTAATTTTGCAAACAGAATGAATAAGAAAAATTCCATGTACAGATGGTGAGGATGCTAACTGACTTTTGAGGTAGCACATGTTTATGACATCACATGTCTGATAAATTCTCAAATCTTAAGTCTCAATAATTTTTCCTTGAGACACAAATGTATCTCAAGTTTAATTAAAATGTTCTGGAATCATTATGACTTAATTCAGTTTTTCATTAGAGAACATTAAAACTTTAAGTCAAATTATAAGAATAGAAGGTAAACAAGATTGAGTTCTATAGCGCTAACTTTAGACAGTCTGAAATGTTCAGATTCCCAAATAAGTGACTAATAAACTCATACATTTAAATATTTTATACATATACAATAAATGAATAACTCACTTTTTATTTCCTTGTTTTGAAGTCATCAGGGCTGCGGGTCTAAATACCAGGAGGTGACGTAAGTGGAGGCGGGACAGCGTCGCAGCAGAGAGAATCCTGGACGCCGATTGGTCAGATTTACGTCAACGTACGTGGGACGTAATTTTGAAATTTCAGCGGTGAAGCGTCTGTTGTGAGTGACAGGCGAGGATCTGTCCGTCCGCTTCAAACTGAACACACACGGACTTCATCATGTCTTTCTCCAGAGCACCTTTGAAAAGGTTCAACGAGCACGTAGGTGAGTAACGTGAAGAAACTAGCCGCTCGTAGCATGCTGGCTAACTCTCCACCGTCAGGCTGATTGGCTCATGCTAGCTCCAGGTACCCCCGCTGCTAACGTTACAGACTGGTATTATCATGGCGACTTGGTCAAATAAAACACGCTGTAGTCGGTTACATTTGTCAAAGAACCAGGACGTGGCGTTGGTGTTTGTTTAATGCTAACATGGCTAACGGCGGTGTGCTTGTTTTGGCCGAAGGTTGTGCTCCTGCGCCCGGTGCCTATGAGATTAAACCCGGGGACACGAAGGGAGCTGTGTCTTTCGAGAAATCGGATCGGTTCAAGCCTCTGAAGGCGGGTGGGTAAACCTAACAAGCACCAATCAACCAGTGACGAAGACTTAATGAACACAGTATCATGGTTTCATTGTTCATTGATGTGTCTGCAGTCCATGGGGGTCTCCTGCCACCGCCATCACCTTCCAGGAGCTCCCTGGTGTCACCAGTCCGCAGGACTATGTCTGTGGATGGTCTTGTAAGTTTTCTATATAATAACACCAATCATATATCACACACACCATTGCCTCTATCGTGACATCATCGATCTATACCTCTGGTCCAATCTCAGGCAGACGGGTCAAGTGTAAAGAAAGAGAAGAATTCCTTCTCCGTGGAGAGGAAACAGCAGAAACTCTTGGAGAAAGAGGTGCACTTCAACCTCCAGCTATGCAGTTGTTTCCTCTTTCTTTGATTCTGTTATGTCAAGCCCTTTGCTTTGCACCCCAGTTACGGTCCCTGGTTCAGCAGCGAGGGGAGCAGGACCGCAGGCTGCTGTCCCTAGAGGAGGAGTTCAAGAAGGTGGAGGCCAAGCTGCTGGCCATGGTGAGGGAGAAGACGGGCCTCTCTGCCAGTGTTGCTACGCTTGAAAGACAGCGAGCTGAGCTCAAGAAAATCAACGAGTTTCTAAAGAACAAGGTTTGGCTTTCACAGTTGAATTCATTGAATGTATTCAAAAATCCTGGGTTCCAACATATATTTTTTAATATCTCTCAATTGTGTCCAGCACCAAGTGTGACCAACTCTGTGTTTTTTAGGTTTCTGCTGACACAACGAAAAAAAGAATAAATTCACTGACAATGGAGTTGATGGAGGCCAGGGACAGTCTGGATGTTAAAACCAAGGTATGACTTGTTTATGGTCTATCTTTGTTACTCAACAAAATACTGAAATCATTATTTATTCATAGGTAAATATGACTCTGATTCCCTCTGAGCTGATCTCTACTGTATCTCTGTGTGTTTCCAGGAGCTAAGTATCCTGCAAAAGAGCACTGAAGGTCAGCTAATGGTGCTGGAAACTGATCTGTCGGCTGCCAGGGCTACTATTACAGCTCTAAAGGACCGAAACAAAGACCTGGGTAAGACTCATGTACACATAAAAGAGAGATAAATGTTGAGAACAGAATGTGTAGATTTACTTAACCACTTTGTTTTTAAACAGAGGAGCTTCATCAAGTATCAAAAGTACAGAATGAAGAGCTGGAGATGGAGAATACTAAGTTGCATGGTAAGTTGATTCTGAATTTTGCCTAGATGCTTGATTTATCTGCCAGTGTGCTGCTTATAAAGTAGTATAAAGTAGCATATCCTTGATGTACAAAACGCAAAAGCTGCTGCAGACATGAAGTCCAGAGAACGCCTGGACTTTCTCTGGATTTTGTTTGTCATACATGAACAACACAGTGAGAGATTCTCTGCTCAGGCACACAAGCCTTCGGAGTGGTTCCAGAGGTTATGTGAAGTTCAGTGCATGTCTGAAAGGAGCTCTAAAGATTACGGTAGACAAAGTTCTTGCTTAGGTTTTGGGATTTGCTTGCTTATTATGACCCACAATTTTGTGTTGTTTTCCAGCCGTGATACGAGAGTTGAAGGAGGAGATCCAGGTCTTGCAGGGATACCTGGATGCAGCAAATGACCAGATGCAGGTTATTTTTTACAGCCTTTATAATGGAAATCATCCAAAAGTTGACATTCATGGTGAATAACAAGGTTTTTCTATTTGCAGGATCTTCGCTTGGCGCTTCAAGAAAAGACACAAGAGAACGCTGATGCAGGTTCTCATCTGGAAGAAATAAAGTAAGCAAATACCCAAGGGTTTCTCCAAGAATCTCAACTGTGCATTATGACACACTTATTTGTTACTTGTTTGTTCCACAGGCAACTCCAAACCAAACTGGAGCAGCGTGCAACTGAGCTCGGAGCCACTGAAGATATGCTGAGACACAAAGAGGAGGAAGCATCGCTGTTCCAGCAAGAGCTGCAAGCGTCAAAGGATGCTTTATGGGAGGTGGAGGAGAGGCTGGAGTACCAGGAGCAGGAGTTGAAGTCTGCGCAGAAGTCAGTGCGGGACATCGAGGAGCAAATGAAACTGGCCAACCAAGAAGTTCACGACTCCCAAGCAACAGTTCGGCAGCAGGAGGCGGAGCTCGCCAGACTAAGGGAGGTTCTCAGACGGACGGAGAAGGAGCTGGATGAGAGAGTGGCTCATCTTGAACAGCGGTGTCTTTACTCAGAGGAAGAGAGAAGTGCGTTCACCACGATCCAATGAATGTGTGAATTTGAAATATCACAATGAATTTACATGAATGAGGTGCATTTTTTGGTTTGATCTTAGGCAAGACTCAGGAACAGGGGCTGAGGAGGGTGCAGGAGTTAAAGACGGAGCTCCATTTGCTACAGGAGGTTCAACGAGATGAGAAAAAGAAACAAATCCAGCTCCAGCAGGAATACGATGCCCTTACCGAGGAACTGGCAAAAGAAAAGGTTGCACAAACATTTTTTCTTCTGTGGCAAATTGATTTTAGATTAGCGCAGTGACACTAATGCTCCAACCTACACATGTTCCCACAGGCACTTGTAGATTCGCTGTCTGTGCTGGTGGAACAAGAGCGGGAGGAGTCGGAGGAGAGAATGAGACAGCTGAAGGAGGAGATGGAGGAGGTTCTGGGAGAGCTTGCTATCTTGGAGGAGCAGGAGCAGAGTAAGCAAGAGGTGGTGGACAAAGGTCAGGAGGCTCTCCAGAGACAGCATGATGAAAACAGTGAGCTGGAGAGACAACTGAGTGACGCTAGGGCACTGCTGGAGAGGTGAGCACCTACAGGGCAAGTGCATTGATAACTGTTCACAGAAATGAAATAGTGAAGGTGAAACTTTGTCCTCGGAATGTTTGAAGCTCAAGAATCCAGGTTGAAGATGTCTTCCTCACTCCACCTTTTGTTTTGAGCAGCTGTATATATACCATCCCAGTATACACCAAATTTAATGCGGAGAAAAATATAATTGACAGGTTGGCAGCCCATCAAAGGACCGACGCAGACTGTCTATTTCTTTCTGAGCAATTTAAAGTTTGCAAGTCACCTCATCCTCGTCTTTGGAATAAGGGGAACCAGGTTACTTGGAGGGGAACATCTTTGTGGGGGTTTTATTTGCGAGCAAAGTAGAAACTGGCAGAGAGAGAAAATAGCAGGCTTGACACTCAGCAAATCTCTTGTGTCAAATTTGAACTGAGGCTGGCAGTCCTTTGATGTGCCGCTGCAACTGGCTGTGATTTCATAACAGAATTTGTCAGTTTAGACAAGAGGTTCCCAGGCGTTTTTTGTCTGTCAAACCCACACAGCCCCATCAGACAAGCTCAGATATCTCTCCACTGATATCACCATCATGCTGCATACATACACTACATACATACTGCATACATCATGCTGCTGACAGTTCATCTTTAACACCACTTAGTAATTTGTTAAACCAAATGTAGTTTATTAGTCAGCTTCCCAGCCCAAAGGAGTGTGGTAAAAGTACCTCTGGTTCTGTTTTGTTTATAAAACAATATAATTAATTACAATAAAACAACTCACATATCCACTTTTAACACATGAAACTTGTGCTTGACAATTTTTAGTAAGAGCGCTGATGTGGCAGCTTTGAAAGAGGAGCATTTAGCTGCAATGGGACAACTCAAGGAAGCGCACACTGACTTGCTTAACAAGATGGGGGACATTGTCACAGAGCTTGAGAGGTGAGCGTCTGAGTTCAGCTCAGTATCTGTGGAACATCAGTGTGATTTGTGTTGGCATTTAGCTTAAGATTCTGTCTGTGTACGTTTCTCAAAGCGCTTGTCTGACTTTCCAGCACCAAAGATGCTCTGAGGGAGAAAGAGAAGAGACAGAAAGAACAAGAAGAAGAGGCGGAGAGAGTGACCCAGAAGATGAAGGTGGAGATGGACAAAGTGGTGAAAGAGAAGGAAGAGGAGATCAAGCGAGTGAAGAAGGGACTGGAGGAGAGCCAGCAGAGACAGTTAGCTGAGGAAACAGCCCAGGTGGAGAGTGCAAGGTAAGCTTTAAATTCACTTTTAGCCTGGGTCGGAATAAATGCACTTTTCAACCTTTTAAATTTCTTTTTTCATCGACTCGATAGAATGTTGCTGGAGGTGCAGACTCACCTGGCACAGAAAGCTGAGGAGATAAAGGCTATGGAGTTGAACCATGCAGACCTGATCAGTCAGCTGCAGCAGGAGCTACAGCTGCAGACAAAGAAAAGAGAAGATGCTCTGGGGCAGCTCGAGGAACAGAGAGGTCAGAGTGTTACTCTGCTCCAAAATGAGAAGGAAAAGGCGCAGAAACTACTTCAGGAGGTCAGCCTGGCAAAAGAGGAAATAATGGAACAGCTCCGACGAGAAAAAGAAGAAAGGGCTACAACTCAGACAGCCCTTCAGGAGAATATGGGAGCACTGGAGGTTGAAAGGAAAGACCACCGGCAGGTCAGGTCAGAAGTGCTCAAACTACAGGCAGAGCTTGAGAGAGCAGACAAGGAAAAAGAAAGTCTTGTGTCTCAGGTTCAGCTCAAAGAGCAGTCCAGGCTCATTCTGGAAAATCAACTAAATGTGGCAGAGCAGGACAGAAAGCAGCTTCAGTCTTGCCTAGATGATGTCAAACAAGAGTATGTGAGCTCCCACACCCAATTAGATCTTGCCGAGGCCCTGCGGTGCGAGCTGGAAGAAAAGCGACAAGACAATCGGGCTCTGCAGGAGCAGGTGGAATTACTGTCTCAAGAGAAGGTTACACTGCAGTGGGAGATGGAGGAGCAGCGACAGGAACTACAAAGAAAAATATCTGAAGTGCAGGAAAACAGGTATGTGTGTCTTTCACCTCTTAAACCCCCTGGGATTATAAATGTTTTGGGTGTTTGGGCTGAGCTTGGCCATGCGAGGGAACACACTGTGCACACATTGTTCTCAATCTGATTGGCCAAACCACCTCTGGAGATGTTTAGAGACGCCATGCCGTGATCACATTGAACACTCGTAAACTCACATACAATATGAGGGTGATAATCCCATATTGATAGCAGTTGTCAATATAATATAGTTTAAATCCAAAAATTGTTACCCAGATACAATATGGGTACATTTTTTTTGAGCCAGTGCAAATTGAGTCTGTTTCATCGTTGTTTTCAGCCCCTGTGTTACGTACCTATTTGATGTAATATTTGCTAATTTAAACTCTTCATTCCTTTTTGTGTAAGGTCCCTGAGTTCAGAGAGACACTGGAAGCAACAATATGAAGAGCTCTTTGCTAAAGTCAGGCCTTTCCAGGTCAGTGATTTCCACATTAATTAGGTAACTTGTCAGATCACTACAGAAAATATGTGTTATGTGAATTTATCAAAGGTTAGAGATGAAAACATCAATCTACTCGACTTACCCATAAGGAGCTTTTTGGTGTCAGCTTCACTGTGTCTTGTCAGACTCACTTCTCTCCGGCTCATGCACAGTTCACATAAAACAAACTGATTAAATGCACTGTGCAATTAAAAATAAGCCAGGCACCAAACAGCAGACAAAATTAGCACTAAGCTGGTGACAAGGTGAAAAGTAATTACTGATAAAGACGTCTCCCCTTTCTTCTGTAAAGACAAAAAAATAAATCCATAACGTCCTGGATTCAGCGCTGCCATCTTGTGCTGGTGAGGTCATTTGGAATCCACACAGTAGTGATTATGTTGTGGAGAAAGTATCAAGGTCCTGCTGATACACCTGCCCAACCAATCTCAGCTGCCAATTATCACATCTCACCCTGTTCCTATGACATCATATAACTTATTAAAAACTGAAACTGGAGGAGCTACCTGAAGTACATTCCCTGGTGAGCAGTATTGTTTGCCCTCAGGTATGTTGGGTTTTTCAGATGACCCAAACTTGAACTCCTTCCTGCTTTTTTATAGCACTGTCTTCTGAACGGGTTGTTGCACTGCCACCATGTGGTCAAAACAATAAATTCATGCAAGCCTAACCAACATTTCTGAGTGATTTAAAACCATGATGTTGGTGTGCCCTCAGGAGCAGCTCAACGCGTTCGCAGCAGAGCGTAACGCACTGCTCAATGAGAACGGGGCCAACCAGGAGGAGTTGAACAAATTGTCGGACGCGTACGCTCGCCTGCTAGGCCACCAGAACCAGAAGCAGAAGATCAAACATGTGATGAAGCTGAAAGATGAGAACATCTCCCTCAAACAGGTAAAACCCAAGATACTGGAGCAGCACTGCTACACACTCGCAGCCAAAGCACATGTACGTCATCCCCCTTCCACCTGACTGTGTACATGTATATGTGTGTGTTGTACTTAGGAGGTGTCTAAGCTTCGCGCCCAGGTTAGCCGGCAGAAGAGTGATCTGGAGCAGCTGAAGTCAAAGCTGCCCGGTGCTCCGCAACGCAGGTTTGATCCCTGCAAAGCTTTCCAACACGACAAGGAGAACAGGCACACTGAAGCCAATGAACCTCTTAAAGAAGGTAAGCAGTATGCTGACCTCTCATTGCAACTCCCTGAACCTTTGGCCATATGACAAGTAGCAGACAGAAGAGTTCAGCAGCATTTTTTTCAAATTCACGATCATCTTATTTCACCTAATTCTGCGTTTGTTTTGTTAGGGAATCATTTCGCGTAATGGAGCTCTTCTGCAAAACAAGAACTGGGAACTAATTGGCTAACAAATGATAATTTCCAAGGTTTGGACTTTTGAATACTTAACCAACCTCCTAACAAGTGTTGTCTGCATTTCCCCCATATCAAAGCATTACAGCCTTTTGTACTCAGTTTGTTGCCTAATGAGCCGGAGAATTTATCTGTATAGATTTTTAAAAGAAATGTTACTATGGGATCAGCGTGTGAAAATAATGAGGACATAGAAGCACTGTTGGCTTAGAATTGTAATATGCATTTTGAATTTTATCTTTTTTTTTTAGACATAGCAACAGAAGCAATAAGTACTTTGGTTGGAATAGCTCTTAATGAACCTTTCTTGTTTGTAAATAAAGACAGATTTTAATACTCTTCTTAAACACAAATGTTTCTGAGGTTTTTTTTTTTTTTTGACTTCACAAACATATGCGTACAAAGCCTTTATGGCTGGTGTCTCATTGGCCATGTCTGTCCTCAGCCAGTAGAGTGCACTCTAGGACTGCAGCCGCAGGTTGTGGCTCAGCACAGGGCTATGACAGCTCATCTCTCTCCCACACTATATGCCAGCTACAAAGACCACCAATTCACATCTCTGCAGAGAAGAGCCTTGGGTTATGGGTCATGAAGCTTTATTTCCTTCATTCGAGAAGACATAGCCAGCAAGTATTTGAATCCAGGACATTCTCTATGAAGTGTCTCATGGTGGAGTGGCGAGTCAGTCGCAGTAGCCTTCAAGGTGGTAAATGCTGCATGGCTTATGGCAGCATTGCTCCACTATGCCTCTCTTCACCTTGGGCTCTTTGCGGCCAGACAGGGCCCTCCACAGCCGCTGCTCCTCTCTGCCTCTTCTTGACAGGAACCCTTTGAGGTGGAGAAAGTTTGCAGTTAGCCAAGTGTTGAATCGTGCCGCCGCTTCACAAACCCTTCTGGTTGCTCATACTACTATTTAGACTGTTTACGCTTTAATGGAGCGTTAATGACTGTAATCTGATATCTGCAATCCGTTTAGTCCCATTGGTTTCCATTTCAAGGGGAGATATGACGGAGCGCCAGCAGAGACATGTTATTGCTGACACCTTGGAAGTTAACTACAAAACATCGAAGGAGGGTTTGAGGCCAAAGATTCAAATAATGCGTGTTGGGAATAACTTTTTCACAAGCGCAACATTTGTGTTTATTGGATGTGTCATATCGTAGATGTTGAAAGCAACAATGAGAAACCAAAAGTCTGGCTCCACCAACGATTCAAAACAGGCCAGCGAGAGGTTTTGCTCACTAATGATGGTTCGTACAAATACATAGTTTTAGTTCAGTAAAGTCTCCAGCACGCTGTCCCTCAACATTTTCCTCCAGCTAGCATCCAAATTGGCATTCTTATTAGACAGTCTGGACTTTGAGCGTGGAGCGCAGAGACCACGGAGACAAAGCCAGGCTGAGGTTTCGGGGGGCAGGGGGGTGGCGTGCTGTTCCTTTGTAAACACCAAACATGAACGGCACAATCACAACTTATTTGTCAAAAATCAAACAAAAAAAAAGACAACTGTTCCCATATAACACAGACCCTACCGAGCAGCTGTTCCAGATCCCGCTTGTAAAGTCGATTTGGACTGAAGAAAAATCCCCGTTCCCCACACACAAAGTAGAGGGCGTCCACCAGGCGGGAGCCACACAGGTGCTGAGTGGGGGCCGATGACATCCCCCGAGAGTAGAGCACAAGCAGCAGCATTAAGGACACCGCACATGGTACCCTGGCCATAGGACAGAGACCTCTAGGGCAGAGCACAGAACAGGAAAGTTCACATGAGCTGGCACCTTTCAGATCTAATCTTTATTTAGTTTCAAAGACAGAGTTGGACCAAATCTGTCTATTAATAGTAAATTCCTCAGGGCCCGGTGGTGGAGGGGTAAAGGGTGAAGTGATGTTTTAATTTCATCTGATCTTTTCTTGATGACACTGAAGCATTACCAAACCCCTATATCTCTCGATATAGATGTTTGCTGGTGTTCGCTATGATATTCCTCCACATAGCTCCAGGCCTTGGGAGTATAATAGCACAAAGAAAACACTGAAGGCACGCAGCAATTCCCCAACTCAAAATAAGGGCTTTGAAGTGAGCTGGAAACTGAATAATTTATTCTTTCATTGAAAATCAAAGGCCAGGATGAAAAACTGCAGTTGAAACAGGGTCTGTGGAAAAGTCACTGGATGGTATCAGACTCAAACTCTCTAAATCCTGTGAAACTGCAAGTGAGCAGGTAAAAAAAAGTACCATTAAGAACAGGCATGAGTTCAGAAGTGCCTCTTAATGACCCATGTGGTCATCAAGCCAGGCTTTGATGGGGCGAAGTGGTAATTTTACTTCTTCATTGTTTGGGCGAAACTCTGTTATGTAGCTATATATCTACAAACAGCATTTTAAGGATGGGCCATCCAAGGTGCTTCTCCACATTGATCTACGTCTGCTTCAGTTCTGTCTCCTGGTGACCTTATTTCATCTCAACACCATCAGGTAAAAGCTAAACCCTGTGTGTTCAAAAAGCATTGTGGGTCAGTGGTTCCCCAAGGACGGCCCCCACCTGGCTGTCCTACTTAGCAGCTAGCTCTCAACTTGGAAATGATCTGTCCCAAGATTTGGGAATTAATATTATTATTAGTGACCGCCTCTGTCTGATGGACATGCTGCTGCATTTGAAGTTCAGCCCCTGTTTCAAGGTGAAAATATATTTAGCAGTCATTTAGCAGCTATATAGACCTGTAGTAGACATCTTATGGTGTGCTACAGATTATTGGATGGAAAAATGAATCATTTTTACAGTGTCTTTAACAATGCACCTGTGCCAGGCATTACAACATTGGCAGAGTGCTCTTTCTGGCCCGCCACTCCTCTATCCCTCTTGGGCGCATGCCAGGCGTCTTGGCACAGCCGATCGGTTGAATTAAAGAGCCCTGCTTGTGCTACTCTTTACTTTCACCCGGGTTATTGTACATAAACGTAAAAAAAGTAGAAATCGCGAGGCAATGGAGAGAAACTTGCTTACCTGGGTTTGAGCCCTTGATGCAGCCGAGCAGCTTGTAGCCGTAAATGTGGGCCTACAGGACTACACCGGTACAGAGAACATCTCCACTTGGCTACCTTTGCCCTTTTTAACTCCCCACGTCCACCTGGCCTTTGTCACTCTCAGTGGAAAGAGCTGTGGTCCTCTCATTAACACACCGAGCTGTAAGCACGCTGAGCTGCTCTTGAGTGGCACTAAGTCATTTAACTGAGTGTATACCAACAGCGGAGTTGGGATAAAGTTGAGAAGGAACCCTCAGTGATACCCATTTCAACCCCTGCTGTTTGGTGTCCTGACTGGCACCGATGACAGGCTCACAGACAAACACCATATGCCACGTCCTGATCACATAGCGTAGCTTAGAGGCTTATTAGTGACCACTAGTGGAGCCTTTTAAGATGGAGCTTTGTGCACACAGTTAATGCTCATTAAATCGTCGGCCTGTCTGTCTAACCCTTCCCCTCTTTAAAGAAAGAATCCGTTTTTTTTTTTTTTTTTTTTTTAGGACCCATTTGTATTATCATTCATTGAAAGGCATTCCTTTGTGTAAAGGCAGTGCGAGAAGTGTTTTTGTGTGTGTCAGTCATGTGTTATGCCTCAGTTCTGTTCAAAAATTGAATTCTTTAATGAAAGTGGAATAATGTGTGAGGGGTCAGCAGTGTTGTGTGCTCATCCTTGTGATTCTTGTGAGGGAAGGTTGGTCTTCAGTCCTCAGAGCTGTTTTATTTCATAGGTTCTTACTTGCACATCATGAGCAGCAGCAGATGTCCTTCTGTAATGAGGCTGGGACAAATTTAGACGAGAGGTGACACACTATAATTTTATATCAACTGACGACTCAGTTGTCAAACTCTGAGGATGCTGCACAGCTGTGTGTAACCACCTCTGTGTCTCCGGGGTTTCATTTAACCTTTAGTGGATCCAGTAAAACTTGATCGCTTTCCCGATATTTTTTTTACTGATTTCAAATGTGCACTGGCTGCATCATCGTGGTTATACAACCATAACTGGCAACTTTTTTAAAGCAACGTTCTGAAATGATAGATTGAATTGCTCTCGAGAGTTTGTTCTCAAGCTGCAGGAAAAAAAACATGCATGTACACGAGTATCACAAATGGTGTCATTTTGGCTGTCAAATGCAACACTGAATTTCAGGAGCTACATTTTCACCTTGGATCTGAACCAGCACACGATAATCCCATTTTTAAATGACACATATTTCTGTTATTTGACTTTACAAATACTCCTTAAGAACAATCTCTTGAAAATTCCTCAGACTGGCCCGAGCTGTCACATCCTATCAGCTCCTGGAGCTCTCGCCTCATGTTACGTTAACCTTTCCTCATGTCCTCCGCACATCACGTATGTAGATTTGTATTTACAGGCTGCTTTATCTTTCCTTTCTCATTACTGGAAATGCTGGCTGTGCCTTTTGATATGTATATAGTGCTTTAAATCAAAGTGTGCAATACCTCGGTTTCATATGCAGCTCAATCTACCTTGTGCTGCTTGTTGTTCCATTTATTTTTCATTGGAGACTACACCAACAACAAAAATGTCCCACTAATGAAAAATGCTCTTTGAAAGAAATGCCAACAAGGCTATTCATGAGAGGAATGTTTCAAAATCTAATTTCTGGTCCGTATGGTCCAGGGCTGTGATGTTACACTGCGTTTGAAAGGGGAAAATGCAATAAGCCTGCATGCTGACCCCTTGCTGGGATGGATGTGGAGTCCTATTTAAACAGTACAGATATGAAAATGCAGTATGCACACCTCTGAAATATCAAACGGCAGCCATCAAGTCATAGATGGACAATATGTCTAAACATATCCCAAATCATCTCTCTGGAGATTGGTGATTGCCATGATACATTTTATCATTTTTTTCAATATCAAATGTTTTCTCCTGAGTGAAGGTTGTAGGTTTAAACTCTTTAAGAACAAAGATTGACGTGTTTTTGTTAAACTTTGTTATATCACTATGAATAAAAATCATATTAGAGTCATAATAGATATTGGTTGTTTTCCAGGTCCGTCAAAGACTCATCAACTCTGAGTTCAGCTTGTTGTTAATTTATTTTCCCTCAAGCTAATGAGCAGAGTGAAATTAACATTGCATTTCTGATGTATAGAATCTGATGTTTGATGTATTGTATAAAATTTCATCATGCAGACATGATTAAATATTTTTTGAAGAATGGCACTCAGAGAGAACATCCCTCAAGGTCCAACAGTCTCCTTACGAAACCTCATTTGAACTCACTCTTGGGCTTAAATATCAATCCTCTTAATGTGTTGGTTTTTTTTTTATCACAGAGATCTATGAGACAAACTGGAGGAAATTAAATATTCAATCCGCCCTCCTGATTCAAATCTGACCAAAGTTAGACGGGTTCAGTCCTGACCCTTCTTTCACCGTTCCACAAAGTTTAGTGGAAATCCATCCAGGGGTTTATTCATAGTTCTGCGGACGAAGGAACAATGATCAACAGTGGATTCTGTTCATTTGCTTTTGTGTAATCTCTCACAAACAGAGGGATAGAACACAGAACCTCCTTGGTGGAGGTATACAAAGTAAAACAAAGTGTTCTATCCATTTGCATTAAAGTGGCACTGTGAAAAAAAACTGGCAACAGACGATAATGTCTTTTAAAGGACACGGTGCGTCTAAATGAGTTGTAGGAGGGCCGGCCTGTTAATGAAAGGACGGTCTGCGGAAATATGATAAAAGACGAAGGTGGGAGGAAAGCTTCCCAGCACAGTGGCACTCCGATTTGAAAAGGTGTTAAATGTAGAACCAGGAAAGGTCCGACTTTGCCATGCTTTGAAACTTGTTCCTCGAGGGAGCGGAGCAAAGCTGTGAACAACATCCTCTTTGCCCCACTTGCATGGCTGCTTCAAACACACACATCAAATAGCAGAGGACTGGCAGCGCCCCAGACATGCAGAGACAGACAGAAGTCGGGTGGAAAGTCGGCTGGGTCCCCAAGGTGGGGGAGTTGCGTAACTCGTCTTCTCTTCTGCTGCGTTTGAGCAGATAAAAGGAAGTGCAGAGTTCAGCCGAGTGAGATGTTGTTAATCTGCTCTGATAGTGAGTCTTTTCACTCCCATAATTATCCCAGACTTTCTGAGGATGGAAGCCGAAGAGACTTAAAACATTAAAAAAAAAAAAGGATCTTTGACTGACGCAGCAGACAACAGGAACAGCTTGGATCGTTATGTTTTTATGCGAGGGTTTGAACCGTCAGAAAGAAGGAGTGATGAAACAGATTTCCATGAGTCAAGTCTGAGAACGGGATGGTGATACGGGGGCTCCACCAAGACTCATCTGCGCTGAGATAGAGCTAATCTTTGAATATTGAGCGAACGCAGAAAATCTCTAAAAAGTCTAAAAAGAGAGCGCGTCGGGGAAAAGAAGTTGAGAGCTTCCTGTTATTTAGCAAGGACAAACAGTCTGGACCATGGACGGTCGAGTGTCCCTGTCATACTGCAAAGCATTGTCTGCGCCTACATGCAAGAGACAGGCTGGACGCGTCGGCCTGTCCCTGACACTGACCTCTATGTGTGTCATGGCCTGCTGCCTCAGAATCCTGACAGAACGGTCCAAGTTCCACAAAACGCTCGTGTGTGTCTGTGTGTGTGTCATTGCACCCTCCTGTCCTGCCACTGACAGTCACTAATGCAGTACTAACCTCTGTCATGACCTACTTTCTTATGCCACCTCTCTGTCTTGACCCTTTAAGAACACACACACCTTCATAATGAATGAAAGACAAGAGATTTATTAATTCAAAAACATTAAAAAAAGTGAACGCCATTCATCACACGCACACACACAAACACACCCGCTCAGACAGAAAGGGGTGTTTGAGCAGATTAGAATTAGAGGTTGACAGGACGGGTTGGGAAACAGAGCTCTGCAAGCCCAGTGTCTGACAGCTGAGAAAATGACTACATGTTATAAATGTGACACGTCCCCGAGAGAGGGGGGTGGGAGGGGGAGCAGGACAGGACCGAATGATGGCCAGTTTGATTTTCAGGCCAGAAAATAGATTTCCATTGAAACCCTCATGTGACTGCCGCCTTTTGCAAGTTGCGCTCGGTGCGAGACAAGAGACTTTTATTTAAAATTGGCATTTTCCCGTGTGCGTGCTTTCGTTTGACGGATTGATGAGGAACAGCCTCGCTTCTCTCTCTGAAGGGAATTCTTTACTTCACGCCACATCAGGAGGGAGCAGGATGTTGTGTGTCTTCATAGAGTGACCTCCCCAACTGGGTGTTATAACCTCTCTATGCGCCAATGAGCAGAAGTAGCGGCTGGAAATGTACGCAATCTTCTCCATTTCTCAGTGACACAGGGTGTTGATTCATCTGGACAGGGGAGTGACGTGACGCGGCCGCTGGTTTGTTGAAGTCGACAGAGTTGGAAATCAATTTTATGATTGCATCCATCTCGAGATGCCGCTGCCTGTGATTGACTGTGCATTGGCACCGGGAGCCAGCGTGAAGCCGGCGGAGCTGGAGAAATCTCATTCAAAATCTGTCACGGCGATAATAATTTCATTTAAAATGAGCTTTATTGGCTCTGTGTTTTTGTAAGCATTTAATATAAAGTTGATAATTGATATTTCACTTTTGGGCTGCTTTTGACAACATTTGACAAAAACATTTCCTCAGTTTTAGGCATCCAAGAGCAGCAGTGCAGAGAGAACTTAAATGTTTCGTTACATGGCAGAGAACACGAATGCTGAGGGAAAATTAAGCTTTGTCAAAAAACTTCAATGAGTTAATTAGAGCGGAGGAGAGGAGGAGAGGAAAAGGGAACAGAGATCCCAGTTTATTCAATGTGGAGCATTAACGCCAACAGCAATTTTCATGACAACCATGTGACTGTTGAATCATTTTAACTGACTGCTTTTAAAGGACTGCTGCACCATCACCACTGCATGACTGGACCTTTCTGCTCTGCACACACACGCTTTAAAGCGATCTGACGGCACTCTCAGCACTATGTACTGAAAATGACACCAGGTTGGTTACTTTAGGGAGCTTCTGTTTGTTATGTACATTTAATGTTTATTTCATCTGTATACTGAATGGCCTCATTTATAATTTGCTCCTTTTGTAAATTATGTTTATAGTTCCTGCTTTAAGGGTACTTGCACTTAATGCGAAATCCATCTGTATAATATGTGAATAGTACACAATAGTACTCAACATGCATATGACTCCCCTGTGAATTATAGTCTCACATGTAAACTGTCTTAATCTGTATATACTGTTTATTTATTCTAATTTATATCTTTATAACTTCTGGTCAGATGCTGAACTGCATTTCGTTGCTCTGTACTAATCTAATTTGACCCAAAATAACATAAATCAACTTCGTACAGACTGGAGAGGAAAAGTCAGGGGATCGCCATTAGGGATCTGTGGGCAGCCATATTTACATATCTACTAAATTCAATGTAAATCCAGAAAAAAGCTGTTGATACTTAATTTCCCAAGTAGTGGAAGAAGAGCAAAATTGACCATGATGCAACTGCTAGCATGGAGTCAAATAGTATGAGAACATGGCAGTGTTTGTGTATGTTTGAATCATTCTCAGTGGAAATGATCTTGCTGCGTTATGCCAACGTTTTAATCATGGGAAATATTTAAGATTTTATCCAAATCTGCCTTGCAGTAGTGTTTGAGTATAGATGGAAGTAAATCTGGGGGATTATTGCTAAATTGTGCACAGCCACCTGTTCTAACCATTGTCTAGAGTGTGTTTGTGTGTATTTGTGAGCGTGCATGTGTGCACGTGTTTGCACCAATCGATCCGGCCGGTATCATCCCCCTGAGTCCCCCCCCCCCCCGCGCTCTTAGAGATAAAGTAGAGAAAGCAGACCTGCAGCCAGACGTAAGAGTGGGATTAACAACAGGCGCTTATTTGGGAGAAGAAAAGAGGCAGGAGCTAAAGATGGAGGGATTTCAACACTTTTCATTATTTCGGTGAGAATGTGCAGCAGGTACTGTCAGGGAAAGGTCAAAATCAATCAACCCAATGTTCTCTGCCAACCAGCCTCAAATTGCATATTGACTTGGAGCGAGTCTCTCCACACCAGTGCATTCGATGCATGTTGACAACTGCCGAGCTTCAGAGGAGCTTCTCAGGAGCTGCATCTGTTGGCTGTGGATGGGTTTCTCAGCAGGTTCTTCATCTCAGTCCTTCCCTGTGTTTTATCTTCCTGCAAAACTTTCTCTCATACATTGTATGAGTGCGAGGGAGGGAGGGAGGGAGTGGTGCTGTGGTTGTGGAGCGGAATGCCAAGCGTGTCCATGTTTGTGTGTAGGCGCATGTTCACCTGACGCCTGAGAGTTATCTCGATCTGTAAGTGTCTGGTATCTGCAGGAGCTGTCAGGCCGATATACATAAGTGTTGTGCTGTTGCAGGGGTGGGCTGTACATCGCCTTGTTGGCTTCCACAGGGTTCGCATATAGCATGTTGAACAGCAGGTAGTACAGCTTTGATATGTTGATGAGGACCTTTCATGTTTTTGTGCGTGTGTCTGTGGGAGATTGTGTGTGTGCGTGTGTGTGTGTGTGTGCGCCTGCACGTTTCAATCCTTTGCTCGAGAGCAGAAGGGAGATGCTTCAGATGTGTCGTCCTTTCATTCCACGGTCCTACCTTGAGTTAAGAGGATCCCATGGCAACTTAACATTTCATTGTGACTTGCCACAGATAAAGATTGAATTATCTGTGTTCTCCTTAAATCCCCATTCAATTTTTTTTTTAACAGGGATGAAAGATTTTGTCTGTGGAGCCTTGGGAGCTGTGTACCCTGCTGTTTGGTAATATCTGAAATTAATTCCTCCACCCATCCCGGGTGAGCCTCAGCAATTCAAGAGCGGTGTCAGATCCTTGAATTGAGAGTTTACTGAAAGGCCTTTGTGATAGTGCTTTTTTTTTATTAGGCATAATCCCATTTATCGTTACTGTGTCCTATTGCACACACTGGTTTGTGCCCAGACAACATTTTATATGTGACGACCCCCCCCCTCCCGTGCAGTTGGAGGATAATTCTTTGAACTAAAAGCAGAGGACTTCCTTCTGAGTCACCACAGAGAAGAATTTCAAGGAACAGAAGGCATTGTGGGAATGGAGAGAGGTGAAAACAGAGGACTGAGTTTTTTGGGAAACTGCTCAGGAATACTTAATGCTTTCCAGCTAAGGGTTGCTCCATAATTCAACAGAATGTGGTCCTGAGCATTCCATTATACACACACACACACACACACACACAATACGACTGGCCTTTGGCCTCGCTCAGCTTCGTTGCCTTGGGATGTCATTCATGCAGAATCTTATTCTTTATTTTATATATATATCTATTTAGTTCTTTCTTACATATAGTGAAAATGTTTGTGAACACTCTACATCATACAACAGCAAGCAATCGATGCAATTAATAACCATTCGGTGTTGACCAACGTTTCTGTCTATATTCACATGCTAGGTGCCAAGGGGAGCAGGTGGTGTGCAGATGGTTTGTCGGAGCTTTTTCCTGGACAAATGGTGAAAAGCTGCAGCTGAGACGGTGTAGAGCCACAAGACTGGAACAAGTTACAAGATGCTAATGAACTTTGACGACTAACGAACTGCAGAGAGAATTCTTTGTCAATATGACTGACATGTTGTGACTTTTCATGGTTTAATTATCCATCTTCACACGACTGTCCTCTGACGCCACTCTCAGGGTCCAGCCATCCATCCATATCTGAGATCAGGTTGTGTAATCCTCCAACACTATAGCTATCCTGAAATGATGCAAGAACCACCTTAAGGGGATAGTCACAGAAAAACGTAAACTGTCATTGTCCACTCCCCACTATGCAGATGGGGGGGTGAGGGAGGGGCCTGAGTCGACAAAACACTTTCGGATTCTCAGGGGATTTTCAAGATTACGTTATCAAACATGTTGTTTGACCTTGACACATGGTTCCTTACCTTTATTTCTGGAGTTGCATTGAAATACACATGGCTCACATCAGTATGGCAGGAGCTTCCAACCCTGACTGTGATACTGTCAGAGCATAGTGGCAAATTTTTGATCTGATTTTAGATATTAGAGCAGCTCAAATGAAACACAATGCAAGATTTGCTCTTGACTATACTGAGGCTCCCCCTACAGGTGGAATGCATTATTTGATTTGGTTTAAGCACTGTATATGTTGGGATCTTTATAACAACAGGTCACCAGGTCAGCATTTTCCTTCTTGTGTGAGCCATCCTTTGGCCTCTTGAAAGCTAACTGTGCTCAGGTATTCTTGCTTGTTGTGTTTCTCTGTCACTTTCTTTTCTCTTCTTCTGTCCTCTTCGCTTAGTGCGGAGGCTCTGCCATGCTGTCCTTGAATGAAGAATGGATAGCGAGTTGTCTCCTATTGCAGCTAGCTCCGGCTCTGGTTGTTGTGTTTGTGACGTTTGCCATAAAGCAGTTTGTCATTTTCCAGCACGGCTCACCAGACTTACATGGTGCAGTAAGAGGTGTGCAGTGAGTGCTGTGGCAATGACACATCTCCCTATGATACGTTTGTGAACCACTAAAGTGATATTGAAGGAGCTATTTTTAGGTAAAAAAGCTACCTCTTGTTGCTGTATGGTTTCAGTTCAAGTGTGCTGGACCGGCACACTCGCCATGTTTATAAAAAATGGTTGAAGGTTAAATGATTGCTGAAACATTTTTCAGTTCTGCACAGAGGGCAGAAAACAATACACTTTGGAGGATTCTGTCTTTTTTTTCAAAATCTGCAAAAGCTGCAGGAGTCACCCCATGACGCTGTGGCAGATGTAAACGAGAAGAAACATCTGTCAGAGGCAAAGCTCGGCCTCCCAACTGTAGGAGAGGCAGAGCTCACTCAGAGGCAAGGAAGAAATATTAGCTCTGCAGCCTTCACAGTAACCGCAGGCTAAAGGACGGCCCGCGGATTGAAATACGACCCAGAACATGTGTTAGGTTCAAGATTCCACGTTTAAGCATTGTAACGGGCAAAAGAAGAGCTTTAATAAAGCAAACAGAGCCGATGATTTAGTGCAACCAACCTGACTTGTCAAAGAGGCAATCCTTCTAATAGAACCAGTCTGATTTATCGCCAAGACTCTCCACAATAGAGACTGTAATGGGCTTTATTCATATTTTTATTTTATTAAACACGGTGAAAGGGGTCATGGTGGCCATTAAGTTGATTAACGGCATGTGTTGGGTAAAGAAGATGCCGTAAAGCCTAAAAGTTAATGCTGTCATCTGTGGGCTGCCTTCCTGATGGAGTGGGAGGGCCCACACGCAGCTAATAGACATAATTCAGCCAGGTAATGCCGGATCACTGGGGGACAAGATGGATATCACTTGGGAATGTTATGGGGTGTGTCGTGGTGCAGCGACACATTTACGCAGGTTATTTATGCTCCATAATGAAGAGCATAATGAAAATTGGACACAACTATAAATATGAGCGGGGAAAGTGTAATGCTGAGGGGTAATCATTGACGCAATTAAGGTGTCGTACACATGAAGTGTGAGCCTGGCCTCCCCTGACTCTCTCTTCTTCCGTTCGCCAAGGCTGTATTTTATCCCGAAACACCACATTTAATCAGCTGGGGGATGTCGGCATAAATCCTCTGCTCTTGCACGAGGAGGCTGACATTTTAAATATGTTAATGTAAAAGCAATAAAGTCTTTGGCTAAATGATCTCTGATGTTATCGACAGCCATTGTTCGTGGTGTTTCTGTGTCTTAATTGGTGCATGGATGTGTCTCCGTGCACGCTGTTCTCACTGTGTGCATATCTGAGAGCATGGAGAGAGAGAGAGAGAGAGGGGGGGGGCCTTGCCTTCGCATCTTGGTGCTTTGTCAGAACTGTCAGTCCATGAGCCACGGAGAGGAGGGAGGAGTGTGAGAGCGAGAAAGTCGGGTCAGGAGATATGGGAGGGAGAGATAGAGACGGATGAGAAAGAGAGTCGGGAAGCTGGAGTGATCCTGCGGACCAGATGCTGATAAACTGCCATCACTCTGTCAGAGCTGGCACTCATCTGTCACTGTCATCCTGCTGCTCTTCACCTGCTCCTCCTCCTCCTCTTCTTCTTTCCCTAACAACACCTCCTCTGCGTTATCTTTTTATCCACCTGTTTGTTGCAGTTTGTACTCTCTCACATCTACATGTCATCACTGGTCTCTTCATAATTCATGCTCACCCAACTTTGTCCTCCTCTGAAGATTTCCTCACTTACCTGTGCTGCTGTTTGTAAACACGTCTCATTAATGAATGTTTCATGCTTTGGTTGATGCGGGGAAGCAGTCTGTTAACTACATGGTGGAGCACAGCCAGTGGATAGGATTTCCTCCTGAATGGATTTCAGCAAGGATCCGGAAAAATGGGCGTTTCCATCACTTTTAAAATATGTCGCAGCATTTATCATTTTTTCTGTCAATATTGCATGAAAAGTGACTGAATCATGGCAGAATATAATTGTGCATATTTTGGGATTGATAACAAAGTCTGTGCAAAGTGCCGCATACCTTAATTTAAAGTTTCTGACTCAACTGAGTTTCACTCTAGTTCCATCTGCAGCTCCATCTGCCCATCAAACACACCTATCACAGTAGTTCAGTGTTTGAAACCAGCTCTGAAGCTTGTACTGGGTTGCCTAGAAGTCAATGTATCAGAGTAATGCACTTTGACATCATGTTGTGAATGAAAGATATGGTTTAATCCCACTCCAGCAGCGTCCTGGGATAACTTCACTTTCACTGAGGACAGGTCCACGTTAACTTTGAAAGTGATAGAATCAACCCATCACTTCTTAAAGTCTATTAAAAGTAGTCATTAAAAATATACTCCACCTGAAATCAAATAATCTAATAACTGCTCCAGTTACTTTAATGTTGTCAGTGACCCAGAGTCAGGACTACGGCCTTGTGGGTAACAGGCTGACAGTTAAAGGCTGAGTGTTGTGTACTGATGGAGAGGAAACCTCCTGTTTGTTCCTTTTGTGCGCCCAGAGATGATAACTAGAGAGAAATGCTGCAAATGCAGGTTACAAGCAAATGAAAGAAAAATAAAAATGAAAGTTATTTATTGTTATCTTCTTTACACAAATTTGAAAAAGGATTGTACACGGCGGTGGTGTCATATAAATTAAATTAAGAAAACAAAACTGGGAAAGCTTGTGTTTCTAATAGCTCCCTCGTAACAAGGGGGTGAATCATCAGAAGAGAGTCTTTGTTGGAGGGTGAGTTCATTCAGCTCAGTCAGGGGACAATCCAGTGAGCAGTTATGATTGGACGGCTCGGGGGTAAGCCAATCAGCTCGTTAACACCTGATGAGAAGACAGGTGGAGACAAGGAAAACCAGAAGAAGCCTGGCACTGGCCCTGTCTGGCATGCTCCACTCGTTTACACGCAAACCAAAGGAGTTTACCAGCTTCCTGCTACAGTCTGAGCTTCATTTATCCCACGCCTGGGTCAGCAGTTCAGGGTCAAAGCAGCTGGAACAGGTGATGAAGTTTCCTCATTAATATTTCAACTTGTGTGATTAGTTGAACACGTGTGTGCTGTTTCTCTGACTTCCTGCAGTTAAAGTGAACCTCTGAAGTGAAGTTTGATCTGTGTTGTCTGTAGCTCGGCCGACATTGGTGAAGTCGTTCCCTGAATTGTTTGTGTTTCGGACACTTGTATTGGACATTGTTATTGCTGGTCTGACTTTCACGCACCGGTGCAATTGAAGTGAATGGAGTCGAAGCTGTGACTGTGAATACATATACTGCATATTGATGTATTTATATGTGAGTGGCTGGTGTGCAGTCCATGTGCGTTTCCTGCTAATGTGACAGTCCCTCTCCTTTGAGGCACCATTATGATTTTGCTCCCCTGCCCACCTCATACTGCATGAGGCTGAAGACACCAAAGAAAAAGTTTCATCTCAGCGCTGATGTCCCCTCCACCTTCAAAACAATGCAACTGTCAGGCTTTTATTTTGGAGGCTGTAACTAGTACACTGTGAGTTGTGTTGGTCGAAGTAGTGAGCTGTTTCTCTGCCTGTTTATTTTGCTCATTGTATGTCTGGTATGATATAAAAAGATGGTGCCTGAGCAAGCTTTTTCACTGGAACAGTGTGGTTCATCCTGATGGAACACGTAACTGCTTGATGCCCCTGAGTGTGTAGGATTTGAAAGTTGTTGTTAGAGTGTAGTGGTGAGATGCTGCTGACTGGTGTGTCAGCGTGGACACAGTAATTGGTATGCAATCACTTGCCAGCTGTAATTTTAATATTGGTGGTATTAAACTGCTTATTTCTTTGGCCACGACACATAATTGAAGGGTACAGTCAACCGCAGGCTTTCAGGACGTGTTTGAAGTTCCGTCAAGACTGCTGCAGCATCTTAAACCTCCACCACAGTTTGGTCCTTAATATTTTAATAGACGAGGGTCCTGTTTGTGTTTAACCATTCCCTGATGTGGGGGACATTTGATTAATTCATTAATTCATTCATACTGTTCCTTTATCTGAGATTCAAGTACAGATATCATCATTTTAGAGACAAAAACAAGTGAAACCAATATATGAACAACAGACATTCCACTTGTACTTTTTAAAAGTAATCTGTTGGAAAAAAGTAAAAAACCTTTATCGTTCAGCAAAAATTCTGTTCTGTTGTGTTAATAACAAAAGTCTATCGTCCAACGGCCTTGTGGATGGTCCCTGTGTGCAGCCTGCTGTTCAGTGGGCACTCCAGAGTAGTATCTTTTATACGGACTCATTTTACCTTACACCATTAGTAAATAGTCTGATCTCTCGGATCTCAGCCCAGTTCAAAGTGGAAACATACAAAAGCAACACAAAGACAATTTAATATGCATCTCTCGACATAAGCCTCAGAATCACAGGGACAAGATTCCACATGCGTGCAGAGGAGAGAAGTCTGACGTAGATAACAATGATGTATTACCCAGAGGTAAAATACCAGGCATTAAGTTGAAAGTTGAGTCCCACCTAGCCTTTAAAAATGCATACTGGAGCAGGTAGGCCAAGTGCTCGCATCCTCCATCCAGAGCTAAGTGGCACTCTGCAGCCCTAAAAGGAGAGAGAATGTTATTACGTCTTGACACCTCCCTCAATCAGAGTTTATTAGGACTCTGCCATCTCGACTGAAAACCCACTATATCCCAAAAAGTTTCCTCAGTAGTTGTGCCTAAATGCAAGTCATTTGTTACTCAGATGCCAGGGGGTTTCTGGTTTCTGTTTTTTTTTTTTTTTTTTTTTGCTGGTTGGGTAGTTTATGTGTGCACCTGCAGTTTATTCTTCAATTTTGGGGGAAAGCCTGAATGAGGTGGTTCCTCATTTAGGCCTATTTTATTCTTGTGCAACATTATGCCAGTGGAAAGCAGTTTGAAAGATGAAGAATTTAAGAGTAGGTTTGCGTTGGTGTGTGTGGGAAAGGTGCTTCTCTGAAGAGGAAATGAACCTGAGTCCTGCTTTCTCTTATATCCTTAAATACCTCAATTCATCTGCATGAGAAAGTAAAACAGTGGCAGGAGCTCATTTATGTTTGCTGAATATTTACCAGCTTTGACCTTTTCTATTTTTAAACGGCTAAATCAGTGTTTCTCTGCGAGTTGATGTCGGACTTGATCTGCTCCGCGTATAAATAATATACATAAATAGGAAACGTCTCACCTGTGTTTACCACTCGAAGCCTTGCTCACGCATGCATGCAGACACACAAAGCGCACTTCTCACAGCGGCTGAATGGTCACATTAATGCAAGGAGAACATAGTGGAAGCAACTATTTACCAAACCATCGCTGGTGAGAACATCAAGACTCAGGCTTCAGTGGGCGTGGGAGTTTCAGCTCAGTGCCGGGCGGACATGATGAGATACGAGACATGACATTTGTACGCCACTGACACACCTGTGTCCAGAGCCTGAAGAACATCCTGGATGTGAAGGGTATCATGCAGGTGTTTTCTAAACAGAAGTCATATTTAGTATTTGTGTTGCATTTGACACATTCATAGTCTTTATTGTCATTATACAAGATGCAAGATAACTTTCGAGAAGACTCAAGAGGCAAGGTACAAACATATGGAAACAATGTATGTAGAATGGCGGAGGAGGTAGCAGCAAAATAGTATTTAAATAATGGAATTGTGATAAACTTAGGAGAAATATAATAAATTATGAGGAACCAAATGTTTCACGGATGTTCCTGGTTGCTGTGTTTAAATAATAAATATTAAACGTGAAATAATAAATAGTGAACATGTGATTGCCAGTGCATGCAGGACACATTTTAATTGAAAACTGCAAAGCTTAACATTTTATGAAATTATTTTAATAGGCCCAACAAATGGCAAATGCTGACATATCATCAGTTTATAATATTGATGTTGGAAATGTCCTTTTTTGCTCTGTTTTGGCCTCACCATCAGTTGAGGAAACTGGCGAGTGCTTCAACTGCAAAATGCTCCATCACATGGGGTTATTACCCATGTGCCCTTTGGTCCTTTTTAAATGTCGACATTTACCTGTTCTGAGACCAAATGAAATAACCAAGCCTAATATAACCTCAAATACCCCTGGATAATAAATGCGCAATGTAGTGCACGCGGTCCGAACTAACTGTGCGGCAGCCCGATGATTAAATAAGCCGGCAAACAAGAAAACCTGCACGCAAATGAAAAACCGACCAACGAAAAGGTCAATTGAGTTATTTCATCAGTTGAGAGTATGAAAATAGTGAGCAGCTCACAGGTTGTTGTAGGAAAGTGTAGGAAACCTTGAATTGAAGAGGAGTGGAGAAAAAAAAAAGAAAAAAAAATTCTCCTTGATGGAGTGAGCTGAAAAAGAAGTTTCCAGAGCAGAATTAACAAATATAAATTAGAATATACTATACACTTATATAAGTGTGTAAGTTGAAGTGACCTGGATTAATGCATTGGAAGTGACTTGCCACTTAGTCACTGCTACAGCTGTAGGACTTAAACTCTTTCCACTGGCCTGTGTTATGAGGCAGAATGTGAAGTAATGCCAGGACTGGGGATAAAACCAAACATATTTTTGAGGGTAGCACGCAATATGATGACACACGGCTGGAAACGGCAACAAATGCTTTGAGGATTTAAAGGTAATCATATCAGTATTGTTGATAACGATGCATGACATTTGCAGAAGTCCCCTCCAGCCTGGAGGAGTAGGCGACAGAAAGTACACGCAAAGTTCACACTGATCTTTAATCAATTCATTCTGCAATAAGATGCAGAAGTGTAGGAGGGGGCGGCACGGCATTGAAATGCAGTTTCGTTTCACTTCAAAAGAGCCTTTTAATGTCTGACTTGTGTTTACCTTTGAAAATTGGACCTGAACGATTCCTTTTTTGGAGTTTCCTGCCCCATAGGTCCCGAGTGTGAAGGAGAATTCTGGGTGAACCCTGATAGTGGCAGAGGTGAGCTTATCTTTCTTTTCACTGTTCTCTTTGAGGCGCTGGAGCCTCACCAACCCTCTTTGACATACAGCACATCTGCCTCATTCTTAATAGCTTTCCATAATTTCATGAGAGTTGGTTTTTAAATATGACTTTGAACAGATGACAGATGACACAGCTGTGAATCTCCAGCTGTAAACACGCATAATGACAACAGATTTTCATCTGCAATTTATCTCTGGGATTTGTATCGACAGTCGTCTTTTCTTTTTTTTACACAGCGCCATCCCCCCCTACATACCGAATTAATATAAAGTGAAATTCTCTTTGTGGATTTATTCATTCGAGGTCTCTAGAGTCTTTTCATATGACATCACTTTCTAAAACTCCACACTGCATTGCTTTCATATTTTTTTCATTGAATGTTCAGGGTCAGTTTGTTGGAAAAGGAAGTGTTAGCCCATCAGTCTTTTTTTACTGATTGGATTTCTATTAGAAATGATCACAACAAAATACAAACGGCAGACCTTACAGGGAGTGATTATGTAATTTTTAAAAAATTACTATTATTTCTGTTATTAGATAGATAATTGGGTGGATGGATGGATGGTTATTTTACCCTTTTGATCCCCTGAGGAAAATTAAATGGTCTAAGCAGCAGAAGCAGCAGCAGCCGCCATGTTTTTCAAAACAGAAACAAGGTAGATTACACAGCGGAAAAGGAGGCACTCTCCTTATTATTACTATTTATTTTTAACAACAACACGGTCAGGCTGAAGAGAGAAATACACAGTGGTTCATCCTGCATTCAGGGCTAATTTAAATTCAAATGTAGAAACTGTCTATACAGCCTGTAAAGCAAAGGCAGGTGATGTCACGTCGTCATGATATTTTGGTTGTATACATATGGACACTAATGACTGCTGAGAGCTGCTTAATGTTTGAGTCTGAAACATGTTAAGAATATCTTTGCAATAACAGATTTCTATAAAGGTTATCCAGTGGACCCCAGCATATTCCAACCACCAGATTCAGTCCTGCATACATCCCACACTAACCTTGACTGCTGCTCAGTTCAAACTTCTCCATCCTCATTAAATCTGCGAGTTATAATTAACAGTGTCGGAGTGTTCTGTTTTAGTTACTGTGGCCATATGCTCGTCTCCCTCAGCTTCGCAGCAGCTGAATCAGTGGCCGTCTCTTTTAACCAGAAAACCCACTATGACAGCATTTGGCAGGGCCCGTGTGTTCTCATCTTAATGCCATTGTGGGCGCCAGAGCCTCTCCCACTCTCGGGTGAAGTGAGGCCGAGCGGCAGCAGGTGGCAGTGTTGCACTTCTGCAGTTCCCGGCAGCTTTCTTTGGCTTCTGCTGAGGCCCAGCATTGATTAATTAGTTTATAAAATGTTATGTAGACTTTGGTGTATTGGCTGCCGTTGGCATGGGCTCTCCACCTCTGGTCTGCAGACAGATTAACGGATAAATGGATCGCCATAGAGTATTCCAATGGGTGCCGCAGCAGGAATCAATATCTATTGTCCGGTAATGGCTTTCGGAAAAGACACAAGAATCTCTCTTTTTCTTTATTTCGATCCCTATTTTTACACCCTTACTCACCAAGATCTGGATATTTCTATGTGGGATATTTATCATTCTGACAATCAACAATCAAGGCTTCATCACAGTCAACAATAATGCATGACTGTACACTTTTGTGTGGAACCATCTACAATTATGCCCTCAGAATATCCAGACAAGAGGTGATGGAAAACCTCTCAAGCTTTGCTAAATTGCGATTGGTTGTTAAGCATATTGTTAATTTCAATGAAAATTAATTTCCTTTCATTTCAATTTTGTAAGGTCAACTAACTTTGAATAGCCGACTGAGACTGCGCCATTATTAAATGTGTCCTGATTGGGATTGGCCTCGACCGAACTGTTTATATGCTTGAAATAGAACAGGAAATTGTGGGTGCAAACCTTCTGGGAAAAGATAAGGAGAATCCTCTCTTTTTTTTTTTAATGAATCAATTGTGTTTCCAGCTAAAGAAATTAATTACATAGCTAAATATTGTCCATTTAAATTGACAGAGAAGTTAAACACTTGGCAATCAGTCGGGATAGAGCGCCACTTAATTTGTCACGTAAATGAAATGCTGTATCAAACATCATTAATAGGCGAGCACAATAACAGTGGTTGTTTGAAGGATACAGTGCAGGGTGAAGTCATATGTGGGCAATCAAAGCTACTGAGCACTGTCAACAATGGACGAGCAGTTCCTCCCACTCGCGTGTAGGCGGGGTGTTTTCAGGAAGACCTGGCCGCATTGATAGGTGTCAATCAAAATCATGTTGACTTGTGAAGACTGCATGAATCCTCCTGTCATTTTACTACTTTTAATTCAATGAATTCGTAAATGTGTTTCTTTCCCTCCCTGCAGTGATGGGATGATGTTAACATTCTCCATTAACCGGTGAGTTTATTCCTCCCATGAGAGAAAAAAACAACAACTAATCTTATGACGGATATTATGAATGAGTTTCCCTCTACCCTGACAACAAGCTATGCATTTTATATAAGTGAAAAAAGCAGGTGTACAGACTCAATCTGGCTCTTCCAGCCGCACTGCTGAGTAACTGCTGACGCACCGCAGCAGCCGAGAACATGTGCGCTTGAAACTGAGACTCTCTGACTTCTTTCAAAAGAGTCGCAGCGTGAAGGTCATGACTAATTCAACACTCTGCGTCCTGACCAGGCAACAAAATGTCAGACGAAAGACGGTGTTTAACATATTTAATACCAACAGCGTCTGGATCTGATCTCACCAGTTTCTTCTGAAACCCCGGAAAATGGTAATTAATTTTTCATGGTTTGAATTAGAATCCCAATTTGGCAACGTGAGATCAAAAGAAACATTTTCAATAGCTGGCGAGTGGAGGTAGTCCTCAGTGGCCAGGGACAAAAAGCGTTGGTGTTTTTGAGCTATTCCCAGTGGAGCTTCACCCCAGAATGCATACATGCATACTGGGATTTTCAGTTTTTGCTAAATCACATTAATAAACCATGCACTGATTAATCCATTATCACATACCATGGCATCATTTCCAGACAACAGCCTTGAATAAATTATTTAACTTTGCATTGCCGCACTGGTCCATATACATCCCCATAGGTTGTACAGGACGTGTTCGACAAGCAGCTAAATGAGCGGTGAACACATCCGGTACTTTGCAATGGGAGAAATTGCGTTAGGTCGGGATGGGTTCTGCAGACTGGATGGAAAGGTCGCTGGGGTTGCGAATCCCGGAGGAATCCTAATCAGGCCTTGTTGCAACTCTAATTAATTACAGCCCAGAGGGCAAGAGATCATACAGAGATGAACAAGCTAGCACATTTGCAAACACTGACTCGCATAAACTAAAAGAGAGATCACATCCTTGGATTCTCTCGTCCTGCCACACACATCAGCGTGTGATTTATTTGACGAGCTGCCTCAGAAATTCTCTTTACTTCCAGATAAGTAATCTCTAATATGGCATGTGTTAAAGTTTTACTTCCAGGAGTGGGCAGTTTATGATGTTTCTGTCCTCAAAAAGATCAATGAGGGAGGGAAATGTAGTAGCCATAGATAATGGATAATGCATGCAATATAAAAGAACAGCGATGACCACATAAAATGTTTTACAGAAAGGTTACTGTCTCGTTTAATGTTGGATGTTTTTACTTGTGTTTGTGGCAGGCTGCATTAGAAAGGCCAGTGTGTGGGAGCTCATTAGCATTGGAGAGACCAGTCAGAGGCTTCCAGGGCAGCTCTGTTTGCAAACAGTGAGAAGAGCAAGGGCGAGCCAAAGCAGCACATCACAAGGGTGTGTGTGTGTGTGTGTGTGTGTGTGATAGAATGAATACGTGCACATGCATAATGACTCCTCACTAAATTAGACAGTGATGAGTAAAGCTCTGCTTACTCAAATTCTGGAAGTCGCGTCCACATCATCACTTTCTGTAAAATATGGTGATCTTTGACAGGCTGGAGATCAAAATAGATGGATCCAAAAAAAATTACGCTGATGGATCATTGACTAACAAAAAGGATGCCCGATATGAATATGTTAACCTTGAGTTTAACATTTTTGCTAATGTGCTGAGCAGGTGAAAAACAGTGACTTAACTTCAATAATGCCAAGTTCTCAATCTCATACTGATGCAGAGTACATATTGTCCTAATCGATATGGGTGCAAATCCTCCGCTGGAAGCGGGCCGGACGTTAGTATTCATGTGGGCACGTGTACCTCTCTCTATGTTAATAATGGCGTCTTCCGACAGGCTCGGGCTGTAATGAGGACACGCAAATTCAAATCACAGTCAGCTTCGTGTGTCAATGGCATCAATACAGCCGAGCTCGAACATCGGCGGTGCCTCTCCATTCCTGACACAGGCCGACTTCTTGACACTCCCCACTTCAACAAGGAGGCAGTGAGGAAGTTATCATCGCTCCCATCAGATAATGACAAGATGATGACTGGCCTCTGGCCCCGGCTTCATGGTTTACAGAAGCGCTGTTGGCAAGTAAAGGGCATAAAGGAGGAAAAAAAAGAAGTCGAGGGGAAAATGGAGAGGTCTAAGCACTTGTGCGATTTACAACTCGTCAACACATCAGTGGGTGTGATGCAGAGGATCGGCCGGAATTTAATTTCCTCCACTTTTTAAGATTGACTCGCAATCCGAAATTTTTTTGTGTCCATTCCACTTGGTCTGAATGGGTTTTTAACTGTGTTCTCCCACAATGACGCCCCATTTCTACTTTAACTATCTTTAATAAATGTTTAATAGGAAGGGTGCATGAGAGTCAATCTGCTTTAGTCGGCACACTCGCTCTGTGTTCAGCAGTAAGTGTTTATGTAAATGAGAGATGGTGAGCAACTCTCTGTTCTGCTCTCAGTGGAAGATTTCTATTCACATGAAAAAGAAGGAATTGAATTAAAGGATTTTTGTAACATCTTATTATAAACTCACATTAGTTGGGGCTTTTGAAGCTACAATATTAGCAGGGGCGCATGAGTAGCTTAAAGAGATTCTACACTTACAACTGTTCTTAATGAAATTAATTAATGCTGCTTTTCATTTCAAATGCTTTTGTTTTTAATGACAAATGAAGGTAGAATGAACTGTACGACTCTACTGGCTGAAGAGGATTCATCACGCTGATGAGTAATTCAAACCATCTTGGCCCTTGAGGGACAGGGCGTCTATATGTCATATATATTTTAACGGGTCGCCAGCCTACAATAAAAGGTGGCCTCTACCAGTGAGCGTGAATCTGGAAAGTGGAATCCAGCCCCTTGGAAAACTCTGACTTCCTGTTTCTGTCCACAAAGTGCGTGCTGCTACTGGAGCCAGTGCAAATAGCTAGAAAAGACAGATACATGCTGGATTCTTTGACATGTGACTGTGTGTGTGTGTCTGTGTGTGTGTGTGTGTGTGTGTGTGTGGGAGGATATGTAAGTGTCTCTTAGCCCCGCCTCCCTGCACTACATTTATTTAACACTTTTTTCCTCCTGTTGTCATATTAATAAGAAATATCTGCCCCTCTTTAATTTTCCCAGGATGCTCCTCTCTTTTACACTCTCACTTCTTAACAGTTAGTCCGCAGAATGAACTCCGGGTCCCTGCAACCAAACCGGAACCTACTTCATTAATTAAACAGGTCAAATCACAGAGCAGTGGTTTGCTGCCTTTTGCTTCTTTGCTTGTTCGCCGTTGCTGCTGCTTGTGGAAAAACAACCCTCTGGGTGGAGACACCTCTTAAATGGGGTTAGTGCTTTGTATGATGGCTCTGAGCACGCGTGTGTTTAAAACGCTGGGTTAGAACAGCACCTGGGGTGTGTTTACCTGAGGAGGCTCTATCCCCCATCCTATCCTTCTCCACCCCCCCTCCACTTCCTCCGCCCGTCCCTCCTCTCCTCGCCTCTAATCGGTCTGATAAAGGATATCCTCTGCAGTCCCACAGCAATAGCTCTGCAGCAACAGATTAGACAGTCTGCAAATATGCAAACACACAGTCTGTGGCGTGGCGGCTGGAAACAGGCGGACAGAGGCAGACTGAGAGATGGACAAAGCCGCACAGGTCGTTGGTGCTTCTTGTATAATAAAATACACGTGCGGGCGCTGCACGCACACGGAGGAAGCCGGCGCGCACGTTAGACGAGACTGATGTGAAGTAGTGCGCTAACAAGTGGAAGTGAGGGGCTCTGACAAATTGGTGTGTGCAGATGAATCGGAGGGTGTGTACTTTGGCTAACAACACTGGGAGTAATGAGCAGGTTGCCCCTCATCTAACCCCTGCATGCTGAGCTACAGAGATGAATGATGCCACGGGCGGCTGCAGAGGAGCAAGAGTTAACTACTCGTGTCTTTTGAAAGTTTTGCGAGAGGGGCTTTGTATTTGAACGCATCACCAGAATCCTCTTGAAGGGCGGGAGGGGTCTCCAAACAAACGTCCTGCACTTTTATGTGCTCACTCCAGCACCCAGACTATTTGTGCGCGGCTATAAACACGGAGTCGAGCAGAAGCGCTCGCTCGATGGCTTTTACCATTCCAGGGATGGTGCGTGGAGACTGTTTGCTCATCTGCGAATGGCGAGCGAGATGCCAAGTCAGAAACATTAACGGAGGGTGTTGCTGATTTCCGACACATTTTTTATTTACTCGGAGCATGAAATTACACCACTCAAGCTGCTCGCGGCACTAGAAAGCTTCTGATTTCGTAACCTCCTGGTGCCACTTGGAGGTCTCCAAAAAACCATTGTTCCTAAATTACACGTGCCAACATCTCTGCCGCCGTGACAAACCTGCCATGCTTTGCTTGCCGCGGCTTTTATAACCTGCTCAGAACAGGGCAGCAGAGAGTAGTTTACAGCAGCGTCTGTCTAAAAGGCTGCGTGTTCACTAAATGTGCCAGCTTGCCGGTTTATGTGATTCTTTATCAAAACTATGAATGCAGGCGTATTCTTTGTGAGGTGTTTAATGTCGGAACACGCTCTCTCCGTGTTGGACTCGCTGTGTGAATTAGCCCAGGCCCCCCGCTTTAGTCTTCTCTGCTGCTGACCCGAAGTTGAGATTCACACAACCTTGATGGCTGCTCGGCCTAAATCACACACTTTTACGACTTAGCTTCTCACCCAAGACGCACAAGATTGAATACGATGGCAGGCTTTATAACTGGAGGAATGGTGCCTCTGAACCACCCCAGTGTTGTTACCGTGTAGGTGGCGTTAGATTTACTGGTGGGGGACTTCTTTAATCCCCAAGCCAGTGGAGCCTTTTATGCATATGGCTGTTTGTTTCAGGGAAGGCTGCTATTACAACATGACAAGGACTAAACACACTGATTCACAGTGTTGGCACCGGGATGGTCACAGCTCTCCTTGACCGCAGGTTTATTTAAGTAATAAAACCACATAGCAACGGTTAAAGCTTTGAGGTTGTCATATTTGGAAAGTTACCTTGAATCAAAGGTACGGGTTATACGAGCTCAACAACACAGCCAGGGACGGAGAGAAAACAAAGCAGAGGAGGAAGGTTTCTGTTGTCCGTTCTGGCAGAACTATGAAACTGAACTACAGATACATGGAAAACCTTACATGGCTGTGTTTTTTTTTTTTTTTCCTCGTGTAAGTGCAGCTGCATTTACATGTGCATGTGAATTCTCTTTGATGAGGTTCTGAAATTCATCAAGACTCGCAGCGTGGCACCATTATCTGCACCCTGAGAGCCATGAGCGACCCTGGTGGCTGATTGGGCCGCGGAACAAAGAGAATCATGGGATTAGTACGGTTGCCATAGAGGGACCGGAGTCTGCGAGGCGACCATTTTGTTTACCTTTGTCTTTATTCTTTTATTCCATTTCCTCTATGTTATGTTTTGACTCCCAGTCAGGGGGCGGGCGGAGAGTGATATCTTGTTTGGCTCCTGACAGCACCACTCGGAGAGGAAAATGAAAAGAGATGGTGATAACACAGAGACTCACGCATTCACACACACCTCCTGCCAGCCTGTCCACCCCACGCTGTTCATAGGGCAATTCAAAACTGGCAATTTAGGGCCGAGTTAAAGTGGAGGGAAAAGCCTAAAATAGTGAGGCAAGGCGAAAGAGAGGGGGAAAAAAAAACAGGAGACCTAGGGAGTGATTGGTGGAATGGTGGGGGACAGATGTAATTTCCAGACAGCGGCGGGGAAGTGATGTAATTTTCTGCATGCAATTTGTCTGTGTGAGTGTGTACGTAAGTTGGGACAATGCAGATGCTAAAGTAGCACTTGGATGAAGGAGTCATCAGCCGAAAGGAACAAAACATCTTATTTCGGGAAGTTTTTTTTGTAATATAATGGCCAGTTTCTGAATAGAAGGAAAGTTCCCATCATTGGTTAGGCTCTATTTGTTTGTTTGCAGAAATGTTTGTCCTTGTATGACTCCTCATAGCTTCCGCCGTAAGGGTTAGAGGTTTGGGACTTGGCAACACTATCGTGACAGCGCAACACTGCTTGATGCATCGTGCTTCCGGCTGTCTTGGAAGACAATTAGTCTGAAAGATGAATTAAATAATATGAGGCAATTTCCCACAGGAGATGGATCCATTCTGCCTGAGCATATATCCGTTTATGGCGGGGGGCCTATTTTCATACCACCGGAAGGAGAAACATTAAAACTTTAGCGTTTGCAATTGAATGCTTTAATGGCAGCACTTGCAAAGTGAACCAAGGACACCTTCTTGAACTTTGAATACAATGACACTGGACAAAAAGTATAATTTAAAGTATAAGGTAGGCTACAAATCTCATGATCCAAAAGAAATAGTAAAATTCACCACTATTATAATGGAGGGGTGGGTAAAATGTTGGAGTCCTAAAGACACTTGAAGAGTTTCACACATGAACAAGAGGCTATCAGAGGGCATATAGGATGAAAGCATGGGGTAAATATGAATATGTGGAGCAGCGTAGGACTTTCCCTTGGTCTTCTCTTCTCTATATATATATACACATGGTGGTCTCCATGGTTACCAAAGCTACCTATGTTGAAATTGTAATCACTTTCCAGCCATTTAATGAAGCTCTTTATTTTTAGAACTAAAGAGCTTTTATCCAGCATATAAAGGAAAGGAGAATTTCTCCTCCACGAGTTGTTATGAAAAGTTTGGAAACGCATTTTGTAAACCATCCAATTAAAAACTTTAATTTAATAGGAGCTAATTAAATGTTCCCAATATTCTACTGAAGCCTGACATGCAGACGGTGGGTCACCGTGAACAATACTGAGGTGGAAATTATTTGTCACCTCTGAAGGATTTTAAAAAATAGAATTTAATATGAGCAAAGTTAAGTGCCTTAATGAAAATTAAGGGTTAGTTGCAGATCTGCGATTACAGGAAATCGGACACCATTGAGTTCAAACTGCTCTGAAAGTGTGTGTGAGGCAACGGGGGGTGAGCAGCAGACCAAACCACTGTGCCAAGGAGAGGAGGAGAAGGGGGTGCAAACTGTCAAGGCTTTGTTTTACATCTATGAATCGTGAACATTCATCGAGGGCATAGAGCAATCCTATTTAAAGTCATGTAGGTCGTATCATTCCTGATGTTTACAGTGGTAGGGAACATTCTTTGAATGGTAGGTCTGGAACCCCTCCCCTCATTTGGAAAATTCCTCTCTGTCACTGGGTAATGTGAATAAACAACCTGTAATCAGGGTGCATCACTTTCAAATATTTTCTCTACACCTGTGAGTTATGGTGATGGATTAATATTTGGGGGGGGGGTGGGGGGGGGGGGGGGGGGGGGGGGGGGGGGGGGGGGGGGGGGGGGGTGCAGCTCCTGTTGTTAAACTGTCCTCTCACCTCATTCTTCTTGTCCGACAGCAGGGCAGACGCAAGGTTACAGGGTCTTCCGGTGGTCTGGGCATTAAATAGGCCTGATAATTATCATGCACCTGAATAGCTGATTTAGTAAATCCGGTAGCCAGAGGTTACAGTGTGAGGCAGATATATCACAAAGCCTCTCACAATCTCAGATAATTGGATCGTTGAAAATAAGACCGTATAACCAATCAGGGATATGAAACAATTTTCGGAGGTGTAAACACACAGGTTGTGACCTCATGAATCACGAAATCTGCGCGGCCAAGTAGATTTTATTTGAGCATTCACCTGAAGATAAGACGGTGTTTATTGGCTCCTCGTGTGACCTCCTCGTCCTTGTGAATCTCAGCGGGACTGTTAGTGTCGTGATGGAGGGTTACCTCCCGGCATAAAACACTCTGCCGCTGCAACAACAACTTTATAGAACACCTGTGGGAGCGCGGCTTTACGAGCTCATCGGCTGCATGATTTTACATTTTCCAGTTGGCAAAGTGACATATGCTGCAGGAAACAAACACTGAGTCCTCAAGACACCCCCCGTCCGGACCCGGCGGGTTGTGCGCACCGACGGGGACAAGCCGGAGTCAGTCATGGCGGCCGGTACCAAAACGCCCTGACCCTAATTGATTCACCGACTCGCCTGAGATTTTTCAAACGAACATGCGTCGCGATCGTAAATCCGAACCGTGGGGGGTAATTCTCATGAAGAGCACTTGATGATCACGCACAAGCCACAAATGCATCGTTACATTTTCATAGTCGGAGTCAAATCGATGACTCAACCACAAAATTATTAGGTTAATGCAAGATTAGCACTCTTTTTATGTAAGAGCCTCCGATAAATACGGCCATTTGCATGCATTTTGCATAACCCCGCTGACAGGGACTGCCTGCGAAGAGCAGTATATATTTCCTCACGGCAGACCACCTCCGTTCTTTTGGGGGCCGTTGAAATTCTGCACAAGCTCAGTTTTCATTTTCATGGCTGCATTTACATGCTGCCCAACTGTCGGCCCTTGAGTTATATCAGGGGCCTTTATCACCTGAAATAAAGAGAGATAAATGTTGCTGAGAAAGTGTAAAACGCAGGCCCATCATGAGCATGTGTGTGCGTGTGTGAGAGAGAGAGATGATACAGAAAGTCACGTGTCTGTGTGTGAGAGTGTGTGTGTTATTTAATGCTCTAAACCTTGAGCCTGTGTGTGTGTGTGTGTGTGTGTGTGTGTGTGTGTTAACTTGGAGCATTTTGCAGACTCGGCTCTCACACCGTTCTTGCGGTTTCTGCCGACGATGCACTTTGAGCCCGAGGCTGCAGGAAGTCACTGTCTGACAACCCCATACACACACACACACACACACACAGTGATCCGCATGTGCACGGACGTATCTTCCCTGACATTTGACACAGATATGAATCCAGCTGTCACTATTAGAAATCCATTCCCCTGCTGACATTTATGTGGGATCATCCACCAGAAACCGTGAGTTGGGGTCAGTTTCATAAAAAGGGGAGGGGATAACAGACCTGACTCTACCTGTAGTTTTCCACCCAGCCGTGCCGCTTGATATACAGTTCAGCCATGTGGGTGGTTGCGCTGAGCAAATATGTCCTCTGAACAAATGATCCAGCACATTTGGGTGAAGACTGCGCGAGAAAAATATCTATGGAAACTCAGCTCTTACTTAAACAGCAATTTGAACACCTCTTTTCCTGCTATATTACCTCTATTAAGGCTCCAGACTCTGTTTGCTTGCACCTCTGCTGCCTCTGCTATCTTGTTTGTACTTAAACAGTTTTCCCAGATTTGAGCTCCTTTATGTGGGGATATTTTGGTGAACCTCTGAGCTCTCCTGAGAGACTCCACTCCCACTGAAAACACAACTCCAGAGAATAACAGGAGAAAATCAAAGTGTTGCTCCCAAATATATGGTAAATACTAAACACAGGGGTTGTGTGTGTGTGTGTGTGTGTGTGCGCGTGCAGCTGAGAGGTAATGAATATAGCAGTGGAGGGATTTAGAGTCTGATGTATGGAGGCCTTGCTGAATAATTATTTTTCACTCCAACTCGCTATATTCCTCATAGATAGGATAAAACACTTGCTATTCCCAATTTCCTCCTCTTTTTTCCTTCGACATGCACGGGGTTGATTTCTCACAATTTGTCTGCTTCCATCATCCGCCGAGGTTTGCTGTGGTGCACAGTAATAAGGGAGTCCGCTGACAAAAGAAAACCCAACCTTTTCAGCTCGCAGATGCAAATGGAATCATTAGAAAGCCGCCTCATTGGCTCACTCGGAATCAGTTGACAGGAAGGAACACAAATATTCTGATCATGCACCACTGGCGTAGGTTATTTCTTTCTTTCTCGCCCTCGCCAACCCCCCTCCCCACCTCTCTCGCTCTCTCTCTCTCCCTCTCCTTGTGTTTTCCAGTCATCGGCGTCTCGACTGACCAGGCTCGAGTACCCGTGCAGACTCGTAAGTGGTTAACGGAGGATTTCGCAGGGTCACCAATCATTGACAACGTGAAGCAACACTAAGACATAATGTAATATCACACTGTGATCCAATTTAATCATACCTGGAGGGTAATTGATGGGGCACAGGCAGAGGAGTGGTGAAATCCAACAACAAAGAAAAAAAAACAAGTGACAGATTTAGCAAGTAATGAAATAATATAAGACAAAGTACTATTCCTGACGGACTTATTTGCTTCACTATACTTTCTGCCCCCCCCCCCCCCCCCCCCCCCCCTGTACTTTCTGCCCCCCCCCCCCCCCCACACCCACACACACACACACTGATGTCTTCACCTCCATGCAGAGACATCTGAGAGGAGCTACACATCCCTTCAAGTCATTTTGTTTGATGCAGTCATTTAGCATTCTAAGCCACTGCTCTTCAGGCGGCTTTGTTTGTTTGCAAACTTCCCAGAGCTGAGACAGCGGCACCGGCGGAGCACAACATGTGCACGCAAAGGCAGGACTATGTGGACTCTAGGCCGGGGTGGTTTCCCTTTGTCGTGTCGCTGTGACTCCACATGGAGTGTTCAGGCAAGGAGGACAAGATAGAGCCAGGTTAGGACGCTGGCTTCGTGTGCTCCAGGCTGTGTGAACAGGCTTCTTCAGCACTCAGCAGTTTCAGGGGCTCATGGAAAACAAACTCTGTTCCAGTCCAACACAGAAGACATTTTCTTTCTGTCGACTCAGTTCTCTGTTTTTATTTGGCCCTTCAGCGGATACACGCGCCCGTAGAGGAATTCCGTTATCTCTCATGCTACCATATAATGTACATGTCATCAGAGGCGCACACACAGAGTGATGTGAAGGTGTGCTCCGCAAATTGGAATTGCACCTTCCATGGAGAGACAGCGAGAGAGTGGGAGAATCCAGTGCAGTGGAGGGAGGGGAGGGAGGCTGAGTGGGGGAATTCAAGCATTTTCTCAGTGTAGCAGCTTCCCTGTGGTGTGTGGAATAAAATATTATTCCAAATGGTAAGTTTAAATGATTAGATTTCTCTACCGTCAGACTCCTAATTATGGTAACAAACCATGAATGTTAATGCCAGATTTTGACTTCCCATTGACGTGCACATTAAATGCTGTAATGTACTGTAACTCCCATCCTTCAATTTATTATTATGAAACACTGCCTCAGAAATAATATGCCCCATTCTATATTCTTAGAATCTTTAGTTAATATTACTTAAACAGGAATATTAGGTTCTACTGGATAATGTAACTGCCCAAAGGGTTATGTTTTGACTACCAGATTTAACTAGTTAACATTTGTGTCTGAGAAATCACATGATCCATAGTTCAGGCAAAGGGGTCTTAATACTTTTATATCCATGCATCATGGACACTGAGAAGAGGCCAGTACTGAATGGTTAATTCAAAGATGCTGTTTACAGGAGTGACTGAATAATGATACCAGACATTTTGAAACCACCCGCAGGCATGTGGATAGATTCAAGTTACAGATTGTATTTTTAGTTTACATTGGTATGAGGCAGTGGGGTTTTTTGTCGCGCTGAGCTAAATGCTGAAACATCAGGATGCTAACGTGCTTAGACGACAATTTATTTTAACAGACACAATATTTGCCGATACAAACTAGTTCTGACCCGATGATGGCGCTAATTGAATATGGATAAGGATTCCCAGTGATACTCTGCAGCCAGCTGCCAGCGAGGCTTCGAGAACCAAGTGGCTCATATATTTTGGGATAGTTGTTTTGTTTTGTTTACCTCTCTGTTCTACTCTATATGTGTTTATCAACAGGACTTTGTCAAAGGCGTTTATCATTTGCGAAAACAAGTGGATCCTCTCCTGAAATTGATCGAAAGAAGAAGTTGCAGTGAGGTTATTTTGAGGACAATCCGATAAATGCATTGTTTCAGGGGTCAACTGTTTTATTCCAATACTTTGAGTAGTTTGTCCAGGGGAGTTCTCATCTTTTATTCACAGCGTACGGCTGTTTACTCCTCCCTGCGATGATGGAATGAAACGTTACAAACTCTCTGTTACGATATCCAGAGAATCGCGCGTTTATCAAGTTAGTCAAACTTGCCACGCCGCTCGGCGTGGGTACTTTCCTCGGTGTTCTTGCTGAGTTGGAAAGTCACCCTGATGAATTAATTGTCTGCATCTCTTATGCAGAGACGGAGCGAAGAAGAGAGAAGGCGATGAGTATGGCGAACAGTAGGGGACAGTAATTGAATCCCAGACTTATTGATTTAGCCGGAGTGTCGCTGCGGGACACCTACGGCCAAGATTGTCTGTAAAACTCTGATTAGCATTCACTATGCTAATGGCTGGCTTACTGTAATTATGTTTTTGTTTCTCTCAGTGTCTTTCCACACTTTTATTCCTAGACTCCTATTTTCTCCCGGCCCTTCTCTCGACATCATGCACGGTGTTCACTTCTTGTTTTTCCCTCCTCCGGTTTTCATTTTGCCCTTTGTCTCGCTGCTTACTGTTGAAGCCAACACCCCTCTGAACCTTTCCGCTCTCCCACCCCGTGCGTCTGAATCTCATGGTACCATTGAGAACGTATATGCCTGCGGGGGTTGCGCCCTCCCAGCAGCTGTAAAGTCACGTGTCTCTCCCCGGGCCTGAAGCCAGAGGCCAGGGCTGGTGTTTAACAACAAGGAACTGCAGCGACGGCACTTTCCCACCTCGGTCCTTGGCCTCCTCACCACTCCCTTCCAGCCCATCAGCCCCCGGGGACCCATGGAGATAAGGATTGAACATCTCCGGATGCCACTTTGCATAAATGTTTAATAGCAGGGAAAACATTAGCATCAGTAATTAAAGCAGTAATTTAAGCCTAGATGCCATCAACGGGCGAACTAGTTCCACGCTGGAATAACACCACTGAAACACAGTAATTAGCTCCGCTTTGATTGGACGGGAGACTGGGTTCAGAGAACGTGTTTTTGTGTGTTTGCGTCTGAGTGTGCGTTTGTGTGTGTGTGCTCCCCTTGCACATGACAAAGGAGGGTGCAATTGCTGTGTTTGCCTCCCTTCCATGAATTAGAGAGTTTGCAAATAGCTCGATTGATCTGCTTCTCTCTGCATGCCTGTATTCGAGATCGATTACGCCAGAAAGTGTGTACATACACCCAACGCGTGCGTGTGTGTCAAATGGCATTTGACATTAGATTGGACAGTGTTAAACATTGGCCTGAGGAGGTCAAATATTGTGTTGGACTTCCCGGAGGAAGCCGCTGTTGTCCTATGTCATCATTCGTGTCCTGTGAGCCTCTCTCTGCCTCTAATTCCCCCCTAAACTCTCGACTCTAACCTTTGTGTCTGCCTGGGACCGCTGGGACAGGACCCTGCATTCTTTTTCATTAAAGTGCTATGATAGCAATATGGCTGTAAGGGGGGATGATATGTTTTGCTTCTTTCCACTGGCATCAAAAATCGTTAGGAGTGCAAGGGGGTCAGGCTGGCTCGTATCTGGCTTTTAATGGCTCCTTAAAGCTAGGCCCCAGGGATGGGTGTAGCGCATGCTCACGAGCACGCGCACACAAACAAAAGAGTGTCTGAAAACAAGCCAAGACCTTGCTCTCCTCACCCCTCTCCCTCTTTATTTCACTCTTTTTGCTCATTCTCCCTCTCTCCAGCCAAAAAGCTGCAGCCTTTGATTTATTGCTAAAGACTACTACTGGAGCATCAGCGCTATTCTATGATTGTGACTCATCCTTGGCTCCGGCTGAATCTGTACTCAGGATAGTTGCATTCTTTATTTCACTCAGGCATTTTTAATGGTCATTACAAAGCCGGCACTGGTCCTATTCAACCTGCATTTCAATCAGACTCAAATCAGAAATTCTTATTCCAGCATCAACACATTAAATTCAAATGACCTTTGACCTTCCCAGAAAAACAAACCCACTTTTCATGTGTTACTGCACCCTGCTGCTTCTTCTCAGTGGACTGATAGAGTTTCTGTTCAGTTTAATTAAGCCTATTGAGTTTGCATCAGCAGTGGGGTGTTATATGGCCAGCTGTATACACACACACACACACACACACTCGCACACTCGCACACCCCCACGCTGCCATGCGCACTCCTATCCATCCCAGCTGACAGCTTGTTAATTGCCAGGGGGTTAACTGGAAGTGGTGGTGTAATTGCATCAGAGTTTTTAATTTACCCTGCCCTCTTATTTATTTACCTAGCCGTAGATTTTAAAGCAGCATTAATCAACCGGGTGTGTCGGCACAAAGTGGGGATCGACAGGCTGGATGTCAGCGGCGACTCGGAGCGGCCAGCACCTGTGGATCGTTCCGGGGGGCTGTGAGAGGAGAAATGAAAGGCACTGTTCTAGAGTCTAATAAATCTCTGCAATCTCTCATTGAAGCAGAATATTTAAAGCTTATTGGATAAGAACATAATAATTGAGTCAATGCGATGTTCCCAAAGGCTTTAGGCTCTTTCTTTACTTAACTGCTACTGTGTTCCATAACTCGTGGCAGTGATGAATGAATAGCCTCTGTATTCTGTCTTATTACTGATGCTTTGTGCGGCTATTCTGAAAAATACTGAATATTGCAGCTCGCGAGGCCTTGATGCTTGAATTGTGGCATTTTATGACTGCGCTGACGTTTTTTTCCGCGGTGCTCTTTTTCCACTTCTGACCTCGGGGAAGCGGCAAAGCACAAAGGCCTTGGCAATCACATTGATTTGACAGGGAAGCAACTTAAAAGCTCTGCTGCAGACCGGCCTTTAGTTAAAGGCTTTGAGAGAGAAAGAGGGGCAGACACTCGAATACATCTGAAACACACACAGAAATGTCATCTCTTTCATCCGTGCACCGTGCCAAGCTAGTTTTGAAGAAAAAAAAAAAGGACTGTATTGATCGAAAAAAATTATAAAATCTGTTTCAGTTATTGCTTCGGTCCAATCTTGAAGTTCGTCTTTGTTGCTGTGTGAGCTCTTGTGTTCACATTCTACGACAGAATGACACTGGAAATGGGATAAATTCCCTCAAGCAGACAGAATCTGCCTCTTGATGCTCCTGTGTCTTTATCCCCCCCCCCCCACCCACACACAGACACACACTCTCCTCTATGAGCCCATCCATCCATCTCTTTGACATGATTGTTCCTCTCTTGTTACTTTATGTCCTAATCCATCAGCTATGAGTAAAACAGCAATTACACACGGCCACTGATGCAGTCAGCAGACAGTCAGAATTATGGCATGGTGCATTACTGCAAATTGCTCCTAAAGTTCCTCTTTTCTCCTCCAGAGCATGGGGGAGCAACTGGAAAGTAATGGGCACTCGTAATAAGGCGCATCATTAGGATAGATTTAGTCATCTCACAGTTTTAATTGCAGGCTGAACATTTTTCCCATATCTGCATGAGAATCCTGCAGTGTTTTGATGTGTGGTTTTTCCTCCTACTGCCCACTCTGCTCCTGAGGTCAGAGCCCCGGCTTTGTCTGAACTGTGTTTGCTGCTTCTGGCATCTTTCGTCCTGTTATTTTATCCTTATCATTTTGTACATCATCTGCACCGGCTGAAATGCGTCGTTGCCTATTTTACAAGCTTTACGACACCTTACAAGATGTCTGCCGGGATAATGCACGCAAAAAGGTAAAACAATGCAACGGCTCAACTGTGCGAATGATACGCGCGACTCCCCGCAGGAACCCCGCAGGGTAAAAAAAAATCACAAAAATATCCTGGCGTCGTGCGTAGATGGGGAAGGAAGCGGCGATCCTGATGGAGCATAGATGAAAGGAAAGGTGAAGTGATGAGCGGTGTCCTACACGCCAGTGCTCGAGAAGATGGATGGAGGTTGTGTGTGTGTGGGTGGGTGGAGTTGTCCTTGGTGTGGTGCTGATTGTGTATGAGGTGGTGCTCAGCAGGACAGATGGTGCTAGTGGGCAGATGAGTGAATAATGATGTTTCACCACAGTGCAGTAATTACCTGCTCCTAGGCCCTCCCTGCAATCCGCTGGGCTGCATGCATGCGTGCATCCGGACACACATGCGTGACCTCATGAATCTTCAAATACTACTCATGCACATACAGCAATATACAACGTACACTAACCCCGTGGTGCCGCTCCTGGGATTGATAGAGAGGCACGTCTGGGGCTACGCTCTTCGTTATACTTAGCCATGTGGGGAGTATGAGAGGTTCCACAAAACGTGATACATCAGGCTGAATCAATGTATGTGGAAACCCTCATGAAACTCAAGGATACGACATTTTCCTACGGCTCCAGCACTTGAAATCATTCATACAATGAATCCCAGCATCTGAATCGGTCATCTTTTTTAATACCATCATGCATATTGCACAGAGCAATCTTTCCCCCTCTGAGGGTCATATAGCATCAGCCAAACAGACACCACAGTGGCTCTCATTCCATCCATGACTCACTGACAACACTTTCAGTGGAATTGATCTACTTTTGAATTTGAATGAACTGTTTTTCTTGGGGTAACGCCCAAGAGAAAAAAAAAAATGTTCTCGGTCAAATTGTAAAATTGCCTTTCAAAATAATGCTTAATACTTCATATGGGCCTGGGCCCTTTGTAATAAGTCAGGCAAAATCAATGTATTCATTTTTCAAAACCTGCATGAACATGAATTGTTCAAAATCTAGACTGTCATGCACTCAGCAACCAAAGTATCGCAGCCCGGCAACATTTCTCCTTCAGCATGTTTCCTTGTATTTTAAATAAAGAGCTGCTCTGATATTTCCACCTCTAACAGGAGGGTTTGTTTGTTTGTTTGTCTGTAATCTCACAAACCACCGAACCAATTTCCATACAATCTTGTGGATGTTTGGGGCATGACGCAATAGTCTGTTGAATTTTGATTAGGACAAACAGAAGCATCCAGGATTTGGCACCTTTGCAGTTTCTTTCGTTCTCATACCTTGTAGTTTTGGTCTGACACCCACACCCACAGATCAGTGCCATTGCCACCAACAGCAGGCTGGGTTTGTTTACGTGTTAAGGGTTAGTGGAACATCGTGGTCTAGTTTACTGCAGGAAAAAAAGTTAACATTGTTTTCTTAACAGGAAGCCAAAACCAGCTGTGCATCTTTCGATACACAGCCCAGCTGAAGGCAGCAGGATTGTGTGAGTTTGACTTTTTATGTGCAAAACAGGATTCACTGTTAGAGAGAGAGAGAGAGAGAGAGAGGACGACTGCAGAGAAGTTAAACAGGTGGAGGCTGAAAGATGGACTTGTGCTATGTGATGAATTTCTGATCCTGCTGCACACACACACACACATTAGAGCTGGCAGGAGAGACTACTAAACAGAATGTTTTGCTCTGCTGGACTTATTGGGAAAACTTACGTTGTTCCACATGTCCAGTCAGGCTCCATACTGCCCATGAGCTCTCTCTAACCTGTTTCCTGTCCTGGGTACAGATGAGATATATATATATATTTTGGACTGATATAATTTTTTTTTTTTTTAAATAAATCTATATAGTTGTTTACTGACTTACTGGGGCACAACCAAAATATTGCTACTGCTCCAATAAATGAGGTCTAACGGCACCCTGGGCAAATACGCAGACACAGGGGTGGGGGGGTTCCTTAAATGACTAATGCTCAACTATCTGAGCTTCACATAATACTTTGTAAGAGGCGACAAAGTGTGTCAGACCACCATGGGTCACGCAGAATACCAACATCATGTTGACAGGTTGCAGTGCATCAGGCAGCGTGTCAGCTGCACACTCTTTCTGCCACTGACTGATGTCAGTGATGTCAAAATATGTCAAATCATAATTTGAAAAAACACTCTGACACAAAATTTTTAAAAAGTCTTAAAATTTTTGTTTGATTCAAACTCTCATGTTCCTCCTGATGATCAGTCCTCTGGGTCCAGCGGACAAACAAGCCGAGCCAGCGCACACGTTTCCCGACAGCAGCTGACTGATCTGCGAGGCGATGAAATATTTAAGGTGCTTGCTGCAGCACTGACGACTCCCAAGTGCTATTATGTGGAATTTCTAATAAATCTCATGGTTGAGTTGGATTTAAGATTCGGCCCTTAATCCAGCTCTGTTCTCATTCTGTCTCATTCACCAGCCCGTGTTCAAGTAGAATACCGTTTCAGTTGTTAAATATCACTTTCCTCTGCACTTTAAAGAGAACTCTTCCTAACTTTCTGTTTTTTTTAAGACAAACTTTTAATCAGCTGTGGAGCCTGCTGTGGCACGACTGCTTCCTCTGCTGTTCTCAACCTGAAGGCATACACGTTGTGAATTCACAACTAACTTCTCACCACCCCTTTGAATTCAGGTGCAGTTTGATGCATGCTCAATGTTACATCAGCACTAATGAATATTTTTACATGAGAGAATTACCACACAGTGGCATTTCGCTCTCCTATACAACTTTGTTTTGGTTTTATGACCTAAACTTTATTATTTGACGTAGCTGCATCACTCTAACCTCCTTTCCATCTGCAGAGACAAAGGCTATGGTAAACCCAATATGTTACCTCATGAGCGCTGATGATGACACCTAATTAGCAATCAGAAAAATACGTGACAATGCTGCGTTTACAGCTGGCCAAATGTGCTAAAAACCAATTAATACAGATTCACACTTTGTGTGGTTCTGTCCGTAGACTAAAGGAAAGATGGACGACTCGTCAGCTCCCTAACTGTGATGCTAGGGCTGGTTGCAGTATCCTGCCTTCTCCATGTTAGTAGATGGGACATGGACCAAAATGGGTTGAAACTTCATGACTGACAGCTGTTACTGACTCCAAATGGTTAGTTATCGGTACTGCGCTACTGTGGCTCGGTATTTTAGTTTCATTGTTGGATAGTGGGAAGATGTGTCTATGGTTCTTCTCAGTCCTCTCCCAGTAAATTTGCAAACAAACAAACCAGCAGACTGACATGCTTGAAAGATACAGTGACCGCCAAGCTAAAAATATCAAATTCGATAATTGTATCTGAAAACTGTAGTGACCTCCAGATTGCCTGTCTGTTTGTGTCACCCTTTGAACAGGATGATTCCATCCCCTTAAAGCCAGTGACTATGGCCCTAAATCCTAGGAGTGGATGGTCTCCAATGCTCCACGCATCATTTAGGCGCCGCTTTCCAAAGCTGCATGTGTCATACCTCATTAAACAAAGCTCACATCTACAGTATATATGCAAGGCAGTGTATCTCGTGCAGGTCACCAGTTAGAGCTACTCTGCATTCTGCAGCTGTCGTCCCCTGGTCCAGACAGCAACCACTTTATCAAAATCAGCTGCTGCAAAGTCACACAAATTACCCACAGGAACCCAGTACCGAGCTTGAAATAGCAATCAATTTCAGCGGTATCACAGCTGATGTCATAAGCGGTAAACAGTGCCGTGCATAGCTTATGCTAATAACCGAGGAGGAGGGGGCGGGAGAGAGGAAGATGGTCTTTAGATGATAACGTCCTTTGTTGTGGTTGGATAAGAGATGGTGGGACATGCCATATACATTTGCCCTTGGGAAACAATAGTAGACTCTAAACAGTACATCACTTGCAATTGTGATCTACACAACTGACTCTCGATCATGGGATTATGATTTCCTGCTGCAGTGCATGGAAGCGGCCTCAGGGATGAGCTCATCTTCACGACACCCTATAGACAACAATGGGGATCATGTTAACACTTTGTAGATTTCCAACAGCAGCTGTAATTACCATCCTGTTTTTATATGTGCGTATTTGCATCCCAAGAAAACATTTTTTCTTCTTTTAATCTCTCATCATTATGATTAAACACCACTGCAATCTCACATCATTAACTGGGTCTATTGCGTTCACAGCTCTAAGTTTTTACAGGATTTTCAATCTCTGATTATTCAGGCTCAGGACATGAAAAGAGGGAACGGATGTTGGCGGCGGGGGGGGGGGCTTCCTTTCTTTTGAAAGTTTTTTTTTGGGGGGAAATGAGATTTGTGATTAGCCTAAGTTTGGATCAAACAATGCACAACTCTGCTGAGGCAAAAACCTGTCGATAAGCTAGAACACAGAAAACAAGCATTTCCTCCTCTGATCCTCTCGCACCTCCTTCCCTGTCTCCTCTCACTCTCAGGGGTACTGTATCCTCATCTCAAAGGCCACTGCATCACTCACTAGACATGAGCTATCTTCAGGAGAGAGGAAAAAAAAAAGTTGCAAGTCTGTTCCTCCATCTGAGTTCCACTTTGTTTCATCTTTGCTCTGCCGTTCCCTGTAGACTGTGAAGTGTTGGTGGACTTTTTCGCAGATATACCATACTCTCTTGCGAACACAACAGGCCCGGCTTACATCTCAGAGGAGCGTCACAGAGAGCAGCCGGAAAATGCCTCACATCTGTCGCTGCCGAGTTGTCGTGAGCTGCTTGACTGAAGTGGTGTGGTGGATGAAAGTGAGGGAAGCTCCTGTGTTTATGTCAAAATCAGGCAAAAGCAGCAACGTGAGTTTACCACAGTGCACGTGTAGAAACTGATGTTTTGATGTGTTGGATTTGCTTCCGACAGTCAGAGTGCACAATGTTTGCCTTCCCAGTTTAGCCGTAAGTGTAGTGAACCAATCGGAAACTAAATCAGTTGTTGGCATCATGGTTCCAAACTGGCTGACCTTCTGCCCATCGAGACCACAAACGTCACAAAGATGGATGACATGAATTAAAATCTGGAAGGTGGCTACGCCATAAATCCAGTCTTAGTGGATGGGACGTGTACCAAATTAAAAGTTTAGGAAGCTTATTTTTGAGTGTAAATTTGGTTTCTATTGGTTATTTGATGCTAAAGGTCAAACGATTATGCATAGGGAATACAGTCCCTATGCATAACAACAGTATGTTGTGGCCAAAAGATTTCAAACATATTTTTTTTGTTACCCAACTGAAGATCATACAACCTGGATGAAACCATTTCGCTATTTAAAAGGTCCTCAGACGTTTTGCTCCAAAACAAACACATATGAACATCAACACACACACACACACTAACAGGTGGGTAAATAAAAGATGGTGGGGTTTTGGTGAAGGGTGGTAAAGGTGTATGTGCGTGTGTGTCTGTGCCGCTTCCTGGACTGATCTGTAACTAAAGTGGCAGGTCTGATCTTCTAAAGGTCATCCATGACATCAGGACTGGGCTTCTTTAGGCTTGATGCGTATTGGTGCTGATAGCTGCACCACTGGTGAAAAGCCCGTCCTTTAGCTCACGGCCTCTCTCTCTCTCTCTCTCTCTCTCCTTTACTTTTATTCTCCAACTCACACACAAATAAGGACATCAGTGTGTGCGTAAGCAAGCCTCAGGTATTTAGTGAGTCTGAAAAGGTCAGTCCTACTCATTCACTCCCTTTAATGCTGACCAGTGGGAGTCTACGATAAAAGCTTCCGTGATGTCCTGCCATGCAGTGTGTGTGTGTGTGTGTGTGTGTGTGTGTGTGCGCGCGTGCGCTGTTCAGACTCCTTTCTCTGGAACAAGAGTTAGGACAGGGACAAGTCAGGTCAAAGTCAACACAAGAAGCACTCTTACGCTAATGCACCTTTTATCAGGCACATCTTTTTTGTGGCTGACACTTTAGCTGTCATACAGTCCTAAAAGAATAGTTGCAGATTTGGGAAAATGCTCTTATTTGCCTCCTTGCAGAGAGGTAGACAAGATGACTTATACCGGCATCGTCACATAAATTCTAAAAGAGTGGCCGTTATTTATCTCAGTGCCAGAGAAATCCTGATTTTTATTTTGAACGGGTTACATTCTCTCACTCCCTGCTCCATCACAAGCGTCATGGGATAGTCATGACTCAGGAATACTGTCTATTAAACTCGCCACATCCTGCAGAGATTTCAAATTAAAAGTCACAGAGCCCCCTGGTGACATAGATGGGGGGAATATTACGGCCACAAGATACACATCTCCTGTTATTGATGGCGATGGAAGGAACTGAGCTTCTTCTGTGAAACTTTTCACTTAATCCCATGGCGACGCCTCCTCAAGGGCTGGAGCTTGGCACGCTGACTGAGAATCAGTTCGTTCTCATTATGCAGCCTTGATTTCCTCTTCCTCATGTAATCATACATTTTCCATTAGTGTGGAATGAAATCTTTAATAATAATATGTAATATCTCAACAAAGAATAAAAGAAGTGTTTAATAATAGCATCTAAATACAAATCAGGAAATGGTAGAGAATCATGAGACACCGGAGTGAACAGGTGATTAAACAACTATCTGTTCCAATGAAGTGAGAGCAGCAAAGTGGTGAGTATGAGATGGCTCCATTATCCTGATGGAGGCTGTAGAAATGGTCATTGTGCTTAACTGACCATGTGAGAGTGTGGATAAATTACTGAATGGGCCCTGGGGGTCAGGACATTCCTGCACCGAAGCCAATTCAATATCAAGCTAGAGCTGGTTAATTTATCTCAGAACAGAGAGTGAAAACCACAGAGACAGTTTGTGTGGCTCTGCCAGACATGAACGCAATCATCTGCCATTTGTTGCCTGTGACAACAAAACTAGTCCTTGCTCATCAGGAAGGACTTGGCCGGGCTGTTTCTAAACTCAAGCTTCATCTTTAACTAGTAATCTGTCCGTCTGCATGTGGAACATCTATCAGAAACCGTTGATCTCATTGGCTTTACACTTGCCATCTGTTTGGTAAATGGGCCAGTGCAGTGTTGAGTTTGGTTGCAGTTCAGATGTGGTACGTTTCATCCTGATCAAATCTGACCAGTGATCAGTGGCAGGCAGTGAGGGGTGGGGGGGGGGGTTTAGGGTAGGGGGGGGGGTGGGGGGGGGGGGGTGGAGTTCAACATATCTTTATTTACATCCTCTGATAAACAGCAGCTACTTCACGGGTGTTGTGATGATCCTGTCCAGGGGAAAGATTTTTTTTTTTTTCAAAGTAAAAGCACAATGTTCCTGTTGTTGCTTTAATGCCTTAGGTCAAGCTGACAAACAAAGTTGAACAGTAATAAGGCAAAGGAATCTTTTTCATTTATGCAAAACATCAGCTGCAAAATATTTAATGCAGATGAACAAATAAATAAATGAATAAGCTCAGCACACAATGTCCGGAGCACAAACAATACAAACTTACTTCAACACAGATAGTCCATCTGTATAATTCCGACCTTGATGTATCTTGTGAGAAAGTGGTATACAGTCGTAGTCGTGCCCACTCATATTATTAAAAGGAAATGGAATGAGAAGTACCGTCCCTGCAGGGTTTGCTCATTTTGCTCTCATTGCTCAAAGGCAGGAGACCTTTGGAGGGGACATGAAAACACATGGACGTCTTTGTCCTCTGCTGGCCTCAAGTACCCTCATGCCCAGTCCCCCTGTCAGCCTCATCCGTGCACACCATATTTGTTCTGTGTATTGCAACAAACAGCGGAGCATTACTCAGTCAAATTAAGCGGAAAAGCAGAGTGGCGGTATCGAGGGTCTTCTGATAATGTTAAGTAGCTTTTTCCCCACCGGGCCCCCATAGAGCTCAGAGTGCTATAATGTCAGACTCGGATAGAAAAAGACTGACTGAAGTTCACCATGACAACCATACTCATCGTGAATTACCCAGGATGCTTTTTACTCCGACGGCACGACTCTTTCCCCCAAACCTCAGAAGTTCTCCAGCCGCTGAGAGGTTTATTTCTCTTTGTTTCAGTAGTCCCCGTGCTTTTGCAGAGAATGATGAAATTTAGCAACATCTTTCTGTTTAAGCCTCGTAAACTATGATGTAGAGACCACTGCAGCAGCATACACCCCCCCCCCCATGAAAACCACAGGCACCACACACACACACACACTCAGTCTATCTCCCTTTCCTTCACTGTCAGCTTGTGTCATGATGAAGGCTTTGTCACTCCATCCTTATTACCAGAGGAGAGGTCAGTGCAAGTTCACCCATTACATCACTCAGACTGTGACAGCAGCAGCACTCTCTGCTAAGAGAGAAGAAGAGAGCGAGGGAGGGAAAGAGGGAAATGCTTCTGGTTTATGAGGGAGAGAGAGAGAGAGGTAGAGGAGGCTGGTGGTACTGTCTCCCTGCGCCAGCCATTGTTGGCGTGAACAGAAAGCGCCAGTAAACCAGCTGCGTCTTGTCTGGTGTTTTTCTGCCATTTACAGAGAAGTGGAGGGGAGGAGGAGAAAGTGTGGTACAGCACATAGCACAGGCTGGAGTGTGAGAGCTTCATGTGTCCAGGATACCAACAGACACACACATGCACTCACTCAAGAAAAGCAGCAGAGAGCAGGGAGGGAGAAGGATCTCCTGTATGCTCTTAGAAGAGACCGTCTTCCATCCATTGTTCCCCCAACCATGAGAGGGCATTGATTTCTGAGGAACAGGAGCCATATCGTTCCTCTTTTCCAAGCATTTGTCTGACAAGCCGGTATTGAAATCCTTCCTCTGCTGCACTATTTTCATCTCACCTGGAGGGCATCGTGCTCTGCTGTTCAACATATGTAAGCTGCTAACCATTCTTTCCCATGCCTCCAGTTTTTACAGCTTCCATTTGATCCACTGCTGCTTTATTCAGTGTAACCTCTATTTTGGGGCACATTTCACTCCTCTCTCCAGGACCTGCCCTCCATCCCTGTTTACTTTTGACTTCACGCCCCCCTCCCTAGGTTACTTTGCCTCGCTGCCACTCTTTTTTGAGGCTCTGTTGTTTGTTATCGAGCAAGTAAGCTCCGTTGAGATACATGTGCCTCGGTTTCTTTCAGAATTCTTTAATCTCCCCAGGTAACCACACCTTCCTCCTCTTCCTCCTTCTTCCTCTTTCACCTCTTAAAAGATATAAGTCACAAAGAGAGCCATAGTGCAACACACAGCGCTCGCCTGAAGAGAAACGCCAGATAGAGAAAGGCCAAACTTTGTTTTATTATTGACGTAATCCTAAAAGCTTGTGCCTGTGAAAGCAGATCAATTTTCAGCACCTTATCCTATTATTAAAAGCTGGCCCGAGGGCTAAGGAGACCAGATATTTCAAGGAGAAACAGAGGCAGAGGAGAAGACGCGGCGAGACAGATGGAAACACACAAACACGCCCTCCCCTCTGCAGCCAGCTCGAGCTGATAAAACATGTATCTAGTATGAATTTGATTTCCCAATACTGTCATTAATAGATGAGCCGGCAGTGGCTGCTGTGCTTGAGGCCTGTGGAGCAGGCGGGCTCGCTGTAATAGTCATGGACGAGAGTAAGATAGAGACAATCACGCCTGCTATGAACAACACTTCATCACTGTCACGTTTGGGCAGAATTCAATTTGCAGATGTCGACCTTGCCCCCCCCCCCCAACCCCCCATTCCTGTCTCTGTGCCACGTCTGGGCTGTGAGGAAGACTCACACACACACACACACACGCGCGCACGTCGTGCATGTTTGCTTATTACGTGCTTCATACTGTACAGAACCACATCAGGTGGATACCTGGTATTGCTGAGAATAGTCCAGGAACAGAGGGGTGGAGAGGTGGAGAGGGAAAGAGATGTACTCTCAACCCTTTATGCTCTATACATATGATCAATGTGCACCCGGTGTGCTCTGAGCCTTCACAGCACAGTTAGGAGTAAGTGGTGCATCAACCCAAAATGCAGAGGAGAGAATTTAAAACCAAAAATACGTCCATGTGTGTCCCGAAAGTATTCAACGAAAAGTATTGAATAACTATAAGACTTTCAACTGCTCGATGCACAATGTGTAATCAGTAATCAGAGGGATCTTTCAGTGCATGCTGCAGAACATGAAAGCCTTTCAGTGGGCATTTTCTCAACAATAAGTGATGTGATTTTCCTAATAGTTGTATTTTGCAGACTCCAGAAAATTGCGTGCCGCGGTATCAAAAGAAACCACTCGTCCAGCAATTAACTCAAATGAAGGAAGGTCTGTCCAACTGACAGAATTACATTGTGACGCCGGACGGGTGTTGAAGCATGTTCCACTCCATGTTAATAACACAGGGCCTGTCAGCTGGGTGCTGTCCTGTTCTGATGTTAATAGATTATTCCAGAAAACTGACATGGGCCTTTCTGCTCCTCATTATTTGTGCTTTTTACAATGACGCTGGCTGAATGGGATATTGATATGCTCACGTGCTAATCGATGGGCCCTCAGACAAGCAATTTGGAGTGAGTGAAATATGAGATATGTAACAGTGTCAACTTTAAATGTGCAACTCAGGGCCTCTAATAAATGCAGTGGGCCGCTTTAAATTACAGCCCTCAGATGACAGTGTAATTCTTTTTTTTACATATGTGGCAATAATGAAATCCTCATCAGGCACCCACAGGTGCAAGGGAATAAATTGGCATCTAGTTTGTGTTGAGTAGAGACGAGGAACTAAATTACACTTTTTAAATCACCTGATACATACTAGATAACAACAGGGTGCAGAGGACACCACGTTATTATTTCATAACAGATGCCCTGTAACCATACGACACCCATACTCTTCCAAGAGCACTGCTGCAAAATAGCACTGTTCATTACCCTGGCTGGAATTTTACATAGACCGATAGTAAAAACCCACAACTGTGTGCTGTTTGTTAAAACACTGTTAAAGCTGACTGACTGCATTGCAGCAACCACTTTGTCCCATTTCCAAAGGGCCAGCAAACGCATCATTCTATCACCCAAGAAATGAAGGCTCACAGAAAACCTGGGGGTGGTCTCTGTGCTCCAATGGATGGAAACCTGAGTGTTCTGCCCCTGAGTTGTTATTATCAGGACATAAATGATCTTCTCTTGCATTATGTTTAATAACAACATGGATCCTAAATTGGAAAATTACAGTGGTATTTCATTATAATTAAAACAAATATACGTATAAACAAAATCATTGATGGCTAAAAAGGTTGTGATGAATTCATGCACATAAAGCCTCTACACGAGAGGCCTGTCGACCAAGGGTTGTTTTTTTTTTTTTAATGTTAACAAAAATATTTAAATTATAAATGTGAAGCTTCAGAATTAATTTTCACGCTGCTTAGAATACATTTGCCCTGTTTGCTTCTCATAATACAAATATTAAAAATGGCAAGACTGTGAAACGTAACTGGTAAAAAAAAAAATCAAGATCTAATATCTGTAAATCTCACTTGTCTTTTACTACACCTCAGTTTGAAGAGTGGACATGAAAACTCTAGGTTGTAATTCTGACGGTGTTCAACCCGGTTCAAGCAAAAACACATTTCCTCCCTCCCTCTCCCCTCGGGTGTGTAAAGTCTGCGCGCCCAGAGAGGCTGCTTTGCACATTGTTTATAATTTATTGCGTGCAATGGATTGTTTTTCTGTCTGTGAATCAACACAGTAATGGCCGCCTGTGATGCATCTGACCACTTTGCTTCTTACTTTCAAATCAACATGCATAATGGGCAGCGATGCCAGCCTAAGCTGCCCCGCCACGTCAAATGTTTCCTCTAAAGAATGAGATCGTTTGAACCTCTCTCAGCACAACACAAACAGAATCGATTAATAATTGCCTCTTTCTTCCCCGGCAATGATTAGTTATTTCATGTTGCCATTTGTGTACCGTTTGATTTGTCAGACGGGTGAGGCAAAGTTTATGTCTGTGTGTGTGTGTGTGTGTGTATCCAGGGACTCATGCCTGTGATTTGTTGGGCTGGTACCTGGGAAATGTATTCTTAATTGCGTCGAAACCTTGTTACACCTGCAGACTGGCAGGTCACAAATAACAAGCCAGCTGCTCCGTGGCTGTGGGCACGTGGGGGAGCGATGCATATAAAACGGATGGATGAGAGAGTGTGAGTGGGTACGGCCGGGGAGGGGCGTTTCATCCCCTCGTCAGCGAGGATGCAGGTGTCCTGCTGTCAGATCTGAGTGGGCAGCGTGATATGATGTGATATGAATGTCTGATCTGCGGACCCCACTTTCCAAGACGGAGTTGAGTCCGAACAGTGGAGTCGATTACGGTGCGGTAACATGACGTTAAACCGAGTTCAAGCCCATGCATTTGTTTTCGTGTCAGACTGATGTAGCCTGCATCGATTTATTAATGCATCTGCATGTTTGGGTGAATAAAAGCTTCCCCTCAATCAGCCGCATCAAAAACCACACAGAGGACGCCCTGTTAAAATGTTCAAATGTGCCATTGATTTTCAGCTCTGCTCATGTCCTGGTGATTATGAACAACACTGGAGTGTTAGCTTAAATGGAAATGACTGATGTTTATTGGCTGCTAATAAGCTATTACCTCAACCTTGCTGCAAGCTAGGAGTCAATCCACGCTCATTTCACTTGTGAGGAAATGGGAGGGGCCGCAGGAAGACGGATAGGGAGGTCTGTCTGAGTGTGTGTATGCTTGTGTGTGTGTTTGTGTGTATTAGGGAGACAGAGGGCAGAGTGAGATAAAAAGCAGAGAACATCCGTGTTTGTATTTCAATGTGCTGAGAGTAAGCTGCAGCTTAAAGCAATTTATATACCTGTGAAAAATGTGCCAGCCATTTAATGGCTGTGGAATTAGCCGGGAATGGAACAGCACCTATTTCAAGGGCAGTGCTGCTTGCAGATAAGCATCACCATTTACTGTAATATTGGAGCCAGAGGATAGAGTCCTGTTACAGAGAAGATTAATGAGGCCCCAGTGTGTGTGTGTGCGTGTGTGTGTGTCTGTGTGGATATTGTATTTATATCTTTCCTGGAAATGTTTAGGTTTCCAGGAGCAAAGGAATTAATATTTCCTCATTTTTGACACCGTACACCACACATGAATTGATTGTTGTTACAGCTTTGAAAAGAAAGAAGTAAAAAAACAAAAAAAAAACAAAGGGAAACTCATAATAGTGCCATCCAGTGGTCGGAGCTCTCCTGTGCATCTGTGTGTGGCAGCAGTCATGACTGAGGCAGCAGTTTTTGACCTGCCCTACTTTGGCTTGTTTGCAATATTAATGTTATTAGAGTTGCACAGACACACACACACACACACACACACGCCTCATTAATCTTCTCTGTAACAGGACTCTTTCCTGCCCCCCCCCCCCCCCCCCACCCACCCACCTCCATATTTTTGTATCAAAAATGATAAATGAGAGTACAGTTTCTGGCGTATTGATTGCACGCTTTTATGGAATTACATCTTTGGAGCAGGTTGGGCTTTAGAGGGAAGACAAATAGGTCTCAACGAAATGAGAGTAAGCACAATCCACCTAGAGCTCACCCAGAGAGATTGGGCAAAGGGGGGCACCGGAGGGCCACAGCCAGCTCCGACTCCACGGACAGATATCCATCCCCCCCTCGCCCTGGGCATGTCATCCCTCAGCAGAGACCCACAGTGGGCCCTGAGTGGAGTGGAGAGCTTTAAAATGGAATCGACTCTGCTCCTCCTCCACCCCTCCATGGTTCACCCGCTGATATGGCAACACACTGAAAGCACCAGTTCAGCTTGATGGGTTTCTCCCATTGCCACAACATTTAAACAGGACGCTCTCTTTCCTTTATTGATTATTATGAGAGCATTTCATTATACAGGAAGTTCTATGGCCGACAAGCAATTATGAATTCAATACCGCAAATGTAAACTGAAATGTGTCTTCTAGGCATGTGAGGGGTGAAAAATTCATTAAGCCCCCAAACACACACACACACACTGAGTTAGGATGGAGTGGGGAAACACAGCCATTTTTGGACATTAACTAATTCACTCACTTGGCTGGCAGTGTGGTGTCGGGGTAATTTGGTGATGGCAAGGTGGTCCATTATCAGAATCAGAAATATGGAAATGGTGCTTACTTAAGCTGTTTCACACGGCGGGGCTGGAAAACAAGCACTGGAGCCACCTGCAGCCGCGAGGTGAAGGAAGCGAAGAGCTGCATCTTCCATTTGAGGCATCAGATAATTACACTGTTGTTGTCTTTAACCAAGAGTTACAGACTAGTATAAACATCTCAGTCCAAAACCATCTGCATGACGTTGGCCTGAAGGTCTGACTCCTGCTTTATGCAATAGCTGTTGTGCTGCTCAGTGAAATTTGTCCAAATTGTGTGCACACGGGGCATTGTCGTGCTTTAACAGAAACGAGCGTTGTCAAGGTTGTGAAACGTTTGTGGTTAAATAAAACAATGACTGTCACTTGCTAACAGGAACCTTTTGTGTTTCATCCGTCCCCTCCTGACCCTGCCTAGTGAGGTGGACTGTGCGTCTCGATGTACGAGGTCACCTGTCTTCCTCCTCTGCCCATTAGTGGTCTCCTAACTGTGCCGCTCTTGTCTATGACGTGCACTTACTCTTTAAACAGGCTGAGCTTCTGTCACCTAGCTGAGTTAAAGTTACACTTAATATTAATGTGGACATTCTGAGGTTTCCTTGTTTTCGCTGAGTTGGAGGTCAGAACCAGAAATATGTATTTAGTGCAACTTCTCTATCAGAGAGGAAAGTGCAATTAGCATCTATCACTGCACTCTCACACCCAAGTGTGGATAATGACAACAATCCATCCTTCATTTGCCTCTCTCAGCACAAGATGTAACATTCCTGGTGGCTGCTTCACGGACCACTGAGGCTGCCATCAGCTGGCGAAACTGCAATCTCTCGCTTTCTATCTGCCTCTTTCATGCAGCCAATTATCCACATGAAAAAAACCCCAAAATGCATCATTAAACAAGTTTCACTTGCGATTCAGATTCCCAGGAGTTTTCATGGTTCAGCCCTGTAAAAAATGTTTTCAGCTTTCCTTTTCATCGCACTTTCAGGTAAATTTAGGTTAGGGCTGCAACCCACGCCATCCTCACATGTTATCTGGGAATCCAGTGCAGTCGGAAATGGGATGAGGGAGCAGGGGGGAACGTGGCAGGGAGGATCTTTAAACTTTGAGCTATTCCAGACATGGATTATGCAAAAGCTGGAGTAACTAATGCTGGATCATACAATAAAAAAATGTAGTCAGTTGAGTATAAAAATAGAATGCAAGAGCATTGCTGCTTTTAATGCATCAAATGAGTTAAGAAAAAGTTTTGCATTAAGTCAAAACTTTTCGTAAGGCACAAGGAAAAAGCGAGTGGTAGATGCAAGGCAAAGAAGGAAGTGAAGATGTGCGCTGTGCTCTTAGCCCTCCAATCCCCCTGAGTGGTCCTGGTGAGCGAGAGCAGAGAGAAAAGGGAGAGATGTTCCTGCTGCAATTTCTCCGCCTGAATCGTAACCAACCGATAAGCATCCCTGCAGGACGGCTGACCAATGGCGGCTCACTTCTCAAGCTGAGAAAGGACAGGGAGGAGGAGAGAGAGGGGAAAAAAAAAAAAAATCACAGACAGCATTTGGCATCCCTCACAGTCCATGATTGTCATACATAAGCCGCCTCCAAGGACATTAATTTTTCACATGCGCTCTTGCCGATTTGATTTGTTTCCTTTGATTTGATATTTTTTTTCCATATGAAAGCCTGTCACCTAGGATGTCTGCAAGCGACATGGGGTTATCACATGCATTGCATAAACAAAAACAAAAGGAAAACAGGAAGATAACAGCTTGAGCAGGGTTTTATTTCCCACTGATGTAAACACCAGTGGTGGTGAATGCTCTGGCTAAATATGTGCATCCCAATGATCCCTGCAGATATCATGTGTAAAGGGAAATTGGTGTAAATTGTGACTATTGGACTGCAAAACACAATTCACCACCGCTGTGCTGGAGATTGTGCACGAGGCTGAAGCCCCATAGCTCTGCACATAATTGTGCAGTATTTACTAGCTATCACTGCCAATCCCTGCAGGCCACTCCTGGAAAGGATTTCTATTGGACGATAATATTGATATTCGATTTGCTTTTACCAGAGTCACTCTTCTTAAATAACACGCGTTATAAACCTTGAATCCTTGAACTCACCGTGTGAGCGTGTGTGAGTGTGTGCGCGTGAGAACTAAAAGAATCATTTGAAAGGTAGGCTCTTTATCAGATATATCACCGGGAGCAAATTAAACCACGTGGAGTCAAATAGCCCCAATAAGAGGTCTGAAACGACTCGACACAATATTCTCCTTCCACTGGAATCTATAAATGGCCCATTTAGCATCTGTGACCCCGATGCCTGCCACTGAAGGAGAGTTATGGCCTTTCAAAAGGAAACTATCATAGATTTTAGTGAAGTAAGAAAATGTCCCCAGGTACTGCGAGAGCAAATGAAATTATGCATGACCCCCTCATTACTTGGTTTAATAAGTGATCTATGGACTGGTAACAATAAAGATCCACATGTCATGGAGACATATGAACAGGGAAGATCTGAAAATAAATGAGGAGGAATTAAAAAGCAACATTTCCACTTCTGCAGGAATGCATGGCAGAGAGAGTGAAGGTAGTTCCCCTTCTGTCGTTCTGTGTCAGTCACACGCAGAGTCTCATACCATGGACTGATGTCTGTCTCTCATTGGTATTCATTGACCCAGGGATGGAGGAACGGGCATCACAGTTTAATCAGTTTTCACAGTTTTCATTTAATCAGGCTGTGTGTGTGTGTGCGTGTGTGTGTGTGTGGACATGGGCTGTCAGCAGATATTAGTGCAGAGTTGTCTAGGTGGAGGAGCAAAGAGGGTACGGTACCTGAAGCTGGGTTAAGTAATTGGATTCTTGTTTAATAAAAGTTTGTGTATGTTTGTGTGTGGTTGTGAGTCTTTGAGGTTGATGCCCGATGGATTTTGTGCCTTCTGTGAGTCTTAAAATGTAAATACTGTGTGCATGTGTTGCAGGGCCGTGGGGTGGGGGGGTCTCAGGCTGAGGTAATGCATGAGATGAGTGAGTGACAACCCACTGGTTTTACCCAACAACGCTATCAACAGTTGGAGTTGTGATTAAATCACTTTACATTAAAACTTCCCACAGCCTAATAACCTTTCTTAATAACTGACTTCAAAGTTGTTGGATGTATTGCTGGAAACTTTGGGAAACCAAATTAGAATCAGAACTCAAGGGATTTAGGGGGGAGGTTGTTGAGAAAATTAAAAAAATACAAATATTAAATAATTGATACCACCTTATACCACCACCCTACTGACAGAGCTTTCTGCATTTTTCTACAGCACTTTCCACCAGAAATCACATTCACGCATTCACACACACATTCATACAGCGCTCCTATATATAGCCTCCAGCGTCTCACTCACACATTTTCACTCTGGCACTTTGATATGCAGAATGGAGGAGCCGGGGATCAAACCCCCGATTTTCTGATTGGTTGGACGACCGACTCCAACTGTAGAGGCGCATACTTTTTTTTTTTTATCTTCAGTGACGTCATAGACTGTTGCTTTGGGACCTCGTGAATCCACTGGACACATTTCTAACAGGCGCTGCTGCAGTGCACAGTTTCCACAGTGTGATCCACACTGATTGTCTATTTGTGAGCGTGTATGCAATCCAACGAATGGTGATGAATCATAGATAAAGAGATGCTTGTCATAAATTGCATCAGAAATTATGAGCATTGAAAAAAAAATCCCTGAAACATATTGCAATGTTAGTTGACTTTGAGTCCAGTGGTCAGGTCGTTTTTTTTCTGCAGCTCAATATGGCCCACAGCTGGGCAGCATCTCGTTGCCATAGTAATTATGATAAAATGAAACAAGGAGGTCCGGTGCCATTGTATAAAAAGGTGTTTAGCTTCGTTATTCAGACAGCAAGCAGCTGTTTCTGAAACCCCTATTGTTAAACTTTTGACAGCCATTGTTTCATAGCCTCGACTGTACCTCATTCTATATTATCGTGTTTATTATTGCTACCATGGTGAAGAAGGTCTGGTTTGGCTGCCTTCGGTACTTTCCTTCTGGTTATGCTATTGTTACCATGACAACAGATGTCTGGCCTGCCTCATGCTGGTATGCTCCTGATGGTCAGAGCCGAGGTTCTGCACTAACAACCAACATGGTCTTTTAAGTTAGAGACTTTTTGCTTCTATCAAAGATAACAAACAATTCATAGTCACATTAAGTTTTTGTATTCATGCTGCATGAATAGAGTATGTCCAGGCTATTTGAGCCTCTTCTCCTGAGCTGCCTGGATTTAGATAAAGAGTCTCCCATGTGCTGGCAAATGGTGGACAAAGCGGATAGATAAGTGTAACTGAGGCACCAGTCAAGCATGAACCTCCCTCCTCTCTCTCTCTCTCTCTGTGCCTCACACACAAAACTACACACAATCATTTTGTTATGTGGAAAAAAGGCTTCAAAACCCTCATCTGATGGCTCCATGTTCTTCATATCTTTGTGTTGCTTGGTTGAGCACCAGTGAAATCCTCCACTGATCCATCTACAGTCTCATCCTCATTAGTGCCCAGCAGAGAGCACAGGGCTCTTTCAGCAGCTCCCTGGGACTCCCCACTCGCTCCTCTACCAGCTGAAGGTTGTACTCCCCTCAGCATGTCCTGCTTCTGCCCAGGAGGTCGCCTCCCAAAGCAATAGTCCCAGGAGGTGTCTTTACCAAGTCCCTGATCCACCTCGCCTGATCCCATTAGTGGTTTGACCCGACCCTGAGGCCCCCTCTGAGATCGTACACTGTCACGCAGGGCGAGGCCAATCATGCTGCGGAGAAATCTCATTTTCACCCCCTGTGTCCAGGATCTTATTCTTTCGGTTACTGTCCAAAAGTTTTGACCAGAGGTGAAGGTCACAACAAATAATTGAGAGCGAAAATGAGAGTTTGGCTTTGTGGCTCTGCTCCCTCTTCACTGCGGCCCGATACAGCGGATGCATTACGGGAGCACTTGCACCGGAGTGACAGTCGATTTCATCATCTGTTTCAGGGAAAGAGTTGCAGTGTCGGATATCAAAGCGCAGGACATCATCTCCCTCAAAGACGGAGACATTGCTTTTCAATTGTTCAAAGGCTTGGCTTTGGTTTCAGTGAAGTTAGCCGGGGCTGACGGGATCGTTGGGCTTTGTCTTACATTAGCGGCAGGATTTCATGATGTCACACACTTTCAAAAGCTGGATTTGCAGAGGGTCTGGAGTAAAAGATGAGTTTGGTTGCTGCTGCTGCTGCAGCCACTGAAAAGTGAGACTGAGAGTCACATCTGCTTCATTATAATATCCCACTGACGGGAACTGGTCTGTGTCCAGCAGATAGCAGATGAGAGACTGGATGTACTGGGAAGCCTCCAGTTTGTGTGTGAACTGTGCATTTATTTAAAAAAAAAGAGTTGAGAGTGGTGTCTGCCTCAGACCTGCCCTTACAAATAGCGGTCAAATGTGTGGGTATGTGACTCAACAGTCACAAAATGTTGGCTCAAGTAAAATATGCCCGAAAAACCTCACCACAAGGTCCACAGCTTTTGATCTTCCAGAGCAGATGGAGTTATTGTGACGGGATTGCACATTCAAATTTCCAACTCGCTGTGGAGGACATTTTTGATGTTTGAAACAGGATTTGATTAAACAAATTTTCATGTGGCTGGAAATCCAATCAGTGGAAGGATGGTTTTATACGATCAAAAGCTCCACAGCAGCAGCTCAATGGACCTTGTGCTGAAATATGTTAAGACAACGACTGTTTCCAAGGTCAAGTAGGACTTTTTCACACCACACAAACGCAGCAGCCAGGACAGTTGAATCACATATATCATGTTTGACTCAATCACCGCATTGAATAATTACTAAGAATCTCCCAGTGTCCACACTGAGTGTCCACCAATCACTGCCAATAGACAGCCCAGGTGTAGGAGTAGGAGGAGGAAGAGGTGTAGGTCTAATGTTACAGTGTGGTGTCCAGGATGTGACTAACAAATTGGATTTTCAACAAATGACTTAAGTAAATGCAATAATTATTGTTTTAGTTTTTAATATATATAGCTCCTTTTTAAGAAAACAACAGGATTTTTAGTGGTATAACTATAACATGGTTTACTCTGATACAAGGCATTCAAGATAACACTGTACAATGTTTTTTTAAATGTATTGCCATTACTTGTATAATCGCGTTGTTGTTCTCCATGTGTGTGTCCTGTGTGCAGACTGGGCAGTGCAGGTCTGGCTGGCTGCAGAGCAGCACTCAGTCTCTATTACTGGGAGAGCAGAGTGTCTGAGTGGAGCCAGGGAGGCTCAAGGTAGCATCATAGATTTGACCAGTCAGTCGTGTAGAGCACTAAGTCCTTCATTTACTCCCCACATACTTCTACCTGCCAACCTCACACCAGTGCCCTTGTGTGCTGACAAACACACAGCCGAGTACACAACTACATACACGAACGAACATGGACGCGCAAGCCCACAGACGTGTTTTAGATTTTATGCTCACTCTTTTTCTTTTTGTCTCTCACACACACACATGCAGTCCACACTCGCCCCCCACCCCCACCTCCTCATGCACACTATTTTAGCAGCCTTGAAAAGCTAAATGGTGTGAAGTTGAGTGTTGGTCCATCTGTCCCCTGGGTGTGTGGTGGGGATGAGAAGGAGAGCGAGCAGTGGGAGGAATGGAGGGGGGGAGGAGGACTGGAAGAAGAAAAAGGGAAGGAGGAAAGGCAGGATTGGGGTCAGGTCCATTAATATGAATCACCAGCAGAACCCCACAGCGGATCCATCTGTGGTTGTATGCTGCCCAGAAACAATTCACAGCCCAGACAACAGGACATTAATAGGTGAACGAGGGTAAGAATACTTATGTCACGCATGGATTCCTGACGGCTTCTGCACACGGCTCAAGGTCCATCCTCCTGTGGCAGGTCGTTACCAGGGCCGAAATCCGAAGTCTTTAAATTGCAAAATGAAGAATTTCAGAAGATTCAAGGTAAAACAGTCGTTTGGAATCTGAAGGCAGTTTACAGTAGTAGGGTTCAGCCATTTATCCAGAACGGACACTTGAAAATATCCCTTGTGGGGTAAATGTATTCAGCACAACATGACAATAGAAGTGCCGGGCTATTGGTTCTGGAATCAATAATCTCCCTCCCTGAGTACTTTTCGAAGTAAATGTCCCTCTTTGAGGTCCAGACACAGAGCCAGGGGCTAGTGTGAGTCTCACCAACTGACACGTGCACGCTCGCATGCGCTCAGGGGTGAATATCTGATTGGCTGCTGAATAATATAGGTCTGATATGGATATTGTATGAAGCAGAGCTGTAGCTTTCTGGGTGGAGGATTTCATATGGATAACAAGAGATTTATATTATTAATAGGTTGTCCTATGTTATTCACAGGGTCTCATAGTGTGCTTAAGATATTGAAGAGAATATAGGAGACCATTAAAAGAGGACTATCAAACTACATCGCTATTGGTGATTTGTGGTTTTGGGATGCTGGTTCAATGCTGGTTCACTTGGGGGCACATGTCTGGAAGTAACTTTAAATGCGGTTTAAAAAAGACATGAGGTTTTTCAGAATCTTATGATCCTCGGCTAAGGTGAATCTTCTGGGAACTGAGCTGATCATAGAGAACACATTTCTAACCTCTTCATCCAAGGCAACAAACCAACTGAAATGTGAGTTCCCACATTAATGATAAATTTTTTTTTTCGACGCCTACACGGTTCAGCATCATTTACTGGGCTGAGTCACAAACTATGACGCTTGGCACATTTATAAGTTTGCTCTTAACATCCATAATTAGAAAGCATTAACAAGCATTAGGGGAGCATGGCATCCGTCCTGCCGGCATTAGACATGTGTCAGTGTGCTCCACAAAATAATCTGCAGTGTTGCACCAAGGTTAAGCCTGGAGCATGTGTGGTACGGCTGTTATAGCTTTCTTGAGCAAATCCCAATCTTTACTTGAATAAGACTCAGAGAGAGTGTCAGCCAAAACTTCTATTTGTGCAGCGTTAAGTTTAGCAGGTCTTTGCTGCGTTTCAACACTTGGAGTGATTTCGATTTCCAATCAATCACTTTATGTAAGAGAGGAATAGTTAATAATAGTTGGATAAATCCTGATTGTGTAACAATGCAAAATAAACAACAGTAATACGTCAACATATTTTCCTCTTTTAATAAGAGCAGATGGATATCGTAGCACCATAGTTATAGTCGCTGGGTGTTGATTCATTTTCTTTCTTATCTGGAGTGTGATGGATGGATGATACCATTTTCCGAAATCAGTCAGTGAGGACAGAGGACAGGATGCAGTGGGGCACGTCGGCTTTGCACAAGGGCAGGAGTCGTGTGGAGCTGGTTACCCCGCGCTGAAAAAAGAGAAATGTGACTCCAGCAGACTCAGAAGTTTACATGGTTGGTGGCTAAGCTACTTACTTTAGCTGCAGGCTAGCTTTGCTTTCATTCGCTTGGTAAGCCTTCAGCTGATATGGGACTTAGTTAAGCTAGCGTTAGACTGGCTGCTTGTTGAAGTATTTTCTTTTTCTACGTGTGTTCAATACAGAGGACGAAGCAAGTGTTTGTGGAGGACAGGAGCCTTTGACGGACCCAGACTGAGCTAACCGACATTCTCCTGTAGACATATGAAAATTACTGTTGTCTCAAGTCAACAGTCATGCTGAGTGCGAGGAAACCTTGAAATACCCGGTAAGAGAAATGGTGCACTGTGCCCCATTTTTTGATATATTAAAATTACCTGAGCTGCAGTGAGAGACTGTGTGTCTTTCTGAAAACTGAAAAAAAAAAAAAATCCTTGGCCCTCCATGACTTTTTTGACGTAGCACATAATGGCCACTGGAAAAAAAAACCCAAACAAAGGAATTCAGGGAGAGAGCTTGTATATCCAGTTTACTCACAGATGAGAATGAATGTAGAGCCCCAAGGCCCTCCAGGAGAGTGATGCATCATGTCTCCCGAGTGCTTTAGGTGTTCCACTCTATAAAAAAGTGCTGACTAAACAAGATGGGAAAACAAATAACTGCGCATCCAGAGTGATCATGAGACGTCAAGCACACAGCATTTTGTCAAGCCGTAAATCTGCCTTCCCCATGCACATGTTCCTCAGAAGTTTGCTTTCTCCAAGACAGCTGGAATAAAAACGACCACCTTGGCGTCCTCAGGTTTGGTAGTCACACATCTTGCAAGGCTTTTTTGGGGCCAGGAATGTGCATCCAGGCAAAGATTAGATCTCCCTCCATCCGGAGTGAGTGAAAACATTACTGGGCGTATTTAGGGAAGCTGTCAAAGCTGTCCCTTCCAGACTATGTTCAATTCCACCTCCGGCCCCCAAGGGGTGGTGTCTGGGAATTAAAGCTGTCTCATTCTCTCTCACACACCCACCTGCCCATAAATCCACACACACAAACACCCCTGCCGGCCATGACCCATCTGGTTTCTTTCTACTTCTGTGGTTTCCCATGTCTGATAAGGGACCCAGAGCTGGTTAGCTGACAAAAATACATTTAATTACCCCCCAGCAACCCGCATGCCCAGACAGTCCCGCAGACGTACAAACCGAGACACTGTCTTTCACCTGCTTTCTGGCCTTTCCACCATCTCGCCACATGTCTCGCGCTGACAGCCTTGTGTAAGTGTCCTAAGTCGGGTGAAATCTCACTCTCACACTATATAGTATGTGTGCTGGCATGGATGCGCAAACACATGCACTCGCCACACGCAGCCACCACACACACTCAGACTTGAGTGAGGACTTGTCCAGAACTAGTTTCTTTTTGGTGGATGAGTGTGTGGGAGGTCGGCCTCTGAAATGGCCTGTCCATCCACTTTAGCTTGTTAAGGTCTTGGGGGAATAGATTGACTGTGACATGTCAGGTCCACCTGTCCATGTGGAGATGGTTACATAATGAGTCAGTTTGGAGGTCTGCAGATTGGCTGATAGGTCAGGGTGTGGAGGAGACATGCACAGATTTGAAGATTTTAGGAGAAGTGGCAAAAATGTGACTGCAATGGCTAAAAAGGGTGAAGGGAAAGAGTTTATACACCTAAGGGGATTCTTGTGTCAGAGCACTGCTGGTCCTAAAGTGCTATACAGGTACATTTTGACCATGCTAGATAAACAAATTAAAGAAACATGATAGACAAGGAGGTCATTTTTCAGTGATACAGTATATTCAGATCTTAAATTATTTTAAATACATGGGAAATAAATCAGTAACATACTCAAGAGATGGGAAGTTGCAGAGAGTCAAACGTGACTGTCTGCAAGCGTTGAGTTTGTTTGTTTAGTAAATATTATATTAGTCAAACTAACATTAAACAACAGTTCATACTGTCAACACCATTCCAGAGGTCAGCCATGTTGCAGTTCTCAACACAAGTAAACACAGTGTTTCGGGTTCCAGTCAGCTCACTCTTACATTGGTAACGTCCCCATCAGCAGTATAAAACCCTGTGATGATCAGCAGGTATAATGCTAACATGTTTATTGTCATGTTGGCCTGCACAGATACTGCTCAAAATACCACTGAGCCTGCTGGGAATGTCATAGCATTCATTCAGTAATTGTTGCCGAAATCATTTGTTGTTGTTTCCAACTTTATGTGGATTAATATGTTCTGGGTTCTGGGTATTAGTATTCACAGTATACTTGGAGTGCATATGGCTTGTACACATTAGGAATGTAATAATGTAATGTTTACTAAAATTGCTGAGCGATTTACTGATGTGACAGCACTATGTTTCTGTAGAGCCGTAAATCAAAGGTGTGATTTCAGAGCTCGGGGCCTTGCACTGCTAATAGTTTGGCAACACCCCTGCCACATGTTTCATTCAGAAAAACCTGATGACCTGGATAAATCAGCTTAGTCCAGCTTGAGGCAGTTGTAAAGTGTGTTTCGATGGGTGTTAAAATGGTGCGGTAACGCCCTTGGTTACGATTTATTCTTATGTGAACACCCCTGCTCAGACGTCTGCAGAGCATCATTTTCAGGTGCGTACATGATGGCGCTGAGTACCTTTTTCCCATTGGCCACCTGTTGTATGGATATAACTCATGAAATAACATCACACCATGAACAGAAGCAACCTATTCCAAGCGCAACCTTTAAAATACACCTTGCAGTAACTTCAAAACATGGAGCCTTTAGCCACAGCTGATTTGCAACTCCATACGTTCCGGGCCACAACACACAAACCATGCAGTCTCAAAGAGTCGCTTTAAACTAATCTCTTTCAGACTGATTCTGTTCCACTTACTTTCAAATTACATTATCCACAACATAAAGAAACAACACAAGATGAAATCAAAACAAGTCTAAATAAAACCTTATATTTTTCAAAATAGATAAATCTTCTTTGTCAAAGCGCCTGGCATCTGAAAACACCACAGATTCTCTTACGATGATAATATGCAGACTGAAAACAGACATTTATTCTGATAGCGCACCGAGCCTTAACAGGAACAGGTACAAAATAATGTTTTGACGGGGAGAACTGACAAGCTTAAAGCGATTGAAGGACAGATTGACAGCTGGACATTAACTGAGAATGGGAAAGTAGCAAAGTGACCGCTGAGGTGAGACAGGTGGATGCTAACAGAGAAATGGTGCGGAGGCAGCAGACAGTGGAGGGATCTGCATGTTGAGTATCTTAAGCAGACAGGAAGATGCATCAGTCAGTTTATACCCTGAGGGGTGTGGGTACAGGGATGCATCCGAAAACTCATCTCTCGGTTGGCATGTGGGCGGGGCTGGGGTCAACGTGTGTGTCTCTCAAAGGACGGGAACATCTGTCACACACACACACACACACACACACACGGCTATAAGTAAAAAAAAATGTCACAGACGACAGTGATCTGCCTTTGATAGAATAATATATGTGTTTGATTTCATTTCCACATTAAAGTTCTCATTCCTACCAGGACCTGTCCACCCTCACACAAATCCAGCTACGGATCATTAACCACATCAGCGCTTATAGTAACCAGCCACCGCCATGATTTTTCATAAAATCAGTGGTGCATGCTAATGCTTGCAGCCGCTAAGGCAGAAAAGCTAAGTGCTCAACCAAACACACACACAAAAATTGTAAAGAACAACTTATCTCAGGTAGTGCAAAACAATCTTGGCAGCCAGCCTTGGCATATTTGCAGCCTTTTGCTATCGACGCTGTGAAACGGAGGGCTGACTCTCAGTGTTGCTGGCAACGTGCGGTGTCCTTGAGTAAACTGAGACACAAGCCGCCGCATACAGGAAGCGATGGCATCCCAGATTATTGGGCCTCACCAGCTGGTTGAATGCGCTGTTAATTTGAAACTGGCAAACTGACAACTCTTAAGCGTAACTCGAGGGAAACAACAGAGACAGGCAGTTGAAAAAAGAAAATGCGCAGGAATAATGAGAAAGAATCCACAAAAAGCGAGGTAGAGAAGTCTGACATAGAGCAACAGATGCTGGATATTGTGCTCGTTTATTCAGGACTGCTGCTGTGTTAATAGCTATGTAAAACTGCTGCTCTCACTGAGTGGTAGGAACTACCATTGGCAGGCCTCAACAATGCAGCCTAATTGGAGATAAGCCTGAACAACTAGCTTATAGCATGGGCTCATAAATTACAGCTACCCCAGTCCAATCCTCTGCTCTTTTTTTTTTTTATTCAATCGCTCCACTCTTTACCTCTCCATGCCACACGTAGAGACCCCCATTCTTTTCGCTTTCAGCTCCAATTTTCCTGCCTGTCCCTTTTTAAAATTTCTTTCTTCCGCCCCGCAGCTGTGATAAGTGCTTCGTCCATTCCACTCCTCCATTCCTTCCTGTCTCTCTCTTCTTTGCCCGAGCCCTTCCCGGGTTGTAAAGAGGGCTGTGCAGATTGAACAGTAAATTAAATTAATGTAGGCCATTTCTCAATCATTTTTCATCCCCCCCTAAAATGATTAGGGCTGACGTAAGAAGTTCATTAAAACAGAAAACATTAGGCTCATTAAAAAGCCATTAAAACTATCGCAGAGAGGTGATTTATGCCGGAGTACGACTGGGGGAGGAAACGATTGGACGAGGGGGGGGTGGCGTCCGAATGGGAGGAAATGGGAGACCGCAGAGGTTGATGATGGCGGGGAGTCAGCTTTTTTAACAAGGAGGCCACAAATAGCAAACTCACAGGGATTAAAGAGGAATGGATGTAAAAAGGAAACAGTGGGTGGGGGAGGAGAGTTTTTTTTTTTTTTTTTTAGGTGTCAGGACCCCTCCTCACAGCCGGTCTAACCTGGAGCTCTGACTGTCCCTCTAATGTTTATACCCTAAGTCAGCAGAGCTTCACACCAGACATCATTAACTGTCCTTAACTCTGCCTATTAAGCTCTGGCATTTACCAAACTAAATGTCATTGTTCCTAATCATCTGTAAAGCTTGACGTGCTATGCATGCACAGGACAGCGTGCCCATGCGGCGCGCACCCCGGCATACTAATGCATCAGACCTGTCCAAGAGACAAAACTGCCTCGCTCGTCTTGTCCCATAAATTCCATGCTTTGTGTGTTACATCTGTTTAGGATACGGGCATGTTCAGCAGAGATGGCATCTCAAAGCCCATTCTCCTCGCCTGACTAGGCAGAGTGAGAGCTTTCAGCCAACTGTCGCAGGTACAAAGTGGCAGCAGGATCGGCCGGGACGGAGGCGGAGGGGAATGTTTTTGAAGGAGGTCTTTGAAGCAGAAGTAGCAGTTCTCTCGTCGAGATTCGGCTGTGTGTGTGTGTGTGTGCTAACACAGCAGTTGGTGACTCAGACAGCGGTGAGCCGGGTTTCCGGAGCTCAGCTCACCTGGAGAGGATCGGCGGATCGGATGGTTAGATTCTGCTCACTCTCCGTCTAGCTGGAGGCAAGGTTTCACAGATATGTCTGCTGCTATCAAACGGACAAGCTGTCTGTGATGCTAATTTACCATCACATGTTTGACTTGGCAAACACGACAGAGCCGCTCACGTTTCCTCTAATATTTCTGCTTTTGTAAAAATCGGATGGATCGTTTCCTATCAGGCTTCATCAAGAGGAGGAAATCACTTTTTTGAGCATTGATTTTTTTTTTTTTTTTTACAGTGTTTGTACATCAATCCATGTTGTTCTTTGTTTCAGTCTTTTCCTTCTCAGTGTTTGACTTGGGATAGAGCTGAAGTAACTGAGAGAAATCCCCTGCACATTATTCATTCTGATCCTCTGAAGCACGGTCTGTCAGTTATTCAAATATTCTCTGGCCTCTCAGAATATGCATACATATCGTTACCGCTGGATACATAAAGCATGCAGAGCAGGCTTAAAGAAGCAGCTGCACAGCCGCTCTCGCTCCCTCTAGGTACCCCCGGCTCTGTCGCGTTTCTTCTTCACAAGAAGAAACCTTTAGAAAGCGGGAAGGGTTTGAGTACGCAGCAAACACAAACAGCCAAACGAGCTCCCCTACCGTCATGCAGATGTGCTTTTTGTTTAAAGAGAACTCCAAATGGTTCCATACGTGGGCCAGTTGACGATTTCAACCCGAAGGGATCCTGTCGCAGGCTCCTTAATTGTGTGTGAAGCTGCCAAATGTTTTTTTTCATGGTTGTGTATTTAGTGTCTAATCATCCAGCTGACAATGACATGCTTTGATTTTCCTGGCAAACAGCTGAGCTCGTGGACGGGGAGATGTATGCGTGTGTGTGTTTCAGTGTTGCGTGTAGACTGAAAGAGAATGTGAAAGATGCAGCCAACCATTGGTCAGAAGTTGAAAGTTATTCCGCCGAGTAGCAATACAAACTCTGAATAACATTACAATTCAGATCCAGAAAACTTTTATTTATCTCCAGGGGGCAATTTAATGCTTCTTATTTGCAGTTATAATTACAGACATTACAAAATCACAGACACCAGACTCATTCTCTTTTCATTCTATGTCCAATTGAAGGAAATTAAAAATGGTTGAACATAGCAGAAAGTTTCGGCACTTTCAGTTTGAACCAACACTATTTAATCCAAAGTGACGGATTACGTGAGAGACATTTTACTGCCACAATCTTCCCCTCACCTTAAATTACATTTTGTGATCACACGCTTGTTGTTTTTACACTTGACTTGAAACAATGGCACGATGCACGAGAGTGTTGCTCCGGCTGGCTGACGGCTGCTCCTCTATCTCCTGCACAGACATGACAGCAGCTTCACCCCCTCACTGAACTTTGACTAAAGCGCTGTTCTGCCTCCAATGAACTTCATACACGAGTCAAATGTGAACCCAGAACTCTGGTGACAAGGTCCTGTGTTTTGTTTACTCCTTCCACCTTGTCCACGTCCATATGAATTACAAGAACATAGCGCTTGGTTCCAGGCAGCAATGACACTTCCTTCAAAAATTAACTGACAAAACAAATTAGCTGTGCTCGAGCTTAGCTTTTAGGAGACAGACTGACAAATTATTCATTTGATCTTTCTCTCATTCATGCCTTTAGTTTGTTTGACACTTCCTCCCCACTTTGACTTGTTTTCACCTCTCTTCCCTCCCTCCCTCTTCCCCCCCCGTCACTCTGCCTTGGCTTTTATTGCATAATTTGTTCACAAAATCCTCTGATCTGTTCAGCTCCAAAGGATCCTGTTGACACATGAATTATGGAATTGGACTTTATTCAACATTGTTTCCCTCTCCTCTTTACATCACGCTGCTGTGCATTTATTGGTAAGAAATGCAGAATAAAACATGATAGTAACCCTGATTTATAGCTGCAGAGTCTGACACAACATTAGCTTCCGACGGAGCTGTGGGGCTCCCCTATAGAGCTGTGTGTAATTATGCACATGCAAAAACACACACACACACTGTCACAGTCAAATATGTAAGTTACTCCTTGCATATATATTCTACAGAGATGCCGTGGATCTCTACAGGCTGAACACATTAGCGCTGCCTGTGCATGGTCTTGTGGTTTCTTGTCGCTGTGAAAACATAGTTTAGAGCTTTGCTGAGCCCCACAGAGTAAATCCACGCTCGGATGCGTATTCATGTCAACTGCCGATGTATACACTTGTGACTTTTTTTTCCTCCTACCTCCCTGTATAATTACCACTGATTCCGGGAGCAGCTTGTGGAGTGTGTGTGTGTGTGTGTGTGTGTGTGTGTGTGTGTGTAACAATTTCTCTTGGTCCCGTAGTCAGCACAAAAGCACAAGATTTGACCACCCAAACTGTAAACCATGTTTCGCCTGACGACACAAAACCCTCCCAGTCACAGTCTCACGTGCACAGGCACGTGCACAGGCGAGGCTAAGCCTAGCCAGCGGACTCCCTCGGCCCAAATGAGTGACATGCACGTCCAGCTTGAGCTTTTTAATGAATTAGTCATAACTGTCATCATCAATCAATCAATCTATCAATCTCCCAGTCACTCCAGCAGCGCGGCCACGGGGCCATGCATTATGCATCGTCTGCTCGTCTGAAACAGGAGACAAACTGCTCATTTCACATGCATAAGTTTGTGTCCGGCTCTTAAGCACTTTTTTTTTTTAAGCTTGTGAGCCGTCGTGGTTTGGTGATGCTAACTGTTAGGCAGCAGCTGGGTGAGTGGGTTTCGCCTCCTTTGATAGTGATGTAGTGACGAGCAGCGATCCTGACTGATTCCTGTCTTTAGCAATTTGATAACTCTGCATCTTTGGATGATTTTATTTTTCAAACTTCTGTATTGCTTGGATGTACAATATGTCCACTCTTTCGGTAAATGTGTGTACTTATCTATAATAATAATGGTACGATAAAGATAAAGCCACTCATAATGGGTATTTACAATTTTTTTTTCTGATTTAACCTGAATAAAACATGATCTCACCCATGAACACAAAATAAATGGAGTAGTGTCAATGGTGTTGACGAAAACAACTTGGATGAAACCTCTAGTGGACGAAGTTGTAGGTTTTGGTTTGATTGGCGGCTGGCATCCTGTTAATAGTGGCATTGCCACCACCTACTGCATTTTATTGTGTTGCTGTTCCTCTTCTTCTGTTTGTCCGCCAACTAAGGGACTAGTCCTGATCTAAATATGTGGTTCTGTTATTTTGATTGGTTGCTCACATCCAATTTATAGTTGCATTGCTGCCACCTACTTTACTTTGTCATTATCATTCTCACCTTAAGTAAGAATCTCCTTATGACGCTGAGGAGGACAGTGGAGGAAGTTTCATTGCATAGACTCACTTATACTAAGTGGTATACAGAGCTGAGTCTTTGCTGTGCATGTGTGCTGTCTATTCATTCAGCTGTTTAGACAGAGATCTTTAAAACTCTCACCTGAAAAAGGTTATTTAGTAAACAGCCTTTGATGATCCGTATTTTCCTAATGTCAAAAACACCCCACCAAAGTGTGATTTGATTTTACCTCACCACATAGCAGCGCTGCCTGCCTGTGCCGTCTATATATAGCTTATCATTTTGTGCTATAGGCCTTCGCTGTTGTTGACAATCATTAAAAACACATCAGTGCACCTCACTGTTGCTCTGGGTGACACCTTCTGCCATTATGTTCAATTTGGGGAATTGTGAGTTAATTGCACAAACGCTGTCCTGCTGCCTTAAATAGACACAGGAGCATCGCGTGTATTAATCCGCTGCTTCAAATAGTTCCCCAGCGTACGTTTGATTTACTAATGTTCCGCAAAAACTGCAGTACCCAGCAGCTTAAGCAATTTATAAGCAATTCAACACGTTATACACAGAAACTATGTGTTTTGTTTTTTAACATTTTCATCAGCTGAACATTTGTTTAACGTTCAGCGTGTGCGATTTAGGTGAAAGGACTCATTGGCAGAAATTTAATATGAATTCAAGTGGTTGCTTACTTATCCAGTTGTCCCTTTATATCAAAATACCTTATATTGCCATCAGTAGGGGGTCCTATAAAAACTAAATGCATTTTGAGTTTTAATAATAATAGTTTGATAGGGGTGGAAGGTAAGGGTCATACGGCTGCAACAAGCAAATTCATCACTCACCACTAAGGGCAAACGGCCATGGGGACGTTTTGGAAATCAAAATGCACAGGGGGGAGGGATTAACATATGGTTTAAGCCTTTTTATTAGATTTCTCCACAGCAAGGAAAATAATATAAATTTAAAAGTATGAATACATCTATTTTTTTTTAGCGCAAACCTCCAGGGAATTAAATCAATACACTGTCCTCACAAGCATGGCAGTAAAAATTGTATTTTGAGACAAATTTATACAAGAGGAAGATAATTGCTGAGCAGTTAATCTTTATGAATCCACCAACAGCGCAGTGAGTGGTTGAAAAATTGCAGAATATATTAAAACCAAAAGGAGTTTAATTCCAAAAAGGAAACCATTCTTTTTTTTTTTTTTTTGACAACGGTTCAAAAAGAGTTACTCAAGTGTCAGTGGATTTACTTCTTCCACTGGTACATGTTTAAGAAGTTAATGTAGCTCTGCACTTATTACATTCTTTGTTCAGTCTGCCTCACGTCTGGAGTCACCAGGAGCTTGTTATAAACTCTGAGGTCAAACAGGGAGATGAAATATGTAATGTGTATCCTCAGGAAAATGCTTTGACTTGCACACTTCACACCTCGGCCTCCCATCCTGATTTTGGTGGATTCATAATTAATGATCTATAAATGAATAATGCATTTCTATTTCACCCACTGCAGTAAAACAAGAATTTGTGGCGTGTGACCATGTCCACCCAACTTAACACAAATGTTTGCCTCCCGACAAACGATCCTCCAGACTCTCCCCTCTGCTCCTCTTTTGTCCTCTCCTCTGCTCTCCTCTGGTCGGTTCGATCTGTTAAAAGGTGGTTTCAAGGTTTAAAAATTCACTCCTCCCCATTGTGGAACACAATTTGCTGAACTTTGTCTTCGGTTCTGCCAAGTTAGGCATGTGGCTGACACGCACGCACCAGGTTCAAAACACTGGCGGTGCCGTGGGACTGCACGGAGTAGCTCTCAAAGTAGAGAACACTTACCAGAGGCTGACTGGTCTCTGAGCGAAGATGGGGAGCTGACTATTAATCTCTAATTAGAGATTTTTATTTTGTTTGTGCTTTAAAGAAAACAATTTTATGTGTGTTTTGTGTGTGTTTAAGATATTCCTTAAATTTATGGTGCTGCAGCAACGACACATTATACACACACACACATACACATTCAAGTTTCAGACATTATTGCACATTGTTTGTTTTTTATTTTGAGTTCTTTTTAGTCCATTATTGGACCATTATTTGGTGGCCACTGTGACAAAGCTTTTGTTTGCTACCTGTCATATACTTTCTATGAAGGGGATTTTAAAAACCCCTTCTCTTTTCTCCTCTCCCCTGAGCTCCTCTCCCTAATGCTGCAGCAATGCATTTTCCATGCACCTGCTTCACTGGAATCACCTTTTTTTTGTCCCCACACCGATCATCCAGTCGCTCGTACCATCTCTTGCCCAAAAGAGAGACGATCCATTAATCAGCAAATAGTGCATTACCTTTGTAATTAACATTCAACTGAGTTTCACCCAGTAATATTTCATTAGTTTATATGCAAATAATTTTGAGTGATTGCCTCATTTGGTCTGTGAGTGCAATGATGTATTGGCCTGGTGAAGGGATGCATTTGTGTGTACGTGTGCATCATTACGCCTGTGTGTGTGTGTGTGATTGTACTGTAGGTTAACACAATCTCATGAACTCTATCTCTGCCTTTGTAGCACGTGTACATGTATACCTGTCACACACACACACACACACACACACTGAAGACAGATAGCTCGGCCGTATATACTCGTGCTGGCTTTTTAAAGGCATTAAGCTCTTTACTCACATCACACTCATTTCAGATTCACTGCACTCCATCAAACCTGAGCTGACTGCTTAAACACGGAGGCCTGTTCCTCCTCGGCTCACCTGAAACATACCTGCTGCCCGCGGATTGCTCCCCAGACAGCAGCCAGCCCCGCATGTTTATTTAACCGATGCTTGAGAGACCTTTAAAAGACACAGATTCGACCATTTACGGTGCAAACTCAGTATTCTCCTGCTTCACCTCTTCTGGTGCATTTTCACCTCAGCTCACCATGATTTTTTGGCTTGTTAATGAATTTGTTTTGACCAAATGATTGCAACCATTTGATTGATTGAAAATGATTCAACTCGCGAGGTTTCATGAAGTTTTATTGAAATTTCTTTCTTGTCTTAAGATCATCTCTCGCGATCGACTGGCTGCGGTGCCCCTGATGGTTTTCAGCGGCACTGCTCCTTTCAGAAGTCTGTGCAAATATTAATTTAATTGAACCCACAACTGAAGTGGCTGATGTCAGTTTTGTTTCCTACTGACTACCTGTTTCCCCCGTCATCAGTTTTTGTGTTAAGCTAAGCTAATTGGTTATTGGCAATAGCTTGGTACTGAATGGACCAGGGGAGTGGTATAAATCCTCTCATCTAACGCTTGCCAAGAGAGCAAACAAGCTTGTTTATCAATATGTCAGACTATTCCTTTAATTACCAAGATCCGGGAAATTTGGCAGCATTGCCTAGAAGAGGTCTGACAGGACAGGAAATGTGCCATCGGAGAGTCAGACAGGGTTCAAACAAACATGTAGGTTAGTCAAACTTGTTATTTGAATGTGAACGGAAAGGTGAAAACTATGATTCATCACAGATTGCATACAATTTTAACCTTGTTGTTCAGACAGTGGTGTTCTGTGCCAAGAGCAATTAGTGCTGACATTTCTGGTGCCTTCACCTTCTGTTCCGTCTCACTTTATGAAATCTTGCTAAACACTCGGCATCTTTACAACCTGTTAGATCATCTGACTCTCTCGTTCTTCACTTTCCCCCCCTCTTTCTCCCTTTTCCTCATAGTGATGTCACCATCCACTTACATTGCCGTGATGACTATAGCTCTGTGAACACGGTGCAGTCGGAGAAATGATGGCAAGAGCTGCGGAGACAAGACAAGGCTTGTAATAAACCACATTTACCAGAATGTGATGTTTTGCCATCACTGCTCGATTGAGACAGAAATGTCACCATAGCATTATGATTAAAAAAAAAGTACACCCATGGCTGAGTGAAACAGCTCATTTGGAGCCCTGACATCGTAAATATATACAATTAATGTCAAGCTGCAGGGGCCCTGTCTGTCTCAGGATCCCTGAATCATTAAGGGTTCCCCACCATCACGCGCTCCTGCCAATATGGAGATGAGTTTGACATATGGTTTCTTATTTTTCTTTCTCTTGTCTTATATGAAAAAAGTTGATAAATCCAAAAAGCAGATCTTGGGAAGAGGGCTAGAGAAGCACTGTGGGTCTCTGTGTACTCATTTATAATGCATCCAGTCAAGAAGTGGAATGATATTGAATGTGATGCATGTCAGCAATTGGTCGTCACGACAACTCAAGACGGGATATAACAGGAGCGGACAGATCGCACTCTCTTGTACTGTGTGAGTGTGTGTGGGTGTTCGTGTGCACAGCTGCTTCTTTTCCACAAGAACCTCATGCATGTGGCTGCACCGTCTTTGCTTTGTCAGACTAAAGCACTTTATCGAAGGCGCTTGCTGATGGCTTGTAATTATATGAGATCAAGCTAGGTGAGGACAGGAAATAGATGGAATTGAGATCACCTTTAGCTGTCAAAATGTTACAGAATCCTGCGAAATTACGTTCAATTTTAAGTCTAGTCAGACATAAATTGCCTGCCTCAATAAATCTGAAATGCTGACAGGTATGTTAAGGCAGGAATATTTTATCACCCTCATTTTACTGTTCTGCTTTAAACTGTGAGTGCCTTGATATTTATTCTGTCTGGGCTGGTGTTTTGCAGCCGAGGGAACAAATATTGGAACCAGTATTAATGTGAATTTGCATCCTTAGTAATCAAGTGAAATGAGAAATAAATACAGATAAATAACCCAGATGGAATCAACAGGATTCAATTAAAAAACGGTAACATGCATTGCCACCAGCGCTATCAAACCTGCTTAGTGGATGGCGTAATAGTAAAAGGTTAACTTAATGGGAAGAGAAAAAAGTACATGAATTAATAGTACTTAATAGTCATAATGTTGTATATTGCTCTGATATTTGATTTAAGGAAAACATCAGCTTGCACGGGGTGTATGTGCGTCTGTATGGCGTGTCAGCATCTGTTTGTGTGAGGCTGTTTTTACTGGCAATGACACTCAAGGCAATATCATTACATGACAACTGCCAATGTGTCCGTGTGGGCTGATTCATGGGGCCGGAGTCCGCGGGCATGCCCAGGAAAGAAAGCTCTCCATCACGCTGGAAGTGAGCCGACGCCGTCCCGAAGCTGACAGCTTTCCGATATGCAAACTTTCTGCGTTTATTTATTTGCTTCTTAATGACCTCGGGTTCAAGCCAAGGGGGCATTTTTTCCCCCTTTCCTGTTGATCATTTGTCACCGGCACATCAACGTCAAGGTCTGGAGTAACTCCGAATGGAAAGTTTGCTGTACACTCCTGATGGATGCCTTTGAGAGTTTACCTTTTAATACCTATAAGTGCTTATGTCATTGCTGCCCCCCCCCTCCACATTCCGTTACCTCTGCCCACACACCTTCTCCTCTTCCCCCCCTCTCTCTCTCTCTCCCTCCCCGCTTTAATCAGAGTAATGCCAACCCATCCCAGCACCATGCGCTAGGTTAGACAACAAGACGGGTAATGAGATTACACACCGACTACAGCAGTGCATGCAGTTAAGTTAGCTGAGGTGGAGGGAGGAGGAGGAGGGGCTGCGGCTCTGCCTTTGTAAGCCTTTGGAAGGACATTCACACGAGTTGGCTGAGCACGAAACTTAGCCTGAGCTCACATCCTCTCTGTGAAAGCCGCTCCGACTTACCTTGTCTTAACACGCCGCAACTGGAGCATGGTTACTTTGATGTCTTGTCATAACTTCCATGAAGTTTCACTCAGACATTTTGTGGCACTGTTCATGTGAATGAACGCCACAATAAATCCGTGTTGGGGACGAGACAGCTCGCTGCTTCTTCTCGGGGTCTTTTAGTATGGTTATACATGTGTGTCCTCTTTCCTATGACCGTGCTTGCGCCTGTGACCGAGGCAGTATTGAGTGGCGAGTCGGGATAGCTCATTTAGATGAGGGGAGTAAAAACTGAAAATGAAAACATGGCATCCCTGTTTTAATCCTGAACAATGAGGCTCTTTGAACCGCTCCGGTTGTTCAGCCAAAGATCACAATCCCTCCGTGTTATTGGAGCGGAGGGTTGCTAGAGACCACTGGAATAATCATACCACAGCTGTTAACTAGGATCTGCCTTTTCATCAGTCATCGGTGCTGCAACTGTGTTTGATGTGACAGTGCACTCGCCCTCCGGTTAATGCCTGTGCCGGCACGTGGATGTATATGGATTTGTATACATGCTCATGGGCGGCAGGCAGGGAGTCAGGGAGGCTTAGGGGAAAACATATTTCACATGTATTGTAAACATGTTACGAATCCTGAATGTGTGTGTGTGTGTGTGTGTGTGTGTGTGTGTGTGTGTGTGTGTGTGTGTGTGTGTGGTGCTGGTGTTGATGTGTTTGCACCAAGCAGGGGATCCTAATCTGGTAGGGGTCAGGTTACAGAGAGAGGGTGGAGGGGGGGTGCTACAGGTGCAGGATCCCCTGTCTGCATGCTGAGGAAAAAACATCTGATTTGTATGTACGTATAAATGTATGTGTGTGTGTGTGTGTGTGTGTGTGCTTCTCCCCTGTTCCCAGAGGACAGAATGCAACTTCAAAGGCTTTCAGATTATCTTTCATTAATGCAAATCAGTGCATTTGAAATGAAGTCAAATATGTGAATGCAACAACAGCGACTTGTAGAGGAGATGGGTTCTGTCTTTCACCCACCCCCAACCCCCACACACACACACAACACCTCCTCAATCCCTCAGGAACTTTTTCATGCTCCCTTTTTTCCCTCCTGTTCATTATGCTCCTATACCACCACTGTCAACTTCATGGATGAGCTTGGCTGGCCCGTGGGGGAAGGGGGGGGGTTATCTGCATCCGAGTGTCACAGATGACCACTGCGGATCCCCGCAGGCGATCAATCACCATGGTAACCGGTCGACGGGGACCAACTAGCGGTGCAATAATTGATCAATGTGCAAACTGTAATTAAAAGCGCAGCACTAATAAGTGCCCTGGGAGCAATAGCCATTCCACATGCACGGCCAAAGCAGAAGAGTGGGCCCAAGATGGAGGGAAGTGGGGAGGGGGGCACAAGAAGGATGGAGATTGATATGGGAGGTATTGAAGATGAGGAGCGATGGAGGGAGGGTGCACAGGAGGCCGCAGGGGCTGGAATGAGAAGGCCCGGGTGAGGAGATCAAAGCTGAAGTGTTACGGTGGATGGATTGAAAGGCGCGGGGTCGGAGGAGGCAGAGGAGGGTGCTCTTGGCTGGAATATCTAACAAGCATTAAAAGAAAATCAGGAAGGAGTGGAGGCCGGGAAGGAGGGTGACACAAATTGGTTGCAAAGGGAAATTCTCATCTTTGAATTATGAAACACTGGTGCAGTGCTCAATCTAAACCTGTCTGTGTGGAATGGGCTGCTTGTTTGGCTTGTGTCGATGCCCCGCAGCTCCATCAGAACTATCCCTCATCCTTAGTGAGTCCTTCCCAAAAGGTTCCATGATATACTGTCACTTTTTATTGTTTGTCTGCTGGTCGTCGTGCAGAGAGAGGTTAGAAATGCGACGGGGACCGTAAGGACCCACACCCAGTACAAACAAGCACGAGGCAGATGGACGGTGTGCAAGGCTTTACTGAAGCAGGCAGCAAACAACGGCAAACAAACAGGAGCAGGCAGCCGTCGTGGTCGATGAGCAGAACAACGGTCAGATTACGGAGGGCAGGAGACAGGAACAGGTCAGGCAGGCAAGGTCAGAGCTGGGACGACAGGACGAAGAGCGCTGGTGAGTGGACATTAGGACATTACAAACTGGGGCTAAAGAAGGCTGTGGACGGAAGTGCGAGTGGGTGTGGCCAGAGACAAGATGGAGGGGGCGGGGGAGACAGAGAGAAAAATCCAATCCAACCTGGTTTATCTGCAGTGAAAGCCGAATGTTTGCTTCAGTCTGAAATGAAATAAAATTATCAAGATGATAGTGGTGGCAACTGGATATTTCAGAGGAGATGGAAGAAGAAGATAAAAATCCTGTCAGCAGAAGGCCCCCCCCCCCCAGCAGCTGGCAGGTCACCTGTTTATAATAATGTATAAATATTAAAGTATCACTGTCCAAATCAAACCCAAATCTGCATTGCACCTTCTCCAGCACTTAACAGTCCACATGTGGTGGCGTGGTGATGGATTTCAAAGCTGTGAGAGACCTTTGAGGCCTTTCTCTTGGGTGTGTGTGTCTTTTGCCTTTGCCAGTGTAACCCTCCTTATAATCCAGTGACGACTCAAAAGGTGGGGCGACAGATGAAGTGGAGAAGAATTAAAATGCAGCCCTTTGTCCCCTAATCTCTTGCCATATCTTATTAGGCTGCACCTCCGTACACATTCTAATTAAAACCCATATTAAGTCTTGGCAACAATGAATCAAAAATGCGTACTTCCCATCATGTGTGGGTCGGGGGGAACGCAGACACACACGCCCTCACACGCCAAAGTCATAAAGCCTGGATGGGATATTCTTCTAAATCCCTGCGTAAACAATTAGCCAAGTTATAGAGTGTTTAATGAGATAAAAGCAGATAAAACCTTGTCTTTTGTTTGTCTGTCTGCTGGGACCGCGAGCTCCGAGTGAGTTTGTGTTATCGGGATGTCTCCCCCGAGGCCGCTGCACGGCTGGAGAGCTCAAGGCATTAGCGCGCACTGCTCCAACTCAGTGTGCGGGGGTCCAGGCGTGTAGGCGTGTGTTTCAACTTCAGTTGTGTTGCTCCAGGTACAAACCAAGTATTGAGTTTATTCAATTTGGCCTTTTTTTTTATTTGGATCTGCTTCCCTCTGCCTCCCCCCGCCCCTGGCCCCCCATCTCCCCTGCTCTGAATACACGTATGGCGTCCGCTCCGAGCATCGCACACCTTCAGACAACAGCACAGCAGAGGCACGTTTGAATTGCCCAGGAGGCGGCAAATTAAACAAGGCTGTGAAGGAGAAACTCCTCTCTCTCCCCCTTTTCATTTGAATTTGTGATTGCTCGCCGCGGCGCTGCTGTCTGCCGCCACACATTGGGAAGCATGAAATGAGGAACGCTTTTATGGTGTTTATTGAGACTCATGCAGTGTTGAGTGAACAGGATACAGTGAAATCTCATTTTCATTCACACCAGCCAGAGCTCATTCAAAACAATGCGCCAGAAGCTCTGCGGCATCGGACAGGAATGACTGCTGCCATCACCACCTTCTTCTTCCCTGCCCATCTGCTGGCCCCCGTCTTTATCTCTGTCTTCACCTCTCTCATCAGTTTCTCTCCCAGTCCACGGTCGCTAGTTATCACACATCTTCCACTAATCGAGAAAAAGGGGGCCGGTTCTGTCAACAGCCCCGCGAATCTGAAAGATCTTATCCGCCCTCAACATGTGTCTGCAAATATTTTGTCCCCATTAATGATTCATGCGAATTTGCATCTGATGGCTGAATTCATATCCTTGTTTACTTCTACTTAAAATGCAACATGATTTTTTTTTTTTTTCTCATGTGAGGCCGCAATTACCAGCGTGCAGGGTAGCTGGGGAGGAAATGGCACAAATGTCACCTCACTCTGCCGTGCTAAACTGGCTAAACGACGACAAGCACTTCCCCCCCTCCATCAGATAAACACACTAACAGGCGTCGGAGTTTAACGTACATTCCGTGATCCTCATTTGGAGAGGCTAATGCGAGCGCGAGCGCTTGGCAAATTGGCAGGACATCAAAGCGCCTTGCGATAAGGGTATAGCGCAGGATCAGATTGTATGCCCTCATGACCATATAATATGACAGATGTTCTTTTTCTCACATCAAAGGCTGTCTACGCATAAGGGTCATATTTTTTTCTCCGTCATGATGGTCGAGATGAAAGACCTCTGCATAATTTTGATTTTTATTGACACTTGGCTCCAACGAGCCACTGGAGAGAAGCGTTCACTGCTATTTCTAAGGCCGTGGGTAAATCGTGATCCTTGATCTTTGGTTCCTAGCCTCATCCTGGCCTCCAGGTGCAAGAGTTTAGCGCCTTCTGCTCTTCCTTTACCCTCTCCTGTTCCCCTGCACTAATAGCCAAGTCGGCTAATGACACATTCCTCTCCGGTCACCTTCAGTGCGCTGCCTCTCAAAGCAGATTTTGGTGCATTCGCTCGCTTTCTAGAGACCGCCGGTGTCAACACATCAGAGGATAGAGTGGCTGTGTAAATACCAAGAAGCGATGCTTCCTTCAGGATAATCACCGCGGCATCCTCTCTCTTGGGTTTTCTCAGTGCTGCGAGTACAAGCTTGCATCTATGTGTGATTAATCTGCTCTGAGCGAAAGGTAGGGTGCAATCAGTGATCCATTTGGGAAAAAGTAAAGGGGCTCTGTGACCATGAAGGGGAAATGGGAAATGGCGTGTCCAGTGTTTTGGCAGGGTAATGGAGCCTAAGAAGTCATTTAAGACCAGCTCTGCCCTGTCACATGCCTGTCACACCGCTGGCTCGGCATTGTCACATCCGATGTGCGTCTGCTTGAGCACCGCGCCGTACGCTGGCATCTCCCATAGTCCCGCGTCACTCAAAGACAACACACATCACAATCAAAGTGCACGGCGGCACACGTGTGCGTACATTGCACGGCGGAGGAGGGAGCGGAGGAGCAGCGACCCCCGTCAAGCCATCAAATCTGTCCCCGCCAGATAAACATCCTCTCCACGCTGTGACATTTTCCCCAAATGCAAGCGCGTGAAGGCTGCGAATGTGCACGGTCGCGCGCGCACGCGGCCGCTGCTGCGCGCGTATTTACGCGTGCGTGTCTGTCAGAGTGTTTTATTTATGCATGCAGAAATAACAGGCCTTTTATATAAAGAGCGAAATTAATGTATGACCCTGCTGTACTGGGTAATAAATCACCCTTCATGAAGGATGAGCTTTTTTTTCTCCCCCGCTCTCCTACCTAAAATGTTACCATTAGCATTTTGTTGTGTTGCGTCTGTATAAATGATTGTAAGTTTTATGCAAAGAGAATTAGGTGATGCCAAGTGTTTCTGGCATGGCCACCAGAGTCACGTCACACTCGCCTCGGTTTGATCAATGGGGAAAGAGCAGCAAGTTGACTTTGTCTGACTTGACGTGTACTTTAAACTCGCCGTCAAGTTGAATTTAATTATTTGATATTTGTCCATTTTCATGCAATATGAAATGCAATATTTGTCTTGCTGACGCACTTTGGACCGAGCATTAACCAATCTAATTGCTGTGACAGCAAGCAGTTTTCTTCCATCTGCGAAAATGAGAAAAGTCCCCATCGGTGTCTGCAGTCTAATTTTTACAAGCAGGCATAATGACTCTTTCATTTTGGTAAAAATAAATTCAATAAGTAAAATATATTTTTACACAGTTTTTTTTTCGTTAATTAAGCTTCTTATTTTCCACATTTCCTTTTTGCCAAGACTCCAATGCACGCATTTCAGAGCCTGAGAACTTTCTGTCTCGATCTGACGACTTCCAAAAGGTTTCACTTTCACTCTCAAAAGTCCTCCCACTTCCCTGTGCTCCATTTGTCCTCCTCCTCCCTTTCCATACCCCGTGCGAGGTTAAATTAATGTTTGACTGTGGGAGACTTGTAGATGGCAAATGTTCACATTCATTATGCATGACTTCCATGTTGCTGTTAATTTCTCGGAGCCAGCCAAGTCGAGGAAATGATTTTGTACATTATGTTTGTTTAATGAAATTGTCACACTAATGGAAGAGAGGCTGATCAAGATGGAGACGACTGTGTCTGTTTGTCATTTTTATGACCTTTTTTTCCTATTATTAAAACCCCTTTTCACATTTTCACCCTCGCCCGGTATTTATGGGCCGCTGTTGTACTGAAGGAGACGGTGGGATTCTGTTGGATCATGAAAACCATTCCTGTGCTCACAGATGGCAGTGCCCTCAGCATGTTCGCATTCGTTTGTATTAATATTGAATGTACATGTGTGCAGGTCCAGACTCCGCTGTTTGAAAGTTTGCACATGTTATGTGTGTGCACAGCCTGCACAGACACTGAAGGTCTGTGTGTCTTTTTTGAGTGCTGGATTCCTCTTTGCAGGTATGTGAATAATTTATCTGTCTGTGAGACTTTAGATATCTCAAGAAAACATGCTTTATCTCACCCCAGTCCACCTGAGACCAGAGCGTGGAAAATGTACAGTCCTAATCATGACTCCAGCATTGTTCACCTCAGAATCAGACTTTACATGTGCTGGCTGTCAGCTGATAAACACCGTCTGACTCTTGGCTCCGTTCTGTGTGTATTATCATCTCATGTAGGTCAACTGATGAACTATAATTATAACTTTGTATGAAAATGATGTCACAACCTGGCTCACACAGCAGTGACAGTGATGTAAATCCAGTCATGAATTTAGCAAAAGAACACAGATAAATGGTGTATGTCCATCTGTGAATGAGTGTGTCTGCTCTGTTGGAGCTTGTGTGTGTGTCTAAAGCAGCAAATACAAACCTATGAATAAACATCAACATGAACAAATACAACCACTTCAAGATACTTTAATAGTAGTAATCAGTTTCTATTTAGATGAAGTACACCCACGACACATTGGCATATGATGCAGTTTTCCTTCCTCTGTTGAAATTCAAGGATAAATGACTTGTTGAAACATTTCTGCTTGTGGTCGGCTTCACCTCTCTGAGATCCCTATGCAAGTAATTGAGCTGTTCCTGTCTGAATATTGTCGTTACACCAACTCGGTGACTCATGTCTATCAAAGCCTGAGAGGAAGAAAAAAGCTGACTCATACGCTGAGATGGTGCTTGACTGGAGTGGCAGGGGTTGGCTCTGCTTGTCTACGTCTAAGAGTCACCACTTACCACTGGTGTACACTCGGAGGCCATATGTGTAACAGCTGTCTGTGTGGTTAACATTCAGTCTCTGGCTGTGGGGGAGTTGTTTTCTTTTTTATCTATCATAAACAAAGAAAGTGTCAGAAGATGAGTGATGAATGAAAGGCTGCTCTGCTGCCTCTTCATCTTCATCAGTTAGCAGTTTAGAAACTTTTAAGGTGGACTTTCTTCTTCAGTGTTATTCAGTGCATCATTTGACATTATGAATCAATCAATACGCCTTAAATGTCAGGGGGTTATAGCCAGAGTGATCCCTAACTATGACCATTCCTATTTAAAGTAGATTTGGCGTGGGCATTAGTGATGATTGGATATTTGCACCCTTGAAAATGAATTCAGATTATCCAATATTTCAAAAAATGTATATTGTTAGACATGATAAAAGTGCCTGAGCAGTCCGGCAGCATTGCAACTGGGGTTAGAAAATGGAAAACAAGTCATTGTAGTTCAACAAGCATCCAGACTACTACTACTCTAAATCAATCATGGTGATCAGGGTTCACTGTTAATTAAGATTTCAACCCCTCCGAAAGACCTATTAATTCACACCATGACACTAATGACATGCACCAATCCAGAGGAGTCCTGGAATCAATTGAAGGCAGCCATCCAAATATAGACAAATCTATAGACACAACATATAAATAAAACAAAGTTTGAAGCACTAGGGGCCTGCCTCCCTTGCGTCTCCTTCCCATGCACCAGGCTAATGTTTCCCGCAGCGGACTGCATGCAGAGAGGAAATCAATCCTCTATTAACAGGCTAGAAAACACTGCAAACAAGTTGATCCCCGAGTTGTTGGAGAAACTTAGCGACAGTGTAAAGCTAAACAGTCATCACAAGATGAACTGTTATCTCACACTAAAAGATAGTATTTGCCAACACTTAATATAACTACAAAATCAATTTTACCATTAACATAGTATTTATAATATTTTGCAATTCCCATCAAAATTTTGGTTTTGTTAGAAGTAGTCGGCAGAGAAACAAGAAACTTGATTTAAAATGTAAGTATTGAAAAATATATGGAAATAAAGCTGAGGATATGAAAATATTTGAGGGTAAATATCCTCCTTCCATTGAACTTTCCCATATCAGTGTTAATCTTTTGGTCTATACACCTTGTGAGCAAATACCTAAGAGTATGCACATGTGAACAACCTCTGTGTGTGTATGTGTTTATTGCTGTGGTGCTGATGTTGCCTCTCACCTGAAATCCATCACTAAGTCCAGCCATGCGATTACAGCCTGCCATGGGAAACGCTGACTACTGCTGCTGCTCTATTAGGCCAAGTGCATGTGTGTGTGTATGGGGGGGGGGGGGGGGGGGGGGGGGGGGTATTATCCCAGACCAGGTGCTAAGTGCTTCTCACTACCCCACTTTTCCTACTGCCCATTTTCTCACATGTCACACCTATCACGCACCACTCCAGGCTGTGAACCAGCCCATCCTGCAGAAAAGTGACATTACTGTGTGCTGCATTGTAACTGATTGATTTCTGCTCTGCCCTCCATCCATTTTGTGTCTCCCGTTCCAGCTTTGTAAATAAATACTATGTCCGAGGATTTACCCAGCGTTGACTTTTAAAAACATACACTGGGGCAGATAAGTGGAAATGTCTGTGCTGTTTTTAGCGCCGCCGTGTCCGTGTGCACAGATTCTACATACCACACACATGCATGCTGATGAGTGTGGGTGTGGGGAGGCCAGGCGGGCTGTGAAATAGGGATTGATGTGTCCATTTGGAGACAGGTGTTCAGAGTGTGACTGAGGGCTGCACCGGCGTCACTCCGCCTCGGTCTGCTGCCTCTGCTGGCGTGGCTCCACCACTGGCCTTGATTACTTGTTGTTATTGGAGTGTGAAATCTGAATATGCCTTTTCATCACTCAAAGTTTGGCTTGTGTTGTTGGAAGGAGGCGTGCAGGCAACAGCAAAGTGGTTTGGTTTTATCTTGTGCTGCTTGTCTGAATTTCTACTCTCAGTTCTCCGTTGCTCATTTTACACAAATAACTTTCTTGGAATTCTTCTTTATTTCATTCTAGAAAACAAAAGGAAAACAAAGGTCTTAGAGTAACCCCATTCATTGCACATTATTTTTTGTATTTTGCTATGTGTGATTAATAGTCTGTCAGTCAGACATTCAATTAAATTTAGACCAAACCATTTAGAGAATTACAGCCGGCTAATGGCTGCGGTATAGTGAGGCTGTGGCTCAGGCCTTAAGAGGGTTGTGTTCAAACTAGGCCGGTGGCTCGAGTCCAGTGCGCTTTTCGAAGGTGTCATGAATGGTGTGACAGAAACAGTGTATAAAGTGTGTCTGGGTGACTGATTCTATGAATGTGACTTGCAGTGTGAAGTGCTCTGAGCACTCTTAAAGGTCGATATAAAACAACTTGTATTTGATCAGAAGTTCTCGCCATGTGTTTTCTTGAAAAGACTAAAGTGGTTGTAGTTGTACTGATCTCCTTCACTCACAGGCCGGGGAAAAGCCAACTGTCTCTAAGAGGGGGAGATATCGCGCAGTTATCAGCAAACTTTGAAACCCTTGGGCAGATTCTTAGCTCCACCCAGCGGAGTCTGGAAATTACCCTTGGTCATGATGTCATTGTTTCTGTCCATCTAGTCTCTTGAGTCTTTAAATAGAATGAGGCCGTTTGTTTTTCCTTGTTATTTGTTTTGAGGTGCTTGAAGGGTTTCATCAGTGCTAGAAAACCTAGCTTTGATTTATGGATGTTGACTTAGCCTCGAGTTAAAGAGCTGCTAGCATGACGTAGCCTTTTTCTCTTGTTTACAATTGAAAGCACTTGCCGCCATCAACGTTTGCAATTGATTTTTTTTTTGAAATGGTATTCTCCTTACCACTCTTTAAGTACATTAATGCGTGAAGACTTCCTTCAAATGACCTCATGCTGCGAGCTGACAGCCAGGCAACTGAGCGCTTAAATAGCTGGAGTGTGTTATAAAAAGACAGAGAGCACCTGGTGAAAGTCTATTAATCTTCAGGTGCTGGGAGGAGACGTTCGTTATCAGAGTTCGGGAATTAAACATGAGCATGAATTCTTCAGAGCTGCAATATAAAAGAGTTGGATAATTTTAGAAGGGATCACTCCACCTGTAAATTTAGCTCCCCTCAAAGGCCTCTCTGTCTCTGCTGTTTAGAACTAATCCCTTTTGGAATTTGAAAGCAGTGTTCTCCGATATGGATTCACAAAGTGGATTAAAGAGACTGAATAGTTCACGTTTTGTTTTTCATGTGATTAAATGAAACCTGTGAGAGTGATTCAATTTTCTTTCCAGCAAAGGGAAAAATGGGAAGGGCTCAACAAACATGTAAACATTTCCTATTACGCCAACAGCGGCAAGAGCCGTTTATTTGGCCGTGCTCTCCGCAGTGGCTGATATTGAAACACTTTAAAGACTAATTGTCTGTGATTAAATAAAAACATTCACTCCTTGCATCATAGAGCGAATCCTGATAGTCGTGTGTTTTATGGAATGCACGCGGGAGCAGCAGGTTTGTTCGTCCGCTGTGATGTTTACACCGTTTGGCTGCGCGGGAGATATCGCCACGCTCGGTGATTGATTATTCTGACCACTGCAGTGGCTGTTTTACACACATTAGCCTTTGACCTTATATGGGGGAGATGACATCAACTGCTGAGAGGATGATGGGACAGAACGGGATGGTCCTCATTTACCGTCCCATTATCTCGGGCCAGTCAGGAGGGACCGAGAGCATAACAGAGACAAACAAACAGAGAGGAGAGAGAGAGGGGTTAATCAACAAGGAAGACAGGTGACAGAGAGCAAAGCAGCCAAAAAAAAACCCACATTGAGGAGCCGGAGCCAGAACTGAGTCCTAATTCTGATGTTTACTTTATCTGAGGTGGCAGGTGTGCCGGGTCTGCAACCTGAAGGTGCTTCTGTGGCTCGTTCTCACTCACTGTGTGGCTTGCCTGGAGATAAGAGCGTAATGAAGCCGGATGGGGAATGACACGGACCACAAAGAGGAGCCTTCGGCCAGGCAGCCATACCCGGCTGTTGTGTCCGTCTCTCCTCCCTCGGCTGCCCTTTGCCTCGCCACATAAATTCGCCCCTCCGCCCCTGTCGCTTCTGTTTGTTCAGTGACTGTCGATGAAGGGAAATAAAGTGATGCTGATTCCCAGCGGCCGAGTCAATGGAAGCCTTGTGTTTGTCTTATCATGCAGGCGCCTCAAGCAGAAAGCTAAATGAGGACTTTCGCAGCGCAATGATCAAGTCTGACATCTTTTAGGGTTACATCATCAAAGGCTGATCGAGGACCTTCAGCTTCGCTGTGTTCCATATATTTCTTAACAGACTGTGTGGGGGAGGATCTGATCAGCTGAGGTTTAATTAGCTGCAGCCTAATTAGCAGCGGTGTCTTCTTGTTTTACCACCAAAACTGGAAAGCACTTTCCATATGTTATAGACCTGATAGTCAAGAATGAGCCTCAGATCACTCTGTGTCAGAGATGAGTGTCTCGGTGCCCTCAGGCCTAAAGCAGCACTCATCTGAAAGCATCGCCAACAGCACTATACATTAAATATGTACAGTGTGAAGCAGCTGCTAATATGAGAGGATTCAGTTCGATGTGATATCAAGATATGACGCAAAAGAACAGGATTCTATGAAATTCAATGTGGTTCAGATTTTGGCTTTGGTTTCTTTGGTTCCTCTGAGGGACTGCAGCTCAGCCAGGATCACGTTTATTCTTTTCTTTCATCAATCTAATCTTTTTGAAAACTATTGACTCTTAAGCAAGTCTTTTAACAACTCTCTAGTGGGTTCGATTCCCAGTCAGGGCCTTTCTCTGTGTAGTTTGCCTGTTCTCCCCGTGCTTGTGTGAGTTTCCTCCCATGTCCCAAAGACATGTCCACATCCAGTAATGGCCAAGCGATTAAAGGCGAATGAGTGACTGAAAACATCTGTGATAAATTGTAAAAACCTCATACATTTAACAGTAAATCAATTCCAGGATGCTCAGGGTTAACAGGAAGCATTCTGCTGTGTGCTGTTGTGAGCAGATGGATCCGGTTCACACTTACAGCAGGTAGCTTTGACCCGTGGAAAGCAAAGGTGCTGTCTCTTCATTTGAGCGGCATATTTTGCAAATTGCATCCATCCTGTGAACTCGTCTGTAGACTCCTCCTCCTCCATGATGAGATGTGAGAGGGTGTTTCTGATAAACTAAATCAATCTAAACATCAGAGAATAAACACAAAGCTCCACCGAGGCTCTTGCCATGTTTGGAAAAAACATTAATCTTTGATGTGCCCTTTTAACTTGTTGTTTTTTTTAATGGGTTCTTTCTTCAGTAACGCTCCACACACATTTATGGAAATTGGTTTTAAAGGGTTTGAGTAATCCTGCTGAAGAAGTGCAGAATTACAAATGGTCATAAAAAAAAAACGATTTTGTTGAAAGGAATTATCAGTCATATTTCTGAATTATAAATCTCCACTGGACCAAATCTATTTTTGTTTTCACTAGAAGAGCGTGCCATTAAACTGCATCATCGACAAATTATGATGAGCATCAAGGTTGACAGATCATTCCAGTTCTCGCGGACGCGAGTTGACGAAACGATCTCAACTCAGCATCCACTCACTCATTTGTTCTGAGGCTTTTTCAATGGAAACGTCGAGCTCTACTTTTGTGTGAGTGCAGAGGTCCTGAATGTGATCAGAGTGGTGGAACGTTTCAACATCAACGAGCTGCTGAAGGAGACCGTGTGACGGCTGTGCTCGAGATCTTTTAACAGGTACAGGTACCAACCTGCAGACTGATCAACTCAGGCTGATGTGAAAATCACAGGCTGTCCGTCACACGGGGAGCTCACATGCAATTTCAGCGTAAACTATAGCTGTTATTACTTGGCATGTTTCATGTCCCAATAAGCAGTGACACTGAAAATACAGCTCTCTCAAACATGCCACAGCGATATTGCCCATATTTAAAGTCTCAAATCCGTGTGTGTGTGTGTGTGTGTGTGCACCTTCCTCGTTTTGCCCCGGAAAACACGGCTGCACCAAGACTGTTAAGTGTAGCAGGTGTAAGCACAGACGCTCTGATGGCACCATGTGTTTGAAAGCTGGCTGGTGTGATGCCGTGCGAGCGTGTGTTTTTAAGGGGGAATGGATTTCACATTAGTGCTCTCGTTTCCTCTTCCTCTCCTCCTTCACCCCCCCCTCGTGTCCCTCCATCCCACCTTCTCTCTCCTCCTATTATTCTCACTCTGCACTAGAGGGCTGTCAGCGAACCATGAATGCATTATGCTGTCTGCTTTATTGTTTGTGCTGTTTCTATGTGCCCGTGCCCCACTCTCTCCCAATATTTGTTTTCATTAATCTCAATGGGTGCCTGCTGCGGGTGTCTTGATGGCTTTTTGGGTTGCCTTTTGTTCCGCAGTGCTTTTGTCTTAAGGCATTCTTTTTTTTTTTTTTTTTTTTTCCCGTGTTTTGTTTGTTCGCCGTCCTTGTCGGCACGATGTCGGCATGAGTGCAAAAGTGTCTGTGTGTACACGGCTGCGTGAAGTGGGCGGGAACAGGACGCTGTGCGCGCTTCTCTCTTCTTCACACATAGAAACACGGTCCCAGTCGATTTATGTTTTCTTTTATCATTGCTCTGGCGACTGAAGGGACAGTTTCCTTGACTGCAAAGCTCAATGCTCACCCGCAGAGTCTAATGGTGTTCAAATGCACATTAGTTCAAGAAAACATTTTTCGATGCGCACATCCACAACTGGCCTAAAAGAAGCCTGTGGCTCCCTGTGCAGTCACATATAAGATGGAAAGTTAACTGCACACTGAGCAGGTGTTTGGCAGCTGTTTACATATATGGCTGAAATCTATGAGCTCACACTAAACATCTCCTCCTCCGCTGTGACTCTATTTTTGAGCATCGTGTTGGTTTGTTTGGCCCAGACGGCTGGTGTTGCCATAAGGTGGATAAATAAATCATCTCTGAAGAAATATTAAAACCTGTCTGTTGTTTTCCTCCCTGCTACCCTCCTGCTCTTTGTTCCCGTGTTGCCTGTGTTCCCTCTTTCATTTTTTTCTCTCCCTCTCATTCATCCCTTCACTGTTTTTCCAGCCTCATTTTCGAGTCTCTCCCTAACTCTGCTGGCCTCTTTTCCTCTGATGTGAGATTCGCTCTGTGCTTCTTGTTCGTTTGTTTGTGTTGAAATTTCTCGCCCGTGCAGGTGCCGCCACGTCTGAAATCTATAGATCTGCCCACTTTTAAAATTTTCAGCTGCTCCACAGAATCAATGCCAATTAAATACCAAAAAGGGGCCTCTATCTTCTCGTCTTCTCTGCCTCTGCAGACTCACAACAGTGTGTTGTCCAGCAATGTCTCTGCTCTCGTCTCTCTCCCCCCGACCTGTCTGCCTCTAATATTACCTGGCTCTCTATGTTCCTCAGTCACTATGTTCATGCCAGGGGTTTCTGATATAAGATACAGTGGTGCCTAATTATCATCTAATCAAATCCTGGTATCCATGGAGGGATGCAGCTTTGCATTCAAACCAAGAGGTGAGAAGAAAAACATCTATACAGTTAAATTGTCCACTGAATCGCATAGCGTCATATTACCGATTGTTTCTATTGTAACAGAGCAGTTACGTAAAAATCAAATCAGTGACAAAGATAAATCCGATTGCAAATGAAGCTTTCACTCGAGTAGAGTGGATGTGAGAAAGCAGCAGCTCCGTACTCTTACTTTCAGTTTTGTACCTGGAGGTTGCATCATAGTAAACCCAAACCTGAGAGTGTGTATGCGATATGTATTCATGTGTCTATCTGTATTTATGCACAAGTATGTGTGTGTATATCCCAAAGCCAGTGTGTGTCAGAGGATGCTGCAACAGTGGACTTGACAGAGTGAAATCATTTTTATTTCCTGTGTGCATGTGTGTGTGTGTGTTCATTCATATGGCTTTACATGTCACTGTATCAGATGGAAGCTCTTGGGATATCACTGTCCTCACACTCATTTTTCAATAAGGGTCATTCTCCCCGAACTGCTTATGAACACTGACCTAAATTACACCATGAGAGTACTGCATGTACCATAGACTGTGCATAAAGATGGATTACACGTCTCCACTTCCTCCCATTATCCAGAATATCCCAATGCTAACTCTGCCACTTTTGCATCATCATCATCTGGAGTCAGAGCCGGTGCAGTAGTGATCTGGGGATGGAGGCCCGGTAGTTTCCACAGATACAAGCAATCGACCAATCACAAGGCAGCCTCGCCTGACATATTTTTAGCATCAAATAACTGCTAAAGCCAAACATGTGTGATATACAGAAACTCAGTTAAATGAAGCTTCTCTTTACGTACATATCTGATCCGGTACTATAGAGGAAGCAGTTTCTAATTTATTACTTGCGCTGCAGCCAGACACCAGAGGGCGATCAAGACACTTTGTCTTAACTCTTTGGGAGCTGTCAATTGTCCCCCAGCTTAACATGGACCACCTCAGAAATGCCACAAACTCTAATTTTCATATATTTTATTTAAAACATTTACTACAACTCGTTTCATATGGTTGCTTATAGAAGGAATTTATAGACACAGGAAATTCTCAGCTAACATTTTGTGACATCTAAAATAAATCAGGAATCCAGCGTGGGCGTGTTGAGGTTGTATTTGTATCTGGTATTTACATGTATGCTGGGTGATGAGATGACAAGTACACTGCTAATGTGTCTGTCTCTCTACCTGCAACTTCCATGTGCATGTCTACTGATAACTTGTGAACCGGTCTCACCTCCCTGCACTAGTAAATAAATGTATGCGCCATTGCTAATTAAAAAGACTTTGTGCATGCGTGCATGTGTGTGTGTGTGTGTGTGTGTGTGTGTGTGTGTGTTATAGAGAGGATGAGAATCAAAGTGAATTAATCTGCTGCATTGGGCTATAACTCAAAAATTGAAAATCAATATGAGGCTATCAATGTTGATATTGTGGTGGCTCGACAAATAAATCAATACAGGGGAAACAGCGAGGATGTGTGTTTCATTGTGAAACCGTGGTGTGGCAGCAGATATTGCTGAGTGATCTTTACTGTGGCTGAGTTGTCTTAAATGTTTGAGGGGGGTGGGTGTAAAGGTAATTTATCAATCATCCTTATTTTCTTTTTTTTATTTAATTGGAATTATAGTTATTTGGCCTCTTGAAGAGAGTTGATTGATAAGATTTATGCTGTTCCTATCATTGATTAGTCAAACAAGGTAAAATGCATCGATTATCCCTCTGTGCAGCTGCTGACAGGTGGATTTTGTTTCCGTTTAACAGGGGCTTATTTTTTCACTGGTCTTGCTGAAATGCAGCCACATCTGTTGCACAAGATGATGAACAACCGCTTTAATGTCTCATTAAGCATGAGTTGCTAAAACACTTTACGTTCGTTACAGTTCTGTCTGTTTCAAATGCAAATGCTAATTGCCTTAACTTTAGATGAACTTGAGTCTTCTGCAAGAGTCCAGCACGCACCACAGCCTGCCCTACGCTGACCTTAGCCCTTACTTTACATGGAGCTACGTGCACATTATCCTGCCGTTGCCATTGCAATTATACCTAAAGGTTCAAATTGGTCAAAAGAACATCTAATTGTTGGGGAGAGCAGCCTGGGCGTATTACAGCTCGCTGTGTGTGTTCCCTCTCAGGGGGTTTTGGACATTGTTGAGGTCAGAGCTGTGTGAGGGTCAATTCAATTCTATAACAAACGGAGAAATCATTTCCTGAGCTTTGATTTCCCTTTGGGGATCGCCTAACCGTGAAAAACTGTTACTGTGAACGTCCAATATTGAGACCGTTATCTATTACAGCCACTGTGTCCTTTTAACTAACACAAGCCAAGTCAAGGCAGTGACTCCTCTGCGCACACAGTGTACGTGGCTGTGCAAAGTAGTGGACATTCATAAGTCCCTCTGATCCCCCTGATTAAAGAAATCCCTCCGAGCTCCCATCAGCCTCAGAGTTTGGTATAGAGGCAGTGGGCTCTTTCATTTGTGCATGTTATATTATACCTCAGTGGACTGACCTTTGACTCCATCCCCACCCCCCTTGTGCTCTCTCTCTTCCTCTGCCTGACTCCCTTCAGGCACGTCCTCAAACACTAAGCCTCAATCATCGCAGATACAGAGAATTAATTAATTATAAATCCCCCTGGATGCATTAACTCGACCCACTTCATATGCCATGACTCAAATTACATCCATATATGCTTAGTGCATTTGTAAATGCCAATCAATTATTGATGTGATGTCATTACCCGAGTAATATCTGGCGTGAATGAGTATGAGTACTGCACAAGTGTCTCCTGATCTTAAAATTGAGGCCAGATTCAGATCAGACTCCAGGTGAAGAGGCTCTCTGCAGTGACGGACAGTTTCATCTGTGTGAATCAACACAATACTTTAAACCTAGCCTTAGACCTGGGGTCCGCAAATACATTTTTAAAGACACAGTTGACATATTGTCACCTTACTTAGAGCAAAAGTGCAATTTGTCAGCACTTTTTTGCTAAAATCCAAAACCAAAAGCATGTTGCAACGTTAGCATTCATTCAGATTCTTATCCAATATTAACTCTGTATGGCTTTGTTTTGTTCTTCACCCACTGCTCAGAGAACATATGCATCTACTTAACACCTTCAGTCGAAGCGTTAACTTCATCTCTGATTTGCTGCGTGTCAGGTTTAATCTGTGCTTTTCCTCTGTAGACAATGACCTGCAGTAATTTAAGAAGTAGCACTCAATGTAAGAAGCTTTGCAGGACTGTGGAGTCAGGTGATAATTGGGGTTATGACTAACAGTTGTCATATAATCCATTCATAACGTCAAAGTAAGTAACTCATGCATCTTTTAAGCTACAGTTCAACAATGTTTTTTTGTACGTGGAGAGAATAGCTCAGCCTGAGAAAATACTCCCGTAATTCACCGTAAATTGTGGGAAATTCTGTGAAAGCGCCTGGTAAAATAAAAACGCAGTAAATACATCCTGCTCTCCTTTAAATCACTCCCGCTCCCCGCACCATCTTCCTCTGCTCCAGTTTAATGGCGCCCTGGAGACACTGCACCAACACCTGTTCGAATAACATCATATTCACATCGTAGTGGTGGCTGGAAACAGATTAATTACTGTTTTCTCTTTCGTGATTTTGTGAACATGAAATGTGCATGTTCCGTTTAGAACGATGATACACAAAACCAACTCCTCTGATTCTGGACATGGGCTCATGTTGGTGAAGTGAGGACAAGGGGTGGAGTATGGGAAGTGTAGGTCCAGGGATTTGGGGAATTGATCAACACAAACTGTCAGGGTGTTGTCCTCCTCTGCTGCTTTGACTTTGACCATCCTGTCCTCTTTCAACTGTCCCTTACAAGTCCCCAAGTGCAGTATTAACATCCCTTTAATCCGCCTGTTCCATATCTCTTGTTACGTTTATGATTTTAAGATTGTGTCACTGAAAGTTCCATTTAGTTTGTTCTCCGTCTCGCTCATTGTGTCCCTCTTTGTCACTCACTCCTCCCCTCTGATGCAGAAATCCATAGTGTTGTAAATGAAGCTGTGAGAATCAATGCTGCAGGCAGGGTAGCGGCGGAGCGCTGCCACCAGTGTATTGCTACAATGATCTAATGGTTAAAAACACATTCACAAACAGAAAGGGGAAGGTAGATCTGAGCCAGCAGCACGCCCACATGGCTCTCGCCGGAGACACGATCAAATTAAACAACAACTATGATGTGTCTCTGCTCTGTGCCCCCGCTACCACACAACCACATTTTCTCCAACACACACTCCTCCTTTTTTTCTCCACCACTATTGACAAGCGCCTCCGCTGGGGTAGATTTATAATGGAATGCATGACATGATTTGCTTCGAGTTTAGGATGAAGGCCAATTAGTTTAACAAGTATGAGACAAATCTTGTTTGACAAAAGTTGATGTCAGGGCATGTGAAACATATCCACTGGGAGACATTTTGTTCACTGGAGGCAAACTGAGCTGCAAAAACACACAGACACATCTTACATACAAATATAATAACATAATAAATTGATATGGATCCACAGTTTTTTTCTAGTCCAGATTTACCTCCAGGAAAAGATTCAGGAACATTTTTTAAGCGCCTTGTTTCATTTTTAACAGACATAAATTAAAAGAAGAAGCAGCATCACTGGCGGTATTAAATCCTTTGAAAGCATTCGTGAAACATTCCCCTAAATCTTTTTGACTTGAGATCGTTTTTGTATCTTTCACCCCGCTCCCTCCTCGACAGTGACCCCTTTGTGTCAGCTCTCCCTGTTTCCCGCGGGATTAATATCGCTCTACCTCCGTTTCCGTGTTGCCACAGCGATGCTCTGGATTATGGAGACTCCTCATCCCTACGGTAAACAGCTCATCGAGGCACAGATGCTGGCGTGCAAACACACATCCATCAGCGTGAGCGTCCTTTGGTGGGCAAACACCAGATGACAGAGGCTGGTGTCACATCAGCACAGGAGCTATTCATTTGCCTCTATGGTCACATATTTATCACCTACTTGACTTCATGTGCTCTTTACAGCCATTAAGTGGTGCTTTGTTTCAATATAACAAAATCCTATTTTTATTAAGTCAGTGTACAGAGGGTCAAGATGTCAGCCCTCATTGTGTCCTGTCAAGCTGCGAAGATTAGAGCCACCATCCCTGCCCACATCAGCTCTGATCAAAAGTAAACACAGGATTTTGAATTGACGACCATTCACTGCGGACATCTTAACCCATACCTTTTCTCATGCCCACACAATCATGGGTAACTCTCACAGGCTCCAGTCATGTAAACTCCACGGAGAGAAACAATCCTATCTTTTCCTTCTTCCCCGTCCTTGTTGTTAAACAACAGGTGGACCAGCAAGGACTGAGATCTTATCACCCCAGGCGTCCCGTGTTGTCCGCTAGCTTACTGGGCATTATGAACACGAGACTTTTGCTTGAGCCAAGGTCTGATCCTTGTCTCAAATCCACTGAGCAGCAGAGTCAACAGGCGATGGGAGCGCAGATAACCAACTATGGGGAGTGTCAACAGGCTGCCCGGCTCTGGATAGCGGCTCTGTTTGTTTGGCAAAGCTGATCCCCCCCTCTCTATTCGTCTGGGCTCGGCCTGTCTTGTACACTATTTTGGACCCTTGGATGAACACGACAGATTACCTGTGATCTCCCAGGTATTTCAGGTCATCCTGCAGCATAAAGCTGATACCCTCATCCCTGCGCTGCCCTTTAATCACACTCCCTCTCACTCTACTGCTCCCACTCATTCAGTGATTTTCATCCCCTCCTGTGCCTCACCCCGACCCTGCTGATTAACATTTTCAACGCAAATGCGTGTTGTTCCAACAACACAGAGTGGCGAGTGCTTGAGATGTAATTAGAATTAAGGATATTGATCACACAGGGCCAGACGGTGGCGGTATAAATAATAGCAAGCATGAATAAGTGAAAGCGATAGGTGAGCTCTTGGTGATTTATGTACGGACTCCTGTGGTCCGCAGCATAAATCACCAACAGCCATGTTCTTATTGAGTTATGAAGCCCCACAGTTGCAGCAGAATAATGGCCAACTCTATGTCTTGTGCCTGCACTCAATCCATAAGATAACAGCCATGGACCAATAAGCACGCAGGGGTGAATGCTGTGTTGTCCTGCATTAGTTTGTGGCAAGGCACTATATATTCATCAGACTTTACGCTGTGGAATAAAAATCCACAAAAGATGTGTGTTTGTAACAATATATAAGTTTGCGGCACTAACAAATCACTTTTCTGAGAGGGAAAAAAAGAAGTGGCAAGCACTTACTCACAGTTATTCCCTAAAGGTAATTTGCACAAGAAACGTTTCAGGAGTATTTGAAAATTTTGTTTTTCAGAAATGACTGTTATAAAAAGAAAATTGGACAGCTTGAGTGTTTGAAAAAGTCAAACAGAGTACACCTGTATAGAAACTTGACTTCTCTTGCTTTGATTTCGAAGGCAGAGGCATTCATCTTTGAATACTTCACACCTCGTTGCTGCAGACAGTTCACTACTGACGGTGGAAGAGCAGCTGACTAAACAAAATCCATTAGCGGACCGCTTCACCATCCTTTTTGACCAAATTACCTGATTATGATTAACAATGGTCTCAATCAGTCTGCTCTCCCACAGTCTAAATAAAGATATTAATCAATTATCATATTTCTGTTTTTTCCATTTTGTACATTGACATGTTACTAATACTTTAGTTCTAATTTTGAACGAATTTTGTGGGAGCACAGGGTCATCTGATAAGGGTAAACTGGCGTACGTGTGACTATGTGACTGTTTTTTTTTCTTTCTCTTTCTTAACTCTGCAGTACGCTGGCCAACTGTTATAGATAAAAGTGAACAACATAGGGGGGTGAAAGGTACGAATGGTCATCAGAATCTTGTTTCTCGGGACAGTGGTGAGTCTTTACAGTTGACAGGTGCTTAGTTAGAGTCCCCGTAGTTTGTGCTCCATGTCCTCCCCCCCTCCTGAGTGATACTAAGCCTCAGCAACAGGGGAGGCTTTTTAACAGGGCCCACGTACAGCCATTACCTTGAGTCTTTTAAGAAGTGTCGGTGTGGTGCACTGACAGATCGGTATCCCCCCCTCTGCTACCGTGTCGCTGCCATCAGAGGGGAGAAGGAGATCTCATCCAACCTGATCAAGCATGGGGAGGAGAACAAACAGCACTTCAGACAACACACTTCACAGGCAAACATGCACCGCAACAGAGAAGTGCTTTCGGGTCTGGTGTGCCTGTCTTTGTGCGTGTTTGTTTCCTGGCGGTGATGTTATCCGTCTTTAGTATGAAGCACTCCCTCTCTGTTCTAAACAAACACAGCAGTGAAGGGCAGCTTAGGTCAACGTCGACTGCTCTCTTCGATCATGCATTCGCTATGTGTTCCAATGACCCGCGCACACACAGCTGCCTCCCCCTCAGCATGCCAGCTCTCTGGGGCTGTGCAGAGAAAACCTTTCATCAGACACACTCGAACAGAAAATATTTTAGCCCGGGAGGAAGACAGCGGGGGCTGAGGGAAACTGATCTTGATTCAAAAGTCCCGCAAATAATGGGGCTTGGAAAGAATCGGAAACGGTTTCTCATTCCAGAATGTAAATGGTTCACATCAAGATATTTGAGGGGGTAAAAAGGTTTGAATCTCAACAGGTAATGCATACAAACACATGCGTACGTGCACACATACAGTATATAGTCCACACACACACACACAGTAGATATACACACAGTCAGCACAGTTCTGCATCTCTTTCACTCCTGAATTGATCTCATTGCACAGGTCAGTGAACGCCTCTTTCTCTCTCAGCGTCTTTTCGACCGGCAATACAGAGCCGCCATTTCAGGCGGTAAAGGTCACAACGCGAGGACATTCAAAGATCACGCTCATGCAGAACAGCATTTCCAGACACATTCAGAGCTCTGTCAGGTTGCATGATGGGCAATTTGCATTGAGGCCACCCACTCGTGTGTTTCCCAATTTTTCACAACATAGTTCAAACCAATTCTGGAGGATTTGGCTCCTAAAATAAGCACTTGCAAAAAAACACGACGACAAATATGGCTCTTGCAATAACTGAACAATTGGGGGGGGGGTCACCAACCACATCTCAATTAGTAAATCCAAAGCTCAGTGTCCGACTAAAAGCAACTTCCAAAGACATCTTTCCGACACTGTCAAGTTGACGGCTATGTAAAAAAAAAAAAAAAATGGAGTGGCCAAATTACACATCATTAAATTCAACAAAATTAATCATGATTTTCGGTGACAACAGTGTGGTGTAATAAAGGAAGACTGACAAACAAAGCCAGGCGCATCGCCACTTCCAAATTAATAGTGACTGACACCGACACCCCCATACTTAATTAATGGGAGACAAAACACAACAAGAACATCCATCTAGATACGAAAAGACAAAGAATAGGTCGGCTGGTGTCATTCTACGTTTGTTGCCCACTGACAGTGAAATGCAACACTGGGGATTGATAGTGCCTGTGTGTGTTACATGTGCACTGTCGTGCTCAAATATTGTTTTTCTCAACTGCGGTCTCTTAAGCAGACACCTAACACGCCCCGAGCCCCTGACATTGAGTTTATAAGCAGGCATTATTTTTAGCGACGCTGTCATGTTTCGCAGAGTGACAGCTCCTAAAAGCTTCCACAGGCTAACCCATCCCTTTTTGCACTCTAAATCCATGTCTTCTTAACAGCAGCGACCAGGCTATTATCTTACAAGATGAAAGCCGACGCACTGTGATGCTTTTCATTTCTGCGAAGACCATCGCTTCTGGATGTTTGATTTTTATTTTTTTTTTTCTCTGATTCATTGCTGCCAAGTGGCCACAGTCAATATTCGGCTATCATAATAATATCTGACCATCGGATGTCAGGAGGCTGCTCTTGCCTCATTTAAACTGCACTTGGTCGTGAAAGGAATCGCATAGAAAGGGACAGGGAGAGGTTGGGGAGAGGTCAGTGCAACGTTTTAGAAAACCACTCCAGAGAAACGGGACACTCCCAGGCACTTTGTCACATCAATTAGGAATTCTATCCGGGCAATGGGATCGCGCCCTGCAGGGCAGTGGACAGGACAGTCAGTATATATCTTGCTGGTGTGGGTGTGTGCGTGCATGTCTGTTTGTTTTCGTGCACATGTGTGACACATAGGAAGAGGAAGAGAGCGATCGCATCCTTTGAACTATCGACTTTTGCCTCACTGACCCCTGGGAAAGCTAATTTTAGCCAGTGTTTTGCCGTAGTTCTAATTGCTTGAGATCGCTAATTTCCTCTTCACTGCGAATTGAACAGAGGCGGTGGGCGTCCTCCCTTTCTCTCCCTCCACTCTCTGTCTTTCTCACCAATAGTCAGTCAGGCCTTCAGGCTGTCAGTGGGGGAACAAAGTAACTGGGTGATGAGCCAGGCGCCCGTTGTCTGATCACATGGACTGATGCTGTGCCAAACACCACAGCCACTGGCTCGCTCGACAAGGTTCCTCTCATAACAGAGGAATGTACTCTCGACCTCGGCCTGTAATTCTTTTCCTCTCTCTACCTTTAATTCTTTTCCCCCCTCCCCCCCCCCCCCCCGTCTTTCTCAGTCGCCAGTTCCCATTTCATTTTTTTCCCACTCTGTCCCTCTCTGCTCCCTCTCTTTCACTGCCTGTCTCTTCCTGTGCTGCTTCCCTGTCACGCCAGTGAAGGAGGCACGTGTGCCGCCATCCCTCTCCTCCTCTTTCTCCTAACCGCTCGGAGTGAAAGGGTGGGCTCCCTGCTGTGAGCAAGATTAGCGCAACACGCGGTGTATCGCCTTTATGGGGAATCAGCGTCTCAAAGAAAAGCTAAATATGAGTGTAATTGTGCAGAGCTCCAAAGGCACTATAGTGCAGACTCGCCGTGCCAGTATGCACACACGCGGCGAATGTCATCAACTGGCATTGTTTCGCAGACTTATAGTGCGTTTGTGTCTGGTAGGCACCCACTGCTGCACGCTGCTCTGACAGCCCTCATCTATAGTGGATCAAATCCTCTGAGATGTGTGTACGAAACAACTATATTTTTGTTCTCTGAATAAGCTGACTTCCCTTCAGATTTGTAGCTCCCAGCTGCAGCAGGCTATGTATAAATCAATGCCTTGGTGGGCTAGAGAGAGAGCAGTTATATTTACTCTGTTTCCTAGCTAGCAGCACTAGCTGTACTAGGGGGTAAAGGAATTCGATATACACCACTGGAAGGCGAAGGCTTTTTCACTCGCATGCAGGAATGGCAGTTCTGCTGATAGGGATAGACTAATGAAGGAACACCGGGCCAGTCAAGCAAGAAAACACACTGTGCAACACATCAACAGAACATAAAAACTGCTCTTTGTCATGCTCCGCAGGAGGAGGAGGACAAAAACAGCACTGCAAGGATACACGAACACGTCTGTAGAATACTCGCAGCCTCACATTTGTCCTCACAGATGCCCCAGAATCATTGTAATATATTTAAATTTTCATCCAAAGTGGTTTATTGATTCAGATAAAGCACTTGTGCGTTTCTGTTCTTCATTTGCAGTCTGTCTGCAGCATTGAGTACTGGATTAAGGTTGATGGCGATGAATTATACATGCAGCCTGAAATGTAATTCTCTTCATTAGATGACAAATCTCTTGTTTGAATATTGCATACTGTGGTAATAATACTGCTTTTATTATTGGCCACTGGAGTTGAGGGACCGAGGAAAAATAGTCTTGTCATCACTGTAATGCACTGCTGCTAATTCATTAATTCAACTACCAAATTAAAGCTAAATCAAATGCAGTTGTTGCTACATTAATTCCAACGTAAGAAAACTTGCAATGTCTGCTTATCTCCAGTGACAAATTGAGTGAGGTGCTCGTTGTGTGTTTCTTTTGTATCTGGGACCTTCATGTGTTTGTGTGTGTTTGTGTGTGTGTTTGTGTGTGTGTTTCTGGAGGCCTTGAGAAATGAGGGCTGGGCCTGGTTAATAATAGTGGCCGAGAGGGTCTGTTAGCGTAGTCCACTACATCACTCCTCAGCTGGGAGACATCTCCAGGGCTCTGTGCTGCAGTGATGGAGTGTTGGAGGGTGAACAGACTGGTACAGAGAGCAGGTGATGGAAAAGGGATTGGAGGATGGGAGCTGGAGGACAGATGAGTCCGAGGCAGCGGGGAGGCAAGAAAAAGAACAGTTTGACAGTTTCATCCCTTTTACCAACACACGGCGGGATCGGATGCATCGCCGACTATTCTTGCTTAGATAGAGGGACTCGCGTGTTTTACCTCTTGACGTGGGGCAGATTGTTGCATGAGAAAGACTGATTCCAAAAGAATATTTAGGAATAGAGAATGTTGTACCTGTACATCTTCCTGCTGTGCTCAGTTAGTGTTGGCCTGTTGAGCGTACCCCTTTAAAACTTCAACAAATACAATATTACAGGCCTTCTGTGATTATGCACAAAACTCCCTCTACATATTAGAAATGCATCCTCTATTGACATTATTAAAATACTGCAAAATCATATTTTTGTGATCTTGCTGTTTTATGAATACAACCCTGTCTCATTATTATTTAGGAACAACAAATAGGGAGATATTGACTTATACTGATTACCAAGCTGCCAAGAAAGCAAATAAGTGCATTTTCCAAATAACTTTTTAGTACCTGAGATGAACTTTCCACAATACTCTACTATATACTGTTTAAACTCCATCGTAAGTTAAAGTGTTCCCAAGGCTCATCATAATAATAATAGCAGAGGTGGTTGAGTCTGCAGAAAACTGCTCTGTTACAGTGAAGAACACAAGAATGATAATACATGATAAACATAATAAGATTCATTGTACATGTATTGGTAATATTTAACACATTTAGATGTTAAGAATTTTACAAACATTAGAACTAATCAAGACAAGTCCAAAAACTATTTTGCATTATACATAAACATATGCATTATGTTCATGTCACCAGTTCCTCCCAGCAGATGACAAAAGGATATTAACCTCATTAAAAATCTCCAGATGCAGGCAGCATGTCATTATCCCAATGTGAACACGTTGGGAGAAAATCATTCTGTCATATGCATAAAAAAACAATTGTGCCCAGAGGTGCAGACGGAAATGCACAGATTTTGTGGACACACACACACACACACACACACACACACACACACACACACACACTGCAGATTAGTAAGAGTGTGAGCTTTTAGAATCATTAAACATTTCCCTGTGTTTCAAAAACACTGAGACGCTTTATTCCCCTCCTCACCTGCTGTCAACAGCACCGACACTGCCGCACTACAGACTCCTCTTGATGTAACCAGTGGCCTGACATCCCTGTCATCGCTGAAACATGATTGATGAGGTCTCCTGGTCTTCCTTGAACCTGTCTGTTTTGTCTTTGCTGCGCTTTATTTATTTTCAAGCTTTTTTTTTTGTTATCAGTCGCGATGAAAACAGAAAATTGAATTGAGGACAAAGTCTGGCTAACGGAACGGGAGGGTGTCCTGCAGAGTAAAGTATGACTGCAACAATACGGACAGAGAGCAAGGCTGAGCACCGAGACAGAGAGACTGAGTTATATTGTGCCGGTGAGAATGGATACAGCTGTCTGCTTGAGACTGAAAGCAGGAAATTCTGTGAGGTGAGAGAGTGAAGAAAGTAAAATATTATATTTTTTTAAGTTCCTTATTTATTTTTTGACACTGACTGAACGCTATATTTAATGAACCACTTTTTTATATTCTCCAAACGCAGCTTGTGCCATCACTCTTTATCAGCCAAGAGCTTGTGGTGATTGATAATATCATTTGATGGATACTGTTTACACAGCCCTGAGCCCCGAGGTACAGCAGGAGACACGAATGTGACCTGCCAACCTTCTCCACCTTAGGCACCCCCCCCTCCTTCAATATGCTCTCATTTCAGATAATGAAAGAAGTCTGGAGGGGGAAGCCGCTGCAGAGATCACTGATCCACTCTAAGTGAAAACCTATACTCAAGTTAATGTGAATACCCTCGGGGTGGAGGGGGGGGACGAGGACTTCTAATTGATTAACCACATTACCGGGATAAGAGTTGAACTCTGCTGTATGAGAGCAGCTCGATGTGGGCATCCACCGGCGTTCGGCAGATATAGGTAATGAGCACTTTTGCACTGCACCGTCTGCTGTGGCCTGTACTGCAGGTGTTTGTGGAGCGGCTGGAGTTGCTGACACACTCCACAAGGGGCAGCGTTGGTTTAGAAATCCCTGCCCCCAGCTCCGGCCAGGTTGACACAGCACTTGGCATGTGAGTGAGAAATGAAATAAATAAAAGCGTCATGGGAAGAACGTTGCAGCACAGGCTCGGTTCAAGATGCATTCTGTGTGAGCGGATACAGGTATGTGGTGATCAATGCGGCAGAATGCAGGGACACAACGAGTCCTCACTATTATTGATTGGACATTCAAGTTATGACAGCCTTTGATTTGTCTCGTTTCTTTCCTCTCCATTTCATAGGGACAGCTCAGAGGCGCGTGGTTTTCTCATCAATGTGATGTTTAAATGTATTCCTTTCACTTCCTCACGGTGTTGACATATCCTTCGCAGTGATTAATAAAACTTGTCCTCCTTTGAAGAAGCTCATGCAACCGCCCTCACTCGTCTGAAAGCAGGCGCCGTACCTCAAAATGCTCTTTGATCTTCCACACAAGTCTTAAAGACAATGCAGCTGCTTTCTAAAGAGGAAGACATACAGAGAGAGAGTCGGCGGGTGATACCTTGGCCCTTAAAATAAAAAGGAGTCATAATGGAGCTTGTCATGTATTCAGAGTCGAACCTGTATGCAAATGCGGTGTCCTTGGGGAGGTTACAGTATGTACTCAGGGTGTCATCACAAATGCAGCTTTGAAAGAGTGAAAAATTACCTTGGGTTTTTACAACTTTTCTAACACTGGTATGTGTCAGCGCGTCAGCTGGGGTTCTTTGAAGATGAAGTCTTTTGAGTACGAAAGTCTTGAGAAATGGCTTTAATAAGTTTGTAGTTTGCTTCTTAAACAACTGAGGCCGCGGCTCTATTCACGGTGAGCTGTTCAAATGCTTCACGGTAAATTGAGCCGAACAGAAATTAAAATCGTACCAGGTAAAGTTCCACGTTCTCACTTTTTCTTGAGCACAGTCGTCAATCAGAGCAAGCGGCGGGCGTTTCAATCATATTGACCAGAGAGCTCATTTCTGTGGTGCCACTGTGGGGATAAAAGCTCTCATCACATGAACTCCAGCATCGTGGTTCACTCAAATTTTGAGGAACACTGCTCTAACTTCAGAAGCCTTTTCACTGTTGTGCATTTGTTTGCATTTACAGTCCAGTTTCCGGTGAAAAAAACAAATTATTTCTTGGATATGTCCAATTAGCACATGCCATGTTCCTAGGTAGAGTATATTAGCCTTTCACAGAGGACCTGTGACAAATATTTCACTGATCCTTTAGGCATTAGATTAAACGGTGGATTCTCATCGTGTGATGCACAGCTGGGATCCAAATAGAACACAAAATCGGAGCATTTACAGTGAACACCTGGCTCAAACCACTGACTGCGGTCAGTAACTGCTCTGGTGAGTACTTGAGGTGTGTGTGCTTGGCTAAATCTGGAGCAACTGACTCCGAAAATTGGAGTTCGTAGGCTACACACAATTTACAGACATTAGTGCCCAGCTGAAGGCAGCTATAGTCTCTTCCAACTTCCACCCAGAAAGCGAATAAGCGAAGTGAATGATTAGATTATTCCACCTCTGCAGTTAGGATACTACCTTTTACTGTTTCCCTGGGCCTAGACACTCTGTCCTGGCATCGCCATTGGCTGTAGCATTTCTCTGGACATCCTATAAACAGAATTATTACACTTATAACTGATTCACTGTTGTGGGCGAGCTGCTGATCAGAGACAGAGCACCTCTGATGAACCGAAGCACTGAAAACCCTGAAGTGCACAAATCAACACAGGGTTCAAGCACTTCAAGTCCACACCAGAGGAAAGAGCCTGTGAAGGATTTTTATTCCTTTTGACAATATGTCTGAAGAGAGCATCTTTGAAAACAACAGAGAGCATCAAGGTGAGAGGAGTGCTTGACGTATGAGTGTGGCTGACTTTGTACAGCGTACGCACATATGCTATATATAACCAACTTCAAAGCAAATAAAAAAACAACTCATTCCTCGTGGAGAAAACAAACGGCCTTCCTGTGAAGCCCGCTGATGTTTATTAGGTTATGTTGTCATGCTGCTGTTATGACAGAGCCAGATGAACTTTTGCGCATCAATTCCCCGGCTGGTTTTTAAGCTTGCCCACAGGCTGTGTCCCTTTTTTATGGGCTTGTAGATTGCCAGGAAACACATCAATCTCCTGTGCTGGCGATCCTATATGTGTCTCCTCTCTGTGCGGCGTGACCCCATTGCCCTCCCTCTAGCGTCCACTGGGTTGCTCATGTCTGTGTTCCTGAACCTCCGCTGCCCTGGTTATTAAAGAGCACTGGGCGATATCCACCCTCACCTTTCTTTCTCTGTCCACACGGCCTCGCTCGCTTTATTCCTGCCTCTCCCCTCCTTCAGCTTCTCTATGTCATCGAACAGTCACGCGAAAATAGAACAGGAGGTCGCTGCTCTTGTGTTCCGCAGAAATCCAAATGTTCGCCAGCGACACACCGGCACTACCTGCACAGAGCTGTAAGACAATCACCGACGGGAGGTGTTATTAATTGAAATGTATTTATAATTCTCATCAGTAATCACCGACCCTCTCCTTTGTTCCTGTTCCATCAATCACAGCGGAGTATGGCAGGCTGGCCCACAGGTGGAGAGGTTGACTAATTAATGAGCGAGGGCTTTCTTGTTGCTCCAGACTGAAAGATGTGCCTCAGGCCCGAGCTGCACCGCAGTCTGCTGCTTATTCACGTCCATAAGGCCAAGTCGAAGCTACACGTAGCCTCCGCGTAGACACAGGCGTTTGTACGCCACTGTGAGTTGCGTTGAAATTCTCCCCGGTGAAATGCTGGTTTCGGGTCTGCTTATTCACAATATGGCGTTTCTGACTGCTTCAGAAATTTGGCGGAGTGGATTGTGTTGGAGCTAATAAGATGTTGAAAAACAATTATTTTTTTTTCTAAGAACTGACAGAACTTATTTTGTCAGACATTGTTTTTCAACCCACTGGCCCACAATTCTTTTAATCTGTCACAATCCTGCACAGTGGCCAATTAATCTTCTACTGAGTGTTTGTGTGAGCAAATTAATACTTCACACATTGGAGCAATTTCTCTCACTGGTTTAAAATGGTTCTGGGATGTCACCAGCTGCAGGAGATGGCCCTGATACATGTATGAGACACCTGCGGTATTGTCCCCCAGTGTGCTTGAGTCTCAAAGAACTGGAATGTTTGTATCTGAGACACAGATGTGACAAAAATTACAGCCGACACCAAAAATTCACATCAGCCGGCTCCTCTGAGGCAAAGGTGGATTTTCCGTAAACCTTAAATTCCTTCAGATTAGCAATTAAAAACATTGCATTTCAGAAAATAGATCCCTTTCCACTGACATGCTGCTGTTTCCGTTATGTGACTCTGTGAACTGCTGACTGGTGCCCACGGTGTTGAGCGGTCATCGTTAAGGTTTTTATAAGTGTTTGTTGTTCAAAGCCTGATTTTCCTTCAAACTGTTGATCGTTTCTCTTACTGAGGCTGTTTCTGCAGGATTGCACCCAGAAAGCCGTTGGCATTATGGGATGTTTAAAGTTTAGTGCCAGGCTAAACATGGTGTGCTAATGAGTAAGTGTGATGAGCTGGAACAGTTGATCCTCAGCAAACAGCGTGTGAATGTGGTTTACAGTGTTGCCGTGCTCCTGTCAGCACGACCCCGCTCAGACTTTCAGGCAGTAAAATCCATTTCAGGTGAGCTAATAAGAAGCACAGAGCAAAATATACAAGGGTGTAAACACAGCTAAAAACGCGGCGAGAATCCGATTATCCGAATCACATTTGGAGATGCGCGTGACCTTGTTGTTAGTGCGGTGTAGCGTGAATGCGTTTTAGAATTTATTAGGCTACTTCTTGCTCTGAAAACGCCGTCTGCTTACTCATAATTTGTTTGTGTAAAAGCAGCCGAGTGCTGTTCACTGCTCTGTGCAAAAACAAAAACAAAATTCTGCCTTTTATGTGCACAGGTAAGGATTTTTACAGTGTGGATCCAGAAGCACCGCTGATATATTTGTTGGAGAAGTACCTGCGTCCGGCAGTGCTCTCGAGATCCTCAAGCAAACTGCTTCCCTCGTGACCCCCTGACGTTTGCTTGAATGGAGGAGCTTTTGATTTCATAAAGCCCTCGGTGTCAGCACTGTCAGATTACGCAAAAAGATTCCTTAAACTGGCCCGTCGGCAAACCTCTCCACGGCACTCTCCCTCTCGCCGTCAGTACCTTTTAATGAAGATCCTCCTATCCTAATAGAGTCCTCCTGTACTCCCATCAATTCAGCCGCTCTCAACGCCGCCTCCTTATTCTACACACCCCTCTGCTCGGTCTCTCTCTTTTGCTCCTCGCCTGTTTTTAATTGCTTGAAGGTCATTGCCAATAATGTGACAACTTATTAGAAAGCCCATCTGATGCCACTGATTTTATACCTCACTTTGCCACAGTGCTTGGTTTCCAGGCAATTACTGAGCATGCTATTTATTAATTTCACGGTTCACAGTGCATCACACACTATAAATGGTGAAGGATGATAACGCAGTCATTCACAGTGTCTGTGGCACTTATCGATTTTCAGTGAGTTGCCCTGGTGGAATGGAGCCTTCATCGTTCGGGCTTCAAATACTGCAGAGTTAGAAATGCGGACCGAGGGAGAAACAATCACAGATCAGTGACGCCTATTTTGCTGCTACATGCTTAGAAAAGAAAATGTTATGATTGTACTTACACGGGGGGAAAAAAAGAGAAAAATTTAACTGCACGCTCTGCCCTTTCTATTTCCACAGGAATCCATTTATCTCCAAAGATAGCTGACATCCCCGTACAAGTGTTATACAGCACTAACAGTACAAGTGCCGAGACCAATTATGTGTTGTTTCCTTGAAGCAAGACGAGACACTAGCAGCTTTCTGCAGTTCGCCATGCTGCTCTTCCAAAATACCCTCTCTGTGCCAAAGTAATGTGTCTGTGTTACAGGAAGCATTTAACCTGTCAAGGCTGGAGTTTGGTGTGTGTTGTGTGTTTGGAAACAATCCAATAAATTAAGCAGAGACAAAACCTCCGCCAAGAAGTTTGACTCAGACCTCTTTTGCTAAACAAACAAAGTGGTCCATTTCTGAAAGCAAGACAAAGCAACTGTGTTCAATTTTCTCTCAAATAAAAGCCTAAATTAAAAACTCTTTTTCAAACCTTTTTCTAAACGCCTTTAAATTAGCTCCACGCAGAAGTAGAAATATTTGTGTGCCCCCCCTCCCTGGGCAGAAAGAAGGGTGCAAAGGGTTATTTCGTCCAGCCTCCAGCTTCTTCTTTTCAAGTCTCACTTCACATGAGTGGCTCTCACATCTGCAGCGCGTGCTTCCCCCTGAAGGTGTGAGAAAGGCGAGGGAACATGCACGAGACTTTGACCTTTGAAGTCAACAGCATAAATGTTGACTCTGGCTGTCATTCTTGTCTTGTTATCATCTGTGAGCCGCAGGAACCACAAACATCTCACGGTTCATTTTGACATGTGGGATTGATCGCCAGGTTTTATCTGCCTATACATATATATATACCTACCTACCAATTCCACAAACATCTGTCAGTCTGTGTGTGGTACGCATTACTTGAGGTCCATTATCTTATTGGCCTCACAGTCTTCATGCATGATTGAATTGGAGACGTAATAATCGAACGTGTCTCCTTCCACATCGTCAGAGAACCTGCAGCAGCCATGGGCAGCTGGCAGCCTGTGAGCTCAGATAGCTACGTTATCGTTTCCATAACTCAACAGAGGTTTGGGTGCTGATCTGATCACTGTCATGGCAACAACATTCATACAGTAGAAGCCCTTCCTCTTCAGCTATTTGTCTCCAAACCCCTCTGCAAAAAACAGCTTTCAATTTGTCCTGAAATAACCATTTCTAACTTGCCTCTGCACTGATATGCAGACCACCCATCAGACAGGTTTAGAAATGCAAATGATCGGAAAGTGAAGCATTTAAAGATTCATAGGTCAAGGCAGTTTTGCATGCTTCTCCAATCAGCATGCCGCCTCGTGTTTTCTTATTACAGAATGCAGGTACAGTGCGCCACACAGCTGCGTATATCAAGCCTATGAGCACTTAGTGTGTTGACAGTGTGTTGGGAGACACTCGCGCTTCAAAATCCCACTTTAATGGCTTTCTATATGAGGCTATATATCTGCAGTGTTAAAGTCCTGCTCGAGGGCATGTGAGCGTGAGCTTTTCCATGTGTTTTCATCACACACAGCCGAGGCTGTAAAGGCCTCCCTGCCAGTGCCATCCCTGATTGAGAAGGCGGCTCCTTTTACGGTCTGGAGCTCGCTGAACTTTACGAGAGCGACAGAGGCCCTTCCGTCCTGTAGCTCCCGGCTGAAATATCATGTTTGTTTATCTCTGGAGAGAATTTATTCTGCTGATTCATTGGCTGGCACCCCTGCAACGGCTGAAGGAATTCGATTTTCTCTTTATTTATTCGCTTCATTGTTCCTCCTGCGGAAGAGTCGTCTCTGCTGTGATACCATGGGAAAACTTGCTCCGTCCTCGCCATGGTCCTTTGTGAAATGAGATTAGAGAGAGAAAAGGGAAACGAGAGATAGAGGACAAGGGACATAATAGAGTTGTTATTCTTTGTAATCTTCCTTCTCCTGTTGTTGCTTCTCTGTTTTCACCTTCAAAATAGCCTATTATATTTAATAAACATGTCATTATGGTGAGTGATAATATTTGAACAACACAGCAGTTTTAATAGTATTTTGTGGCAGGCTGTTTAAGACTATTTGGACTGTAAGAGTCTATACTCACTATGACTCACCGAAGGGCAGAATGTTCAGCTGTTAGTGGGAAGAGGTTGACGCATATAATTTAGATGTACTGTCCAATATATTACAATTATAGAGGTGGTAGCAGGCGGCACAAACTCCTACTAACCATGAACTCATCTATTCCAACTTATTATGGAGGTTTATGATTTGAGACGGATATGACTTGATGTGGGTTCAGATTCATTAAGAATGACATTGAGGAATGATAAACCGCTGTGTGTGTGTGTCGTCTGTCTGTCTGTGTGTTTCGTGAGTGCGTAAAGGAAGCTAAAGCAGGTTTCCTGCTGTGAAGTACAACAAACACATTTCAAACGCAGGCTGCTCTAAATCTCTCTGTCTGGGCTCTGTCAACAACAGAAGCAGCCTGAATGTACAAATCAATACCCCCCCCCCCCATGTACAAATCAATCCCCCCCCCCCCCCCACTGCCCTTTCCCCCGCCCGTTTGTCTGAAATAGTTTGGTTCAGTGCTAGGACAAACCTAAAGTGCTGGTGTCAGGGCTGCGAGGCAGAATGCGACACACCTTTTTGCCATTTTCTCACTCATCCTGCAGTTTTTCGCGCATCCGATGTGCAATCGGCTTGACGTGTGACTGCTCGGCGTCACGTGTCGCTTGGAAAGCCCTGAAACCGCAGGGAGGGGACCTCTTGCACATCACGCTCCTCTGGAAGCAGGAGGTCACATGGACTTTACATGTAGGTCGCGTGGTCCCTGCATGTCTGTCTTGCTCCACTTCAATTCCACCAGGAGCCACAAACGGACTGAGGAGCAGTGTTGGCAGCAGTGGAAACATTGTCGGTTTTTCTTCCTATGCTCATTTTGTAACTAATCATGTTTGGTATCCTGGGTGACCTTGAAATTTTGCACCGCAAAACCTTAATTTTAATCTTGAATCCTCTGGCTCAGTAAAGGTTGCATACTGCCAGTGGCATTATATAAAACTTTAATTTGTTTTGTCAAGATATTTAAATGTAACACTCTGACAACATTTTCGGGTGCATATTTTTAAATCATGTTAATTTTCAGAGAGAAATATCACTGGCCCCCGTCCATTGCTGCAGCTCCTCCTTTCAGCCTCTGTCTGAAATGCTCGGTTTTAACCCCTTGTCTCTTTAGAGCCCCCCCATGAAGCCCACTCTGCTGTGATTGATCAGCCACTTCTAGCACATGTAATGAAAGGCTGTCTCTGCTCTCGCTTTACCTGGCTCTGTGAGGGTCTCTGTGAGGGACTCCTAGCTAGACAGCCTCGTCAAGATTAAAAAAAAAACAAAAACAAAAGCAGCTTCCAGCCTACTGTTGAGGCATTTCCAGCTATTAGGAGAATATCTGCCTTTTTGCCAAATCATTTCAAAATTAACAAATGACTCCAAAATAAATAGATTATCAATGTAATTATGCAAAATGATTAAAATAAAACAATATAAACTAAATAAATATAAACTTTTATCATTGCTTTTGTAATGGTCTATATTTTATTTTTATAATGTTAGTCAGACCATTACGCCTTGCCCTTATTTGCCAAGAGTTGTTCTGGAAGCAAATACACATTATCTGAGAGAAGCAGGTTCATAAATATCTCTACAAACAGGAACTCTAGTTTGGAACATGGTGTGACGTGCTCCTGGAGTCATATTCGTGGAATTAAATAACAAAGTTGGGTGATCACTGCTCCAGGAATTTAGTGTTTGTCCTAAAGGAGTTCAGAATCTGCTCTTGCAAAATGAAATGATTGTCATGCTTTGTTCACCATGACGGGGAGCAAACCGCTTATGACAAGGATGAGAGAATCCGATTGGCCACGCCTACCACAGGCCTCTCGCGCGGCTAACGATAATACGCTGTGTCTGTCCGTCCATCCCCCTGCACTGGTTTGCTGCTGGCACATCACCACCTCTGGTCAAGACACAAACAAACCTCCATCTGCTGTTCCATGTGGAAATGAAAGAGTAAATGCATTAGTATCAGGGTGTGCGCTGTTTTCTGGCTGTCTCCAGCAGGAGTGTAACAGATTAATCAGTGTGTCCTCTGCAGTTCTTGGAGCAGCGGGGGTCATTGAGAGTCACAAAGTTGTTATGTTGCTTAGGAAATAAATAGTAATTGCGGCTCCAGAGTGTTTTCATGGCTGTACTGTCGTGTTGCAAGTGATTATTCTCCTCTTTGATTTGCATTTATTCGCTGAGGGTGTATCAGGGAACTTTTTCTCATCTTTCTGAGCTGATGAATTGCAAACGATGATATAATGGGGCATAAGCAGCTCTCAGGCATGTGCTCTGCTGACATCATCCAGTGGGGCTGTACGTGAGAATGCAGACCAGTGGCTGAGGACCTTCTCCGGAGTTTCTTCTGCCATGAGAAATAACTCAGGAACAGGAGATCCTCCACATAAATCACCATAAACACTTTCCATTTCAATGATGTGACAGACACAATCTGAATACAAATTTCTTCTAAAAAAAACATGGCGCCATACATGTCGAAAACACTTGATAACCCAAGAAATAGATAAATCCTCACCTGTGTGTTATAAACCCCAGCACTGCTGTGTAACTGAGAGTAGTATCAACAGTTGTGCCCTGTTCTACTTTTTCTAAAACTTGCTCATTCCGCTGTGCATCCATTGGCAGGGGGATGCTGCTTATTCAATATTCTGTTATATTCTGAGTCAGGAACCTGTAACTGGACTGTGATAGTCCCACAGGTGCACTTCCACTGTTTGCAGCGAGGTAAACGCTTTGTGGCTGTAAGCCTATTGTGAATTATATCAAAGGAAATTTGATTAAAGCAATTGGATTTTCATGGTAAATTACTCTTTAGCCCCCAAATGACCCAGCGAATGAGAGCGCGGAGCCTCGGGCTCATCTACGTAACCGTAGACGACAATGTGTTTTCACCAGCACAGACAAGAGAGAGGTGGGGGTGTGGGGGGTTTGATTGGATTATTTAAAGTAACTCTTCACTCCAACAACTTCATTTACAAACAACAACAGCAGAGAGCAGTTATAGTTCAGGCTGGAGCGTGTTTTCACTTTTTATTCTCGTCGCAAAGTTGTCACAGTTTTTAAAATACCTTTGTTGTATCCAAGAGACGAGAAAGTTTATGTATCAGAGAGGCTTTTTGATTTTGTTTGTCTTAGAGTGAAGTGGAGGTAATGGATGCACCACTTGATCAGCGAGCGACATGAGAAAATAATATGCCATGAAAGTGACTTTTCATTTGGTGGCAGCACACATAACCACATTACACGCTAAACACAAGAAAAGCAGAAGGACAAAATTAAGGGTTGTTTTCTCTGATAGCTGCGTATCTAATTTGCATGACTTTGCATAATATAGTCCATAAAGGCAACAATATTCATAATGTGACAGCCAAATCATATTTTCCTCGATAGGGCAACAACATTACTTTTACTTTAGATGCAGAGTTTTATAAAAAAGCCCCAGTCTGGGACACAGCGCCAGGAAGAGGGGAGAAAAATAGAGAAATAGAAAACCCAGCACCTCAGCTGAGATGTGATTGTATCTTCTAGTGCTTCTCTCCGAAGGTCTGCTGATTGAATAACTGAAGTTGGTAATGTCTGTTATCATTAAGTCAGCCAGTGCAGTCTTTAATTTAGTGCCATTACCCAAATTAGAAACTGAGAATTTAACTGGGGAGGAAAGTGGATGATGAGATTCTTTTATTCTGAATAATAACCCTGTATATATGCAGTGACATTTTTTGGTAAGATTAACACCTGTTAAGTGTTCATTCGCATACTTGAGTGTCACGGGCTTGTTTTTGGTCTGCGACTTTCCGAGTTACAAGATCGGGAAAGTTAAATACTTTCTGAAAACCAATTTCCCTCATTTAATCTCTCCCTGTTTATATAGACTGCCGGTCTGTCTGACATGCGCAGCGCGGGAACGTGCGGGAGACCGTGAGATCGAGAGCGTTTGGCATCTTCAGTGAAAAACAGAAGACTAATTACCTCCTGAAATAATTTAATGTCAGCCGAGGTGTGGGCTCCCCCTCAGCAGGACAGCTGAACAGGCCCAGCCCTCTGCTTGGAGATTCATCTCTGTCAGCTTAGATAAACCTGTCGGCCATCACACCCTTGGCGCACACATTGTGTTCCTGGACCTGAAAAGGGGGAGGAAAAAAAAAAAAAAAAAAGACCTGATGAAGCTGTCCTGTCTTACCTCCTCTGGAAAGAGACAGGGGGCCTAAATGAACACGAGCTTTCATTACCGCTCCCCTTTTTAGCACTTAGGAGGTGCATCTGTTTGGGTTTTTTGCAAATCACCTTTATCCTCCGCATGGCATAACCAGCTGCCATCGCTCCCGTCAACGGTCCTTGGAGCTGTCAAGTTGTGGTGTCGGCTGAGAGCAAATAAGCGATTTGTAGTGCAGGTTCGCTTCAGAAGTTTTGTCTAGTATGTCAATCAGAGAAGAAGGTTTTTCTCCTATTTTTCAAATGTCCCGACTGCAGGCTGTTTGAATCTCACATGGACAGTTTAACCTTGTATTTCCATTTTTAAATCCATAACAACCCTGTCAGTAAAAAAAATAAATCAAATCCTCTGGCCTAGACTGAACATCATGTAACTGCATTCAACTTATTTTCTTTACCATTCTTAACTGAAAAAAATGTCTGATAATCTTTCTGGCTGGCCTGTTGGTTTATTTATTTATGTAGTGTTTAGTTCTTTTATCCGTGTCACTCTAGTTGGATTTGTCACTTTATTTTAGTACTTTCAGTAATTTCAATATTATTTCTTTTAATCCCTCTTTAATATTTTACAGCTTTTATTTAACTGAATCTTTTACTTTTGTGCCTAAATTCTATGACTTGGCCTTTTACACTTTGCATTTACTGTGACAACAACACATCTCTTGAATCCTGAGAACTTGTAATATTAAAACTCATTTACGGAACAAACATTTTCAAATGTTCATCAGACATTGAATAAACTCTAAAACTGTCACAAACTGAAGTGCTGAAGGGAATGGGCCACAGGGACCATCGCTAACGCTCCGAAGATCAGATTCATTAGACGCAGCTTTGCTTTTGTGAACTGTATGCGTGCAATTAGCCACTAACGGGAGATGTCAAAACACAGGTCAGTTCAAATACAAATATATTCCTCATCAGTGCCCTGGATACAGGATACAGGGAACTAGCTGAAGGCAGCATGGTTTGCTCTCACAGATTTTGTTCTCGTCCACAGACTGCAGAGCACGTGTGGGCATTAATGAACTGCAAATTAACTGAAGTGGTCATAGCCATCAGGTTTCATTTAACTTCGACAAAGCTTTTACTCTGAACAACGTGCTGTGGGCGCTAACAACGCGTTTCGCTTTGCTGTGAAAAAATATGTTACTGCGCATGACAAAACTCAAAAGCTTTGTTCTTAACGTGAAACTAAATCAATAGAAGAGCCTCCATGCCTTACCCAGCAACTCCAACATCTATGCCATCTTCCCTTTGAAGACAGAACCCCCGTTCCTGGCCTGTATCATTTATATACAGTGAGTGAACATACAGTAGCTGCCGTCTTACTCCATGATAATCCCATCAAAGCGGGGCCTGACTGATAAACCATGGTGCACCGACACAGTGGGCCCCTCGCGTGGTGGGGGGGCTGTGTCTCTTGTTAACATCCACTCAAACTGAACCCAATGTGTCAGAATAAAAATCACTGAAACATGAGGTTTAGTGCACGTGTGTGTTTGCATCGGGACGCAAAGATGCACAAAGTTTCCCATCGTCCCTGTCTTCAGTTGATCAGTTCAGTCTCTCACGCTATTAAGTGGCAGTGCTGCATGATTTGTGCCTAATAACTGAAAAGCATTTGGGCTCCCTCTTCAAGGACGTGCCGAGACGGTTTCGATCGCAGACAGACAGCTATCTTGACTATTTGTTAAACTTTTTGGAAGGACGATAATCATAAATATCGCTCAGTGCTCGCGCAATCGAACAAACATGGTGGATTTTTCAGCCGAGCCGACAAACAGCTGGCACCGCGGAGGAATGAAGGGAAGGCAGGCGAGAGATTTCTGCCATATGATGAGCACGAAAAAAAAAAAAAATCACAAACGCGAAAAATCCAACGATGCCCCGATGTCTCTTTGTTGCGTGAGAGATGGACATAAAGGGCAAAACAGAAAAACATCAGCGGTTAAATGTGTCCGCTGAGAGCTGGGCTTTTGTTTCACATTGATTTAATAGCGTTTTGAGGCAGGAGGCTGTGATTGTCCATTAATTGGAAAATAATTTCACCTTAAATCTTCAAAGCTCCTATCTCTTTCTCGCTCTAATGTGAGTTCACCGTCACGTCTCTGTAGCCGAGCGCAGGTAGCTCTGATGTCGGGCTCGTAGCCATGAATGAAAAAGGTGGAGTCGTGATATTGCGACCACTTAGTTGCTCCCCAAAAATTCCTTCAGGCTTTTGTTGGATTGCTCCCCATCCCCAGGTTTTCCCTCACAGATCAGGTTCTACGACACCTTGGGCGCCACTTCTATTCTTTATGAAATCCTTTTTACCGATCTCCGACACAGCAGTCTTGGAGGACACATGCGCTGCTCTGATACCAATATATACATGTCAACAAAGGCAATCACTCTTTTTTCCAATCTGAATATTTCACAATTGCCTTTTGCTCAGCAGTTAGATCGCACAACATTATTTCCCCGGCGTGTGTTTAAAACTTTTAAAAGATACTTGCGGAAGCTGAGACAATAACCTGGATATCACCTGACGCAAATGAATTTACCCTTTCTCTTCCAGCTGAGGAAATTCTCCCCGAGACTCAGTCAGGACATGAATTTTAATTCTTATGCCATGTGAAAGACTGAGCTGGCTGGGAGAACGTGTCATTCAAATGAATTCAAGTGAAATAACACCCGGAGTCAAACACAGGCTTATTCATCTGCCCCTCACCTCTTCATCCATTTATCCCCTTTCTCCTCTGCCACAATTCTTCTGCTTCTTCTTCTTCTTCTTCTTCTCCTCAACAAGACCCCCGTCTTCTTATCCCACAAATTAATCCCTTCATGAACAGCTCGCAGACAGGCAGGAAAAAAAAAGAGTTGAGAGAGTGAAGGATGATAGAATCCTAAGGCTTTAAGGCGAACAGTACTACAGTATCTAGGTGGTGTAGAATGAGCTCCATTATTGCTCTCAGGGCTCAAATTGAAAACATTACTGCTCCCATTCACAGTCCTCAGACACAGAGGATGGTCTTTATTTCCAATCTCAGTCTCCTTTCTGGTTGAGGGAGCGCTCGCCTTCTGCGTGTGTGCGAAGTGAGACGGCGGGAGAGATTGTGTGTTTTAGTCTGGGCGACTGTGTCTTCATAAAGTCATCGCTTGCTGAGGCTGTGCATATACAGCAGGTGACCTCTCCTGAGCCTCCTCTTACCCCCCAGCGCTCGCAGATTGAGACCTCGCTGCTTTCCTGTGTGGGTTTTTTAAAGCCAGCTCTTTTTTTACATCACGAAATCCGTGACGTGTGGTGTCGGCGTTGCGCTGTTCACCTTCTCAAGTCAGGACAACATCAGTATGCATTGTGTTCCACTCAAAAGGACGCGGTGGCATATTTTGGTGAGGGTGCAAATGAGTGAAAAGATATGACCTCGCAAACACTGGAATAAATAAAATGCTTAGCCAGGACGCCTTGTACTCTTCACTTTCACGCTCGAGGTTTTCAAAAACTCTCTCTGTTGCTTTTGCGCTCCATTGTTCGGATAAAAAAAACAAAGTATGAAAGCTTGGATACGAGATGTACCGAAGGTGCGTTGCTGTCGTCTGCATTGTGTAGCAACACTGCTGCGTTCAAGGGGTGATTTGGGATAGTGCACACAAAATGAGAGTTTGAAGAAATGAATATATGGATGAGAAGTGGTTGGAAATCCTGGAGAAACTTGTGTGTGTAGACTCCCTCTGCAGTACAGTGCAGTGTGTGCCGACCTGTCGTTTGGCTCATTTCTGAAATGCTGTTTGCCTAAAAACAATTCTCTGGAAGTAGAAAGGTCACATCCCCCCCTCACCCCCCCGTCCACCCTTGTTTCTCCTCTTCGCCCTCCCTCTTTCTACCCGGGGAGGCTGCCAGATTGCTTTAGCTTTTTAGTGCGGTTCACTGACAGACGGACGAGAGGCTGACAAGGTCACAGCCAGGAAAAGCACTCGTGATGGAAACACCAGCTTTCAGGGAAGGCAGCAAGTGCACACACACAGTGTGTCGCCTTATCACCAGTTCTAAATGAATAGCACAATTGTGCACTGATGCATCTGCTGTAATGGCGGTTAACAGGAATGATCTAAATCTAAATGGAGTCTAGTGCAAGTTCTTAGAAAAATCTAATAGCATCAAATAACACATGGAAAAGGGTTAATGTTACTTCACTAATTAGTCAGAAATGAAAGTAATCAGATTACATATTGGATTACTTACTCTCACATCTAACAGTTTGGTTCAATGAAAGACCAAGTTTATTTTCTATTCTGATAATGGTACATTTATTTTGTGTGCTCTAGTTGTATCAAACAATACACATTCATACAATGCTGTATGACACATTTCCCATATGATGTTATTGACACAGCCAACGCAGATATCACATGTAAGTTGGGGTACAGGCTTTCCCTCATAGTCTCTCCTGTGATTGATCGAGTATAAAACTGACATCAATCCTGCACCAGAATCATCTGGGTCACTGTCATGTACATACCTGTAAGGAACGCACCGGTGGCTAACAGTGAACATAATACCATGAAATTATTGAAAAAGCAACTCTTTGCAGTTTCAGTGCCTCCAGTTTCCCTTTATGCTCATAAAGAGAATTCCATTGAACCAAATTACACTTAATGTTCACACTCTATGGCCTTACTGGTGGATATTTGACACCTTTGGTGTTCCACGGGTTATATATGGTATATTATATAGACTTTTGCAGTTAATAGCAGCATTGAATGCTGTGCTCAGAGCTCTGGGAACTACTGTGGCATTTGTTGTGTTCATCACCCTTAAATCCCAAAAGTAAGAAAGGGCTCAGCTGATTGTTTTGAACTCCTTCATGCTTGAAGTCAGTTGCCAGGGTCGTGCGAGGCACTTCCCCAAGTACAAACACAGGTTTTGAGGGCTAATGCCCCTCCGACTGACATCTTGAATAGAAGCGTGTGCCCCGGAAGAAAGGCTAATTGCGCTGAATGAAAGATTTGCATTAAGGAATGGCAAAGGTGTCAAATTGCCTAATCGCTCTCCATCAGAGAAAGGAAGAGGAAGCACTTCTCCAGCAAAGTTCAATTATGCTGTTAAGGGATCCTTTGTACTGAGGGAGAATGACCTCAAACCCCAATGCGATCACGCCTGTTTTATATTACACATGATTTCAGGTTGAAAGTTCAGTTTCTTAAGGTTGACAATTAACTTCCCCGGCACAGTAATCCTGCGCAATAGTGTCTCGTTCTCGGCACAGCTACAATAAAAATAATTACCCTAAATCAGTCAGTGCCTGAGAAAAGGGAAGCTGGAGGGCTTTATCACTTGTGTGTTTTACAAAGTTAGACTTCTCCTTGTAAGTGGAAAATGTTCCCAACAGTGAAAAATGATGTTAACAGCTATCTGTGGGCAGCGGTTAAGAACCTTTGAAATGCTCCTAAGAGAGACATTCCCTTTTATTGTCCTGTTTTTTTGCCTTCTCTGATGTTTCAGGACTTAAGGCTACATCACTCACTGCACAACAGCGGACGGCGAAGACACTGAATGTGTCCGCACTGTTAAAAAGGGAGGAGGATGACAAAAAGATAGATGATGAGATAAGAGAGGGTGAAAGAGAAAGATACAGTAAAGACAGCGAGAGATTGGAAAGAGACAGAGAGTGAAAGATGAGGTGGTGTGATGCCAGTCCTTTGTCTTACCTTGTTATCTTCATCCCACTCGACTCAGATTTATTGACACGCCTGACAAGAAGTATCAAATTCATCAAGGTTTTCAGAAGTTTGCGCTCTCACTAGAGCACAGGAACAAAATCAAGTTCCAGCACTTTTCCTCTTTTAGTTTGTCGCAAGTTGGACTTGATTGATCATCTCATCAGGGGATGAGTCTTAACAGGAAATCAATCCACTGAATCAAATGCCGCCTATTTAACTTTACAATCACAGTTCTAAAACAGAATGATATGCTGATTTTTTTTTTTTGAGCAGGTCTTGTGGGCTATATGTCGTACAAAATAAGTAGATGCATAGATTATTATTGCATGACTGCATTAAAGGACAAATATTATGCTCCTACTTGGCATTAACATACTCTCCTGTGCTGCAGGTCCTCTTTGAGCCTTTTATCATGTGTATCAGGGCCAGCACGGTGGTGCATTGGTTAGCAATGCTGAGATAAGAGGGTCCAGGGTTCGATTCCCGTGCAGGGCCGGCAGCGCCTTTCTTTGTGGTGTTTGTATGTTCTCCCCGTGCTTGGGTTTCCTCCAACAGTCCAGACATGCATGTCAGGTTTATTGATCAATCTAAATTGCCCGTAGGTGTGAATAGTTGTCCGCCTCTGCGATGAACTTGCGACTTGTGCACGGTGTACCGCGCCTCTGACCAAATTACAACTGGGATTGGCTCCCTGTGACCCAGTAATGGTCTGATTGGCCAGTTACAGTGTTATGATTGGTCCACTGATTCCAGCATATGTACAAACAGTTCAGCTTTACCATGCTTTATTTGGGATGTGCTGGTAGTCATGCATTAAGCATATATGCATACTGATGATGTGCCTGAGGACCTTCAGGAGGAGTGCTTCCTTGACTGCAGGCTTTGCACGCACCAGAGGAAAGAACACTAAAAACAACAACAAACAAAAACACGTCTTTTATGTAAGCATGAGCAGTATCAGTCACTTCTTCCCTCTGCATCCCAGTAGTATGATGTTGTTTTATGCTTCCATTTTCATCCCTCTCTCAACGTGGACACGTAATGGGGATGGTCACAGAATCCGCACTCGCTGCAGTGATGCAAATACCTTGTGAATCTGTAATGTTCATGAGTTCACATACATTATTGTAAGCAGGAGGCGAAGCGTGATGTTCTTATATAGCCGTGTCAGAGTGCATTAGAGACGCTCTCACTCTCGGGATGGGATCAAGTGCCTGATGAAACATTAGTTTAGCAACAGTGTCAGACCCTGTTTACTGTGAGCCGCAGCACAGTGCTGCGTCGGTGCAGAGATACAATCGGTGTGATCCCAGGTGGAGCCCTTGTGAGGCTCTGTCAGGACCCTCTTCTGAATGTCTGCAGAGAGTGGGCATGGTACGAGGAGGATCACTTGTTACCACATTCCTCAGCTGCTCATTCTACTGGAACTCTGCTGGCTCCATTTCCAATGAACTGTCCTTTCTCGAACCGTAATATGACTCTTATCAGACAGGGAATTTTCCTCCGGATGTTGTGGTTTTAGATGAATCAGAAACCAATAGATTGCATATAGGCCTGAGTGTCGGCATAAATGTATAAACATCCTTCTTACCAGGTACTCAATGTTTCTCATCAAATACTGCATGTGCTAATATTCTCTGTGACTCTGAACAAGAACAGTACTTCAGAATGTGTTTCACTCACGGCTCCTTTTCCTGCTTTATTTTATCTGTGATTTTTTGGTTGTTTGAAGAGGCTTGGTATGAACTATGTGCGGTCCCCAGCCTCACAACAGAATATTCACTCGGAAGAACAAAACATCCTGGAATCATGCTGTCCCTGATTGCCTCAGGATCTGATTGTGAAACCAACAAAATTTGAAGGCAAGTGATTGAAAATGAGCAGTCTCACTGTGTCCCTTTACAATGCGTCACACTTCCTAGAAAATGTATGTTGTTATTCCACACAGTTCCTTAGATTAAATACAAAACAACAGCAAGAGTTTAAGTGCTTTGGAAATTGTTTGTTGAAAGGCTTGCATTGTACATGCTAGCCTGGCAATACAATCAAAGAGTCCACCCCCGACTGTAAAACACCCGCCAAGCTGCCACTTATATCCATTGTGTTGCTCTTTTAAAAATTATCTCAAACATTTGACACAAACGACTCCCACCCAGCAATGAGAGGAAGCCCGGAAACCAAGAGCATCAGTCACCAATTCTATTTCCCAGCTCAGGGAGGTGGTACAGCCGGAGGGAGGAACACTGACTTACACACCTCCACTTAGCCCCAGCTGAGGGCCCCCTGCCACCCCTGAGATAGAGTTACAACAGGGGGCCACTTGGAGGCTAAACGCCCTTCTCCAATAGGCCCCTCAGGGTCCCATTGTACATTCGTCCCTCAGTGGGAAACCTTGCCACTGCAATCTCTAGCCAATCACCTTCGCCGGGGACACTCTCATTTGTGTGAACTGTATACGGGCGTGTAGCGGAATTCACTCTCCAAGGACATGTTCAATTTTGTGTTGGATGCTCTCTTTTTTACCAGTCGGCAGAAAGTGAGATGCCAGGTCCCCCAGAGTTTGTCACAGCTCTGCAGAAGAACGAGGGGCATCTGTGTTTATGTCAAACGGTCTGGCTTGTTAATGACCTCTGATCTGCAGTTTCAGGGACCATCATGACCTCAGCTTCCTCAGCTGTTCCATTTCAAGTCGGCGTTTCACCACCTCCACCTCATGCCCATCCCCTGTTGTTTGTCATTAGAGGTGAGATTTAGCCAGTGACACCGTGGGTGAAGAGCTGCGAAGCATAATCTTTTCTCAGGGGAACATGGCCTTGTGAAGGAATTTGCCTTCAGAAGATAGCTTTAGCTTTTGAAATGGATCTGGCGCTGCAGGCTCTGCACCCTGTGGCCTCCAGTCAAAGGCCAAATCTGTATGGCTTTGTCCAGAGATTGGGTCTCAAGGCAGGGGATGGATGAGCCCCATCCCTCGTCCTTGCTGTGCTGGCAAACTGGTGATAACACCTGGTGTGTGTCCTTAAAGACCTAGACAGGATGGCTGCTCTGCACAGTGGAACAGAAGTTAAATTTAACAGCTTGTCTTTGGACTCAGCCTCCTCATCATACAGAAATGGGGGGTGTTTTTCTCCTCGTCTCTCTTTGACACAGTAGGTGGAACAAATAGGCAGCAGAGAGGGCTTAAACCCCTTAATGTGATATAATTCCATGGCTACTTATTTTCACTGTAAACTCAGAGCTGAGAGTTGAAGGACAGTTGCAAAGATCAAAAATGTAACTTCTCCTTTCAGTCAGCTGGTCATGTTTGGCAGCAGTACGGAGCTATGAATCAGATTTTATATATGCTGTACATAATCCTGTTTCCATTAAGTATAAAGACTTGCACATGCTTTTTATCCAATGTGAATGTCAAATGTCGCTATAGACATA
>JAFBJW010000130.1:2931644-2953687 GCA_016785235.1 Pseudorhombus dupliciocellatus | reverse complement strand
TATATATGTATTTCAAACTGCTGTCATAGATCAATTGAACACTCCAGTCCAGTGGGATATTGCAGTTTTATCTCCCTGTTGTCTGCTTCCCCACAGACTGCAGGGTCTCTGGCTGTCTGTCAAACGGCATGTTTTATATACTGTATATATATATATATATATATATAAGGCTGCGTGTGACTGCAGTGTCTGTGTCACCACAGTACTCCTCCATCCTGGTATCAATTGTTGCTACCAACCTCTCGACTGCAGGGTCTCTGGCTGTCTGTCAAACGGCATGTTTTATATACTGTATATATATATATATATATATATAAGGCTGCGTGTGACTGCAGTGTCTGTGTCACCACAGTACTCCTCCATCCTGGTATCAATTGTTGCTCCCAACCTCTCTGACTAGAAATCATCTATTTTTCTTCTGACTATGCTATCCACGCTCTGCATGTGTGTCTTTAAATATGGCCCCAGTAACACAAGTCCTTTATATTTCATAACTCAGAGACTTCATATCACCACCGAGGTCTGAGAGTTGCTTTATGAGAGCACATTTAAATTTCTTTAGATCTAGATTCCTCTTTGGATCTGCACCAGTGCTTGATTCGTCAGTAAGAAGGTGCGGGAATGTGAAGTGCATATGAGAGCAGAGGGGTGATGAGGGATGCACAGTCGGTCGGGTACAGAGCACACTGCTGAAATCAACATTTTGTACACATGTGCCCACTAATTAAACAGCGGAGCGGACAGAAATTTGTTTCAACATTTTGTTTTGTCAATATTGTGGCAACAATTATTACCCAAATGGGATGAGCAACAGGGGTTAAATTATATTGTCCTTTTGGCTGATATATTAAGATAACAACAGTCACACTTCAACTATTGCTACATCAGGAAAACTAAAATAAAACTTTGTGCCGTGGCTGCAGTCTATAAATGTGCAGTGTTTCTGACAGAGTGAACAGACCTTGGGGTATTTGTACAAACAGGTTACGGGAGGCCTAGTTATCTGCTCTACAGTATTTGCTAAGATAAGCATTATGTCAACTAGCTGCGGGCCTGGTTTGGTGTAAAAGGTTAGCAAAGTCATTGAACTGCAGCTCGTGTGATGTTGCTGCTGCAGCAGCATTCATCTTTCGGAGAGTAATGTGAGCGCTGTGACATTCTCCCAGTTTTGGTGAGGGCACGGAGAAAGATATGGTCTGTCAGCATGACGCAGATTGGTTGCAAGATGCCAAAGGTGGGACGATGTAGAATGAGTGCCTCTGCACTCAGTGCCCCTAATCTGCATGAAGGATTTCGTATTCCAAAGTGGTTTATAAAAAGGATGCAGGCAAGAGTTATCTGTGAGTGTGTGTGCATGCACAACCTACCTTACACTGAAAATGTACTCTTTTACATCTAAGAAAGCATTTGAACTTCTCCGATGCTCCTTACTATCTCTCCCTCTCTCTCCCTCTCTCCCCCTCTCCTTCCCTGTGTCTCCCACTCACAAAAACAGATGTCCAAATGACCTGCCTCCATTAAGCCGAGCTCCTCTGGAGTATAACTCAGTGCTGCTTCAGACCCTGCCCAGCCTCCAGACATCAGGCCCAGCCCTTGCCATCCTTCTGTCCAGACGTGAGACTTGCAAAGCGGCTTCAGAGACTGTGACGACAGGGCAACAAGCCAAGACCGGCTCCTTCTTCATATAACTCCCGCTGGAGGTGGGAGAGTGCGAGCTGGACTCTGCCCATCCCTCTGCTGTAAGTGGTCATTAAAGAGCTGGCTGACAGCGCCTTTCTCTTAGAGTAGTGCTGGAGGTGTCCTGTTCACTGCACTAGCTACTCCACTCGGCACCACGCAGTTCAGTTTCACGGTGTCTGCTGGTTAGTGCTGATCCATCTGTCACTGTGAGTGTGTTGGCTTTAATCACGCTCTGCAGCCCAGTGCTGTGCTCTGTGTCATCTCCCTGACAGTACTAATATTCAGGCTTGGATTCAGTTTTGGACAAATAGGACAAGAAGAGAGACATGAGAAGATAAAGGAGGTGAAGTGGCTTCTCGACTCATGTTCTAACCTTTTTGTCTCGTTCTCGGTTTGAGGCTGGAGCTCCCCTCAAATGAACCTGATTAGTATCAGAGATCAAGAAAGAGAGGCAGAGTAGTGCGGGTGACGGGTTGATCCGGAGGTAATCTGGGTTAAGACCCTGCCGTCTGATTGCTGTGGACTGAGTGTGAAGCAAATTTAAAATGTGTTATATGAAAGGCCCGCAGATTGCCGTGGATCAACCTTTTAATAGCTCTCATTTTACAGGGTAGACTCATCATAGTCACAAGTACGTGGCCCCACATTTACCATCATTACATGTGCCGGGCTTCACATGCTCAGCAGATTTGTATGCAGATGGCAGGCAGGAGCGCTCAGTTTGGGGAACGCAAATCCCAAGAGGCCTGGTGTCACTTTAAGGAAAACTCTCAGTTTGTGTTAGCAAATAAAATATGCTCCACAGTAGTGCGCCCCACACTAGCATTAATCAGGTTGCCATTGTTTTTCCTTCCACCACATAATCATATTCAATATTGATGAGGCATCATTTGATTACTATGGTGGTATTATCCTTAGAGTTAATGGCAGATGTAATTTTATACCCGTCAACTACAACGTAATGTGTTATTTCTTTTTCATCCTTCAATTCCACCGAATTGTTCTCGCTCCAGGTATTCCCGTAAATGGTGAATAAATTACTTGGAGGCACCCAGAAACCTTTATGGTTCTTCATTGCTATTCAATCGGCATGGTACTGGGTTTTATTTATCTATCTTTATTTTATGCTGGAAAATCATGGCAGATAATCTCGGGAGCAGGCATGGGAGAATTAAGCTGCGTGGTGCCTCGGCTGGCCCTCTCTCTCCCCATGCCTGCCTCCCAATCCAATCTAGCCCATTCATCAGATGGAGGCGATAAGCTCGGGGAGCACATGCAGAGGCACTGTGTCAGCTAAGCTCCCTGTGACTGCGTTATGTTGCAGTAACTGCCTCATATATGTCACCAACTTGGTTAAGGAAATAAATATAAATCATCATCTGATGTCTGTCTGTGCAAGAGTGTAATACATAATGCTAGAGGTCAACATAGGACAAAACAGAGGTCTTTGTCATGGACAAGAAAATATACAACAGGATTTAAAAGGACCAGGATTTAAAAAATGATGGCATACTCGAAAAATATCACATTGGCTTGGTTTATTTGTGCACAGACAAAAAGGTGAAAATATTTACAATGAAAAATTACAAAATAAATAAATGCAAAAATATAACACTCTTCAATAGCAAACAAACAAACAAAAAAATCCCTGGATCAACCACAAAAAAGGAAATACTTTATCCCTGCACCATGTCCTGTATTTAAATAACATTATTATGTTATTACTTATAACTATATCACTACTTTAGTTGTATGTTAGTTAGTAAGTGGTTTTTACACCTATAATTCCAATCAAATGACATCAATCTAAGTATTTGATGTTTACTATAGCTTGTAGCGACTGGTGTCATATGGGCTTTACCTGTTGCCTGTTTAGAGCTCTTCTGCTAGTAGTTTATCCATCACCTACTCTTAAATATGCTGCCATTTCTAACTCAAACATGCTGATTCATGATGATACTAATATTTTGTGAACAATTTAATTTTTTCCCCCGTGTCAGGTCTGTCGCACTGTAGTTTTCCCCAGTTTGAAATCAGTGTTTCATCTTCTGGTTTCTGTTTGTGTGTCTGTATGTTCAGTTGTGGTTAAAAGAGACAGTGACAGACAGAGCTAACAAAGCTCACTATACAATCTCCTCTGTTTAATGCTCCATGTTAAAGTCATCTCAGATGATGGCCATACATTGACTCAAACAGGACCTTCACTCCACAGCCGGTGAACAAGTTGCATTCATCCTTTCATTAGACACTTTATCTAACTTCCATTCTTCTATTTATCTATCTAGGGGAGCATTCATGTGTCACTTTCTCTTATCCTTGGAGACGAGCGTGGAGACAATGGTTCCACCGCAGCATTTCTTCTTGTTCTGTCTCTGCTCAGCAAAACATGACGGAACAAATGAACCAATTAAGTGTGCTGGTGGCTGTGCTGTCCCAGGGGGGGCGTCTAAGGAACTGAGACGGCCTGATTAGCTGAAAGGTAGGCCTGACTGAAGACGAGCCAGCGGAGACGGCTGCAGTGAGAAAAGCTCCCATAATGCGGAGACACGCCACTTGACAGTCCACCTGTGTGTGTTGTCTTCTTTGCCTTTGGCAATGTGATTGGTGTTGATTGGTGTCAAGGCTGTTTTAAAGTTTCAGTTTGTTTAAGACACACAACAAATGTGTTTGTGGCAGATTAGCAGCGGGGGCATGCTTGAGGAATGTGCTGCATTTTGCAGCGGCGCCCCGGCCTTCCCACCCTCAATAGGCGAGCGACATGATACCTGAACAAATTACCTCTGTGAGTGACACCTCCAGGTGCCGGGTCCAGAAATGTTTAAGCCAGTCTAACTGTATTTCCATCGATCCCATGTGCTTCAAGAACACACCTAGATGGGTTCCGCTTGACTGTAAACAAGAATGATCAGTTAATACCTGCAGTATTGATCCGCCTTGACCCTCTAAAATTGATTCTCTGCGTAGGCACTGTTCAATCTTTGTGTTATCATACACGCGCAGATTTGAAACTCAGGAGCTCTCCATGACCTAGGGACAGAAAACCCCAGGGTTGAGATATATATTTGTCTTCAAATACATTTTACTGCGAAGGTCAGATTCGACCCCATTTTCCATAAATAATCCGATAAATGGAGGCAAATGTTTGTGTGCAGGAAACGGTTAAGTTATTGACAGGGGGTCGACGCAGTGATTTATAAACCCAGCCAACACCCCACAGCGGTCATCTGTATTTTAGCTGAGCTACACACAATGTAGTGAGAGGATTCCTCCATTGGCCTTGATACACAAGATGCTGAATGGGTGACTATGCCCCCCCCCAGCTGTTCAATACCAGCTTTTTACTTTTCTATCAATCCTTGACCCACTCAGCTATGATATTGGCCCTGCATCCCTCTCCCTTCCGATTTGGCTTATTTTCTGATACCGTGACACCCCCCTCTTTTCCCTGTCTCTGCCATTCTGACAAGATCCGCAGTTTCCTGTCTTGGGGGAGAATCGAACATTCAAAACCTCTTCATCTCTGAAGCAATTCTGAGGCACCTTGTCCCCCATGGTCAATTTGTCACCATGTGGAATGCCAGGAGGTGTCCTTGGGGCTGACCACTAGTCATTGCTCTGCCTGACAGTCGCAGAGAGAAAAAGAAAGGGAGGGGGGGGCAGAGGGAGAATGAACCTGACAAAGGCCCTGAAACAGATCCGTCCCACTCAGCAGAGCCAAGGCAGTATGCAGCCAGGCTGTCAGCACCTCTCATTAGTCAAAGGCAGCCTCCCTGACAATGTGACACTGATTACTGAAAGCCCTGATTCAGACTTTTTCTCTGACTGTGTGTAACGGCTAAAGCAGTATACATGTGTTCACTCGAGCGCACACACACACACACACACACACACACACACACCCTTACTACTTCAGTCCACTATTTCGACACCAAAATGCTTGAACTGCATTTAATTTCATTTATAAAAATCCCCTCCCATCTCCATAGGGGCTGGAACCTTCATTAAAAGGAGCGATAAAGGGCAAACTGGTTTCTTCCAGCTCAATTTAAAATCTATTTATTGATTTTCGCAGGGTGTAAATAAATATTAAATGCTGTTATTGTGCACAGAGGCTTTTACACTGGCAGCAGTGGCGGAATTAGAGCGGATGAAGAGTGGCGTTCATTAAGAGTTTATCATTTTTATTGATCTGGCTGAGATGTCTCAGCGCTGAGGAGGATCTGATTGCTTTTACTTAATCACTGCATAGTGTTGTGAGGGGAGGACTGAATGAAAGTGTTTGGGGTTGCCAAGGGAAATTGGACTTTACTCCCAATTTTCCCTCTTCACTGTCAAGAGACTCTAGTTTTTAAGCAAACACGTACATGTTCTATTTCCCTTTCAGGAAAAAATTGATCTTTGAAACTATTTTCCTCTTAACTTTTAACCCCTAATTTTAGTTATTCAGTTTCAGTGAGATGATGTCTTAAATATATTCCAGGAAGGGAAATTAAGCTTGAGTCTTTTTAAGTCTGAGATTGGAAGTTTGAAATACAGCCAAGATAAAATATACATATCTGCTGGTAAATGTAATGTGGGATGACATTATTTACAGAATAACCTTAGATTGCCTCTCCCTCTGCCCTTTTATACCTTTGATTCACAATGAAAGGCTCTTTCTCTAGACATCCATTTATATTTGACTAAAAGAGAATAGTTAAGTCAAATTTCAGTCAAACAAAACGTAGCTTTTGTGTCTCGCGTGTCTCTTGTTTGAAGGCGCGTGAAATTTGTTGAAATGCTGCCGTTGTCTGAGAAATTCTGAGGTCGCGAGAGTTATTTCATATTTTCATAATGAGAATTGGCAATATATGGCTGGTGAGTGTGTGACTGTGTTGTTGATATTAAATTTTTCATCAAAGAATTTCCTGTTTCCTTGATCCAGCATCGCAGATGGTTTTCTGGAGAGAAATAAATGAATGAATGATCATTCCTTTTTTCAGGCTCATGTGAGAATGCCCCTCTAGGAGGATGCACACACAAACTCCATTAAACACAAATTACATGCGCACTCTTGATAAATGTGCAATAAGGAGCGTGTCAAAATAGCACATTAGACAGGGTACTAATGCAAATAGATTACCGCGTACTGTAGTGCAAAGGGAAAGTAGCATTTATGTATTAAAATCTCTTGCACTCTGTCCTGCACTTGGAGAAAGACAATTAGCAGACAACATGGAGGAAAGAAATGTCCTATACACAAAAGTACAAATAAGTTGTTATATGATAGCAGGGAGAACAGTAGGCTCGGCGGAAAATACAACAAAAATAATAATAATAATGCAAATATAAATATGTAAACTTAGTTAATATAGTGTCAGTGTGTACAGGGACAACACAACACAGTAGGTGTGTCCTAAAGCCTCCTTGTATAAAAGTATTGAGGGACAGTTGCAGCAGAAAGGTTACTTAGTTTTTGTTTATCCATAAACCAAAATGTTTAGACAGGTCGTGATTAGTAAACTGCATCAAATGGAATACAGCACAGGTATCTACCTGATAAATCAGGAATGATTTACGGCTTTAGTGGAGATTTTAAACTTATGGAGTCGGCACCAGTGTGTGTAGAGCAAATTAAGTTGTAAAATTGTTAATATGACACCAGCGCAGATTTATAATTCAACAGTTTAATAAGTGGACCGACAGGACACCCCCCCCCCCCATGGTCATTTTGATCAGAGGACAGGTTGTGCATGAAGATGCAGACGTCGGAGATGACTCAAGGATTCATCATGCATGAAATACAGTGAGGTGACGAGATGAAAATATATATTTGCCCTCCATGCTGGAGCCTGTTTATCTGCTGCATAACATGAATGCAACGTCAACACAGAGAAAAAGATTCGTATCTGAGTCACGTCAGGCTGTGATTCAATAATTTGTAGAGAAAACACAATTATCTGCTAAGATAAATAATTGACAATGGTCAAAATGAACGACTGTTGGATGCAAACATACCGTATTCTTCTTGTGGTGTCTTACCAATGTCTTAAATGTTAAGTCAGAGGGACACCAGAGCACGTCATCGACTTTCCTTTAGAAACACAAGTCGATGTAACAGCAAGAGAAAAGGTCATTCCTGTTAGCGCTGTTCTTCATAGCAGTTGTCATTGTACTTCACCAACTACATGTCCATGAAATGAGCCCTCTCTAATAACCGCTATGAGCTTTATTGTTTAAAAGCAACAGAAATGCTAAACATATCCACCACTGATGCAAATAACACATTCAGCCCAACACCGCAAATGTACACACAGTCAACACACATTTAACAATCCTTGCAGTTTCATGTTTTTCACTGGATGATGACACTGTATTGATCCACTCTGCCATTTATATTCTGCTGACCCCGACGCCCAGTGCATTACCACCTTTAACAGGCGACTGTGAAATAAATCTCCTCTGTTTTATTTGGACAGCCTCTCAACGAGAGGCACAGACTCCAAGTCCAAGAGGTGATGCTGATTTACAATCCAAACTAGGAGTAGCGGATGAAAAAATACAATGAGTGACTGTAGGAAAGTTTAAGCACTCAGAATGTGTAAAAATGACTGTGTATATATATTTTTTTGATAAGAAGTCTCAGCAAGTCCCTCTCAGTGGAAGGAGTGGAACCCACTGGTGACGGTGTAAGTCCAATCAGTAGTTGAGTTCCAGCGGTAGTGAGGTATCTGTGGCCCCAGCTGTGCAGACAATAGGAAGCTTCCCTCCCCCTGCAAACGGCCCTTTTCATGTGGACACTCTGAGGGCAGGCAGCAGGAAGCTTGACCCCTGTGAGAACACTGTCCAGCCTGCCCTTGAAGCCAAGACTGTTAGCGTGGCCGGGGCCAGGGATTAAAGGGAATTCGTAGGGTGTCTTTGGCTCTGCATTTCTGACTTCTCGCCTGTGTTTCCCAGTTTGTACCACCTGTGGACTTGCCAGGAGGAACGTGGTCTGTGTGCCTTTGATTGATCCACATGGCATTTTGACCTGGACGCTCTCCATAGGCTCCACTCTATTAGAGAGCCTGCAGCTAGCTCCCACCAAGAGCCGAGAGTATTGCCCTCCAAGTCTCCTGTGTTTCAGCCTCCCTGACATGAATGCTAAGTAATCTCTCTTTGGCCTTCTTCATTTATCCACACTTAACCCTTCGACCAATCGACTGCTTTGCTTGTTTGTCAATCTGCCTTCACAGTGAGGCCCATGCAATGTAGCATGGGGGTGTTGTTATTCTAACTGCAAAACGCTGTACGCTGTCTACTTGTCAGCATACAGGGGGTATATTCTGTATCAGAGACTGCAGTCCTCCCCCTCTCACTATCTGGGTTCTAACAAGGCCAGGACAGCAGCCAGATTGACAGCTGCTGGGGCATTTTAACAGGCCTGGTGTTAAACTGCTAAACTCCGAGGAGGCATATGAATGATTGGCTGCCAAACCACACAGAACACAAACCCACCGCCTTCGCTGCTACAATGTTCCAACTGACCATAAGCTTTCACAAAGAGGAAAAAAAAGCCAAACAAAAAGAAAACAGCATCTTTCGTTGGACTCTACATTTAAGAACACATTAGTTTGTGCTCATCTCATTTATCAGCACTGCGTAACACACGCGACTTTTACACATGTCTCATTGTTGAGAAGACTGATGATATAAGATTAGACGATAAATGCCCCCCTTAATATTCCTACGTCAAACTGTAATCAATATTGCATGTACACATATTTATAAAACAAAGCTGATACAAGATGTGTTCATTACAAATAAGGTTATCTACAAACCAGTCATTATTAATAAATCACAGCTCATTACATATACATAAATCATGTGTTGATGCAAATGACTTAGGCCCTAATTAATACCCACTACAAGGAATTATGAATACATATTTATTAAACTGGGTTACCAGGACTGAGTTTGAATGAGGTAACTGTATAAACTATATAGTGCATGTGTCCACACAGTCGATCGTCCATGTTTCATTTTCACCTCACATGGCATCGCAAGTTTGCTCAGTAGTTTTTTCTCAGTTCACTTTTTCTCGGTCATATGCCGTTGGTTGCGCTACAAGATTATCCTTAGGGGTTCTGAAATACCAGATTTGACTATGAATTTGGCATTTGTTTGCGTGGGGAGAAGATTTGGAGCAAAAGCAAGACATGTGAGCACTAACTACAGTGGACTTTGCCAGTTCTCTTTTCTGTCACCTCCCTTTCTCCTCAAAGCAGAGGGGACGTCGAAAACACCATTTGTCAGTGCAAATTACATCTCTGCTGTTATAGTCCCAAATGAAAGCCCAGTATGTGGCTCCTTTCAACAGAGGATGGTAACAGGCCTTGTTAATTGGAGTTGGCTTGATTCTGCATGAGGCCTTATTGTCAGCATGACTGACTGAGGATTACTGGGCCAGAATTGCACCATACTCACACAGACACACAGACAAAACACAAACCGGGCACAGAGTGCACAACAAATGTATGCTGTAAATGGAGGCGCTTTCATTTAAAAACAAAATAAGTTACCAAAGAGCTGAATCTCTCCCAGCATCTTTGTCGTATCTGCGCTATATGCATTGGACTCGATGTGAAAATATCTGTATGCAGACAACTAGCGAAAGAACTGTCTAGCATGGATGACTCAGAGGGATGGCTTCGATCAACTCAGTGCAAGTGCAGGAAAATTGCAGCCAAGTTTGTGCGAGATCAGAGGCAGCTCAATAAGCGGTTCAGTCAAGGTAGTGTCATGAATTCGGGATGTGTCCTAAAGACTGGATGATAACAGAGAAAAACACATTACTAATGAAGCTTTCAGTCCCATCGGGTTCTCATGGATTAAAAGTAAATCCACTGAAACAAGTGAATGAGTCAAGTGAAGTAGTATCAAGATTATTCACAGATATTCTCAACTGTTTAAATTTCTGAAAATATTTCAAGTTTAACATTGAAGTTTAAGTGAGTGAGTGATAAGATTTTAACAGCTTCTTCCTTGGGTCATGCTTCTGCTCTCCTTGAATTTTTTTCAGAAATCAGTTGAGTAGATTTTGCATCAAGTAACAATCGTAGACAGAAACTTCTTGGTAGCTGGAAATATGCACATAGTCCCAATTCCTCTCCCTTGGCCCTACCTCAGGCTGATGCTGCATATCCAATGCAATGCACTTGCAAGATGTGGCATGGTTATGTTTCCACCAGTGGCTTAGAGGGTTACAGTATTAACAAGTGAGCCAGGGTCGCCCTGCCCGGCTGCAGCGAGTGAACACCATTCACTGGGACTGCCATGTGATTGGATCGAGGCAGACCTGAGCGCGGCTCGGGCTGCACTTATCAGCTCGCTGGCAGATAGGACTTGTCATAGTGCCTGTCAGATCTGATGAGGGAACCACAAGCTTCACAATGGAGCTCAAATGCAATCTCCTCTACAGCTGCATGGTCGGCCTCAGAGAGACACTTATTAGACTTTGTAAACAGCTGAATGTGGGCACTAAGCTGGGGGAGCTACTGTCGGTCAGGCAGCGGGTCTCATCAAAACTAGCCGAGACGAGGAACTGTGCATAAATCGCTAATGTTGTAATAAAGGGATCTATGGCTATTGCTAAAGCCATTTAAAAACAAACACAAGGCCTCATAAGTATAGCATAATATGTCTTTAAAGTGCTTGATGCTGGATTTCCTGTAGTCTCTGTTCCCCATGTTTGCCTGATTTGACTGTGTTTGGACATTTTGACTCTTTCTGTGGGTTTTGGATTTGTGCCTGCTCTGCTCTGAATTTGTTTGCCTCTTTTGGATTGTTGTCCCTGGTTTTGTTATTTTGCCCGCCTGACCTTTGTTCCCTTTTGGTGTTTTGCACATTTCTGAGCAGTCTAAGTTCTGCCGGCATCTGTTCCTGGTTCCCAGTCAGTGGTCCAGCAGACAGCCACGTCTGGTTCCCAGTCTGGGGTTCAGATAAGCTCCACGTGATATCGACATTCCAACTGCACAGTGAGTCTCTTTCCCAACCTCCTGGTGAGTTCCACGGACCCCCCTCCTGCTCAGCCTCCTGTTCTACCTCAAGAGACATTTTACCCTCGCCATCGTCCTCCTGCTTCTCTTCCATGGACATTTCACTGTTGGCATTGCCCTTCAGAGAAATCGGACAGTGTCTGTCTTTGCCCTGGTGGTCTTGCATTCACGCATCCACCCCCTATCAACTTGAAATGCTCTGTTCCATCCCTGCTCTGAGGCTGTCCCAACAAGGCCATGCTTGATCCCTGCCTCACCCTCAGACCACCCACCGAAGCACTGCTCCTGCCCAGTCCTCCAGCAGTGGCCCAGAGATTTAATAACTGCATTCATCTCCAGCTTGTTAACCGCCCTCCTTATCCTTTAGAAGCGTGTTCTTGCTATTTTGACTCTCTCGTCTTTTGCCAAGGTAGGGCTCACAGCTCGATCTCAATGCCATCTTTTACAAGTTGATCTCTTTGTGTCATTTTATTTATTTATTTATTTGATCTTGCGCCATTCCTCTGACTCGCTCATTGTTTATTTATAATATAATCCCTCTTTCTTGTTTTTTTTTTGACGATGCCCCTTTCACCATACGCCTCCAGGTCTCACTGAAATAATGATATTTAAACAAGTGGACGTGAAAAGGATTGCCAGAGGAGGCCCAGGGACGTTTAATATCTGGCTGAGTACAAAAAGCGCAAGAGAAAGGGACCTGGTTTGACGGAAGATTCGTTCCTTTTTCCACGAAGCATGCAGTCTCTGTTCTGGTTTCCTGAGATCATTAATTTCTCGAAAAGAGATCTCCCCGGGTGAGGCTCATTCACATGCAGATGGCACTATTCCTCAGGAGCCTCTATCGCTTTTTCTCTCTTTCCATCGGGCCATTTAGTGCTCCCTTTCTCTCTCTCTCTTTCTGTGTAGCTCCCTCCTATATTAAGCAAACTGTTAGCTTGGCAGCCTTAGGTGACATAGCGCTCATATTTCAGCGCTGGGGAATGGGAGTAATGCAATGTGCTGCTATGGATACATTACATGAAAATTTGTCTCCTTTAAAGTGAGCACAGTCGGAGAATGTAACAGGCATTTATCAATGGATATCATTTTTCTTCTCCATCCTCTATTATTCTCTAACTAAAATCTCATTCTTTCCTTTCTCATGCTTGACACATGGCTCCGAGTCTGGCTCCTTGAGTTGTGATCAGTAACACTTTTACATTTTAGATGTCACGCCATCAGGGAAGACCCCGTTTATGTTGGATAAAAGAATAGATATTTCCCAGGAGCTAATAGTGACGACAGCACGCTGCGCTCCGCTGCTTTCATCTACAATGCACCGTCATTCTCCTGCTGTATGGCAGATGTTTCTGGAGTTAAAGAGCGCCGTGATACCGAGCTCGTTTGCGTCTCAACCCAAACCCATCTCTTTCTAGCAGTCGAATAAGCAGCTCTTATGTTGGTGTGTGTGTGTGTGTGCCACGGCAGTAATTAGTAATTAGTGACCCGTTACTGCATGCATTTGTGCTGTAACCCAGAGGCGTTAGCAGCAATCCCAGCCCCCACCTCTCCCCTCTCCCAGTTTATATCTAACCTGATAGACTCTGATGACATGTTTCTTTGAAGACCTGATCAAAGACGCTCATCTGGCGATGAGAGTGATGGTTGCTGTTGGTGAGGAGGTGGGGAAGAATACCAAGCATCTATTTCAGAGAGTGAGCGAAAGGAAAAAGAGCATAATGTTTAAGACAAGAACATGGCACTCTGTTTACAAAGGCCTGTGTCACAAGTTAACGCAACACTCGTGTGAAATAATAGGCTGTTTTAAATAACACAAATATTTAACAACATGGATTAATACCCACACCACACTCACTGGCGATCAATGTGTAACAGCTCAAGGCCTGGGTTTATACAGTGAGGTAACTGAGAGAGAATTTAAGTCAGAATTGACCTAAGCCACACTACATGCTTTGATTAGTCATTGGGGAGCATAATTAGAGGTTGCCCAGATGAATGCAAAATGGTCTGAACTATCGGTGATGACAAAGGAACAGTGTTGGCAGCCTATAAAAGCACAAGGCCATAGACTGCATACAATAATGAGTATAATCTGAAGAGCTGGGGATACGCACTGAGAGAGTTTTCTTTGATTTTAGTCTAAACTATTTGCCATGCTGTCATGGTTTTGACAAAACACACTGATCAACCTCAATATGAAGGCCGTGTACTCATGATTTCAGCAAATCAGAATCTAGAAAAGTCACTCTGCTGTAACCCTGGAAACAGAATAAAACTCATGCGCCTGTGCATTTAGGTGCTCTTCATATTTGATCTGAGAACGTTTTCGGTTCACGTCAGAGTAATGTGCTTGCACTCATTTAAATGTATGTCCCCAGCTGCATCTGCTGTTATTCTGAGTATGTGATCCATTGGTTTCTGTATTTCACTGCAGCTCCATCAGACTCTTATAATCCTCCACAGTGGTTTGTACGCTGGTCCAGTGGTTCCCATAATAAGAGCAGAGAAAACATCAACAGCTTACCTGTAATACAGGAATCATCCTGAGGGGGACATGTATTTCAGAGTGAGGACGGCAGGCAGTCGCCTGGAAAAGGGCCACAATGTAGACAAAAGGGAACAAAAATGGACAGAGACAGGCGATGGAGCCGAGGGGTTGAAGAATAAGAACCAAAGCAGAGTGACATGAGGTGCAACAGATGTTAAACGAACGATGTCAAGACGCAGTAAACAGCATCAGCGCCGCGTCTCTGCGCCTGTCACATGGCCTTGTATCCGGTGTTGTGTTTCCCCTCTTCCTACCTGTTAGACTTTGTCGGCTCCGTCCGCTGTGCTGCCGATGTCGTGTGCCAGATTTGAGTGGTGCAGAGGACTAAGCTCAGCATCTGTATTCAGGTGCACTAATGGAATCACTGAGGCTAAAATGGCAGGAGGTGAAAGGTGAGTGCACAGAGAACAGCAGACAGCTCCACACCACCTCTGCTGCTGTCGCTCTGCCAAACCACTCGACTGTGATGGCATGGAAAATGTGTGTTTGTGTGGGGAGGTGTGTGTGTGTGTGTGTGCATGTGTCAGAGAGAGAATGGCGTGTAGGAGAGGCGAATTAGAGAGGTTTTAGTGTGAGGATTATGAAAGGTCTGTTGCGATCAATTCTTTTTGTTCACAGGCATTTATCTTTTGTTGGTTATTCTCTGCTGTTGGTTTTTGAAAGATTTAGCTATTAGGAATGTGTGTTGGGAGCCGCTCTAACAAAATAACTATTGACTTTCATGAGTACACTAGAAGAATTCGCTGTCATTTACCAATATAGTTAAGCTTTACTGACGATGTGGTACATCGTGTGCAGACATTCTTAAGACCCTCAAAGGATACGCTCAGATTTTACACTTAATATTCACTCCAGTAATTCCTCCCTCTCCTTACGAGGAGACCAATTCAAGAGCTAAACTGTGAGACGAGAGGTCAAAATCTTTAGACTCTTCTTCCTCATTGAATATTTAAAAGATCTTAAAATATGATAAATTGTGCATCGAATGCTTGGATGTTTTCTCTCCCTGCAAAGTGAAGAAGAGCCTGGGACCTTAAAGCAGATTCTAACTCACGTGGGTGATGAATGCCACTTTTTGATTGTGATTTATCGATTAATTATTGAAATATTTGAAACACACGGCCATGGGTGTCATAGCATCATGAGTCACATCTGTGCGTGCCTGCATTGTACGCTGCCTCCAATCATGTGTGTTTGATATGTTCATGTACGTCTGTGTAGTCATAGCAACTCACTCTACAAAGGTGAGCCGCTGTGACTATACAGATCTAGAGGTAAAATTACAGATCTAACATAGGGAAGGCTAAGAAAGTCAAACCTCTCATCAGTTAAAGTGAGTTGGCTGTTGCTTGGAAATGGAGAACAGCTAAGTAGAGGGAAGCAGCCATGATTTGTTGCTAGTGACTAGATAACATTTGTAGTCTCTAGGGAGGGTAAACAGTCACTAAATCAACAAGATTAGCTGTGAGGAACTTGATCAACCCATAGATTTCAACTGATTACCTTTTTTTCAGTGTTTTAGATATCACACCCAAACTCTACAGCAGGCTCGAAACGTTTCATGTTCTCGTCAAAAAACAAGGCCCTCGACTCAGGAGCACTTGCACTTCAGCCCATTAGTCATACGCTGGGCAGAAGGCAGTAGAGGCTACATGTTGGGTGGATGCACCACAATTTAAAGACATTTCTTCTTGAGAAATGCAGGTCAGCACTCTTCCTGCCATGATCCTTCTGCAAGACAGGACAGCTCCACCAGCTTGTTTTCTTCAGAGACAAATTCAGTGTCAGCAGAAGCAAAATAATTTAGCATTTTTAAATTATTATTATTATTTTATCAGATCTGAGGACAAGAAGAAATTACGATCACCAAACTATCAGTTTCCGTTCAGTTTTATAAAGGAGCAAATAACCAATGAATCTCTCTAAAACAACTTGTTTTTTTTCTCTCTCTCTTCTGTCAAACCTGCCTTACATGTAAGTGGCAGCTGCCACCAGGTCGCTCACTGTAGCAACACATGGCTTGACGTGAACTTATCGACCAGTGAAACACTGATCACAGAGCCCGGGGACTGTCGCACTTCTCATTAATCCAGCTGTAAGTGACAGATGTGCAGTATCAGTTGGAGCTGCCTCGCCTTAAATCTGCCTCCTGACAGCTGACACTCACGTCATGTCCAGGGCTTCATGTCCAACTTTGTTTTTTCTCTCCAGATCATTCATAGCTACATTCACACTACAGTGACAAGCTTGAGTGTCGAGGCCCAAATCTGTAACTTTAACTGAAAGCATTTTTTAAATTTCATTAAATTAGCTTACTTTGTCCAGCCTTTATACACACCTTTTATGACCGAATACATTCTAAAGGTTATGTCCGTCAGTCAATCACAGAAAAATGACCGAAAATGATTTTTTTAAATCTGATTCCATTCATTCCATTCCATGTTCTGCTGTTTTTTGCAGTATTTAATTGAAGTTAATGACAAAATGTTAGTCCTTATACGTTATTTAAATGTGTGTTAGATCAGCTCAGTTCTCAGTTGCTTAAGCCTTTCACAATTCTTGCCGTTTGTCATTGTTTCCCGAGTTTTGCACTTCTTCTCCTACTTCTAAAACCTAAAGCGTCGGCTGAATAAGCGCACAGGATGTCGATGAACTTGTGTGCCACCATGTTCCTCACTCTGTTATGGGAACAGGATGACAGCCTTAGCATCACTCTTTCAAGAAGGTGAAAAGCAAAAAGTCAGACGAAGCAGTTGCTGATGGGTTTTTTTTTCCTTTCTTTCTAACTTTCCATCTTTGTTCGCACAGATTGCCTAACATTCCTCCCCCTCTCTCTCTGTTTGCTGTTTGAATTTAAAGTTCAACTTTAATTATTGATGTTGGAAATGAATGTAGTCGGCAGTGTAGATATGCAAACAGACACCAAATGGACACGAGACACAAAATAGCGCAGTGCATCATCCTTAAACCCTCACTGCACCACTGAGTGATGTCTCGTCATGTAGTGATTGACAGTTAGACAGGGTTTAAAGACAATGACGCTGGTTTTGAAAAAAAAAGAAAAAAAAAGAAAATTGGCAAGAAAATGTCTGAGGAAAGAAAAAAACATTTAAAGTAATTGAGTCGTCTGGGACACATAATGGCTTTTTTGAGGCAGCCTGTTAGTGAACTATTTATCATCTTACATTTCCTACACACCTTATTTACCTGACTACCTATTTCACAGTGGACTCTCAATATGTTTTCTTCAGCATTGTCAAGTTTATCATTCTTTACTTCCAAAAAACTCCAAAATTTTAGACTTTTAAAAGAGACTATTATTAAGCTTAAATATATTTTGAGGTAAGAAAGCATAAAGCAATAATATCCTCTGGTGAGAAAAGCCTCCTGCTGGGTGAAGGCAGTGTCCTCCCTGCAGCTGCCTGTCAAGCCTGGATCTGTTGTCTGTAGAGTTTCAATACATGATCAATTATAAGGTTAGTTGCTGCTGGATGGTCCGAGAAGTTGAAGTTGATAAAGTAACGGAAAGAAGAGGGCTTAGAGGTGGAAGAGTTTATGGATTATTAGGGAAGGGTCTTGGTCTCATTTCCTGAAGATTTACACTCTATTCAAACACCTCTGAAGTTTGTGCTTATAATAAGCCTATTACACACACACATACACACACACACACACAGATGCTACAATGAAAGCAGTAGTACAAGATAAAACAGTGAAATATGAATAAATTAAACTTGTGACAGTAAAACCTGAGACAGTAAGAACACATGATGCAGATTTAATGCCAGCTGTTAAACACATTAAAAGCAGCGGGAGTCAAATATTGCTCAAACTTTAATGTTGTGATTGCACGTAGCAGCACTCACCTCATCTGACTCAGCTGCAGCAGAGGGGAAGTGTGGTCATCCTGGATGCTGCTGCTGCTGCTGTGAAGCAAATTTAAATTTAGATCCCTGCACGGTCGTGTTCCTCGAGCCAGTTCGGCTTCACTCGTCTTCAGCTCTGTATCTGGTGTTTTTCAGGCCAAATGACAAAGCGGAATTAAACAGTGATTGAGCTTGCTAAAAATGTTAAAACCCTGTTACCGCGGTTACTGGCTGTGTGCGGACAGAGATGGATGAAATATCAAAGCTGTGAGCACTGTGAGCCAGGAAAGGGCTGGGGAAGCTATTCCGTCTCAGAGCAAGTAAAGAGGAAATTGGACTTTTGGAAACTGGAGAAAGGAAATTGGACACATTGTGAATGACTACGCTAAGTTCAAGACCCGTTCGATGTTTCCACGAATCTCAGAGTATGAATATGCTGCTGTCTGACTGGTGTGCTCATAAAATGGCTGCTGGCATGAAAATCCAGATGCATTGCTCTTTCCTTGGAGAGCGGTGCAGACTATTGCGGACATGTCGGTGTGCAGAGAGAAAGCGAGGGGGGGGTCAGGGGACCACCAATGGCCTTTCAGGGGTTCAGGGGGTCCACTGCTAAAAGGTAAAACTTTTTTATTTGAAAATTTCATCCATAGGTAAAAGCCTGATATAATGAAAAAAAATCAAAAACGAATAATATTCGTCAAATGGGGGTCACATTTGTGTCAGTTATGGGCTTCTTTAAGTGCAAAAGATTGAGAACCATTGATGTGGAGTGTCTCCAGGGTTAGCCAGGTGCAGAATACAAAAATAAAATATGATGTAAAATATGAAAATAACATGACGTGAAGGGTTCATTCCAAAACAGAACAGTCCAGAAAGAGATAAATATTAGAAATGTGTTAATACACAAGTATAGTTTTAAGCCTTTGACCTGATTAATGATGAGGCCTACTTCTACAGCAGTGTTATTCAAAATATTTATTGCATCCCACTGAGGGAGCAGAGGTGCAGCTGGACATGGCTGCTCGCCCCATTCAAACTGGGCTTCATTTTGAAAATGAAGAAAGAGATTCAACATAATAAATTTAGCTGGGAGCAGGCAGCAAAATAAACAAGAACAGCAGGGGGCTGTAAGTCTACTTAATTACAGTAAGGGAAATAATAAGGGTTGGGAAATAAAGAAATAAAACACACAAAATATCACTCACTCAGCTCTGTTGTGAAAGTCTCACCCAGGCTCTGAGGTTTCTGTGGCTCAGTGTGATATCACACTGTAGTGGATTGTTTTAGGGGCCGACCAGCTGCTACTGAGGGGAGATGGAGGGAAAGGACCAGTGGAGAAGAAGTCAGCAGGGCGTCTGTGCAACAGCTCTGAGGCCGTAAATCACAAATTCATGGCAGGGAGAATGAAGGTCATGGGGGGGGGGTGTCTAATTAAATTACACTATTTGTTGCATCATGGGAAATGGAGTGTTTGTGACTCAGACTCAGATATCTCAGGAGTTTATATTTTAGAGCTTATAATTAGACACATCGATTTTATCACAGCTCAAAATCTGCAGTAATTGGGATGCAAATCAACAATGATAAAATACATGCTATTCAATATTGTAAAAATATATATATTTTTAGGCGTCACTCACTTTGTGAATGTGAGGCACTCTCGGGTTATTTTAGTCCTGAAGCCACCTCGCTCTGACCAGTGGTGACAAGCCCCCCCACAGATTCCACTGAGGATTGCTTTCTCTCACACACACTTTCTCTCTCTGGCTGTCTCACCATTGGTGTCTGTCATTTTCTTTCCTGTTTCTGTCATGCACACACACACACACACACACACACGTGTATATATACATACTCACACCAACCTGTGTCCCCTGTGGGTCCTGTTTGGAACCTTACTTTATTTCCCAGTGAGGAGCCATTGTGGAGCCACCGAGCCTGAGGGAGGAGAGGCCAATTTAACCCTCCCTCGTTCAGTCCTCTCTTTCCCTCTCCCTCACTCCCTGACTCACTCTCTCTCTCTGTTTTGTCCCTGCTGACTTGTTTGTCCCACCGGTGTTTACCTCCTCCTCTCCCTCTGTTTGGCTCAGCCTCCTCTCTGACAGTGCAAGGCCATTATTTTTCCTTTTTCACTTGAACCCTCTCCTCTCACCCCGATCTTCTCTTTTCTCTCTCTCTCACTCCTGCCTGCACCCACCCTCTCCCTTCTTTCTCTGTCTAATTGGCATGGCACTTTTTCCCCTGTCTTCTCCCATGTTGCTTTGAAAGCTGCAGTCAGCCCGGCAGGAGACGAGAAAAAATAAATAAATAAAACAACGCGCATCGCACAAAGTCCCGACCACTGTTTAGGTACCATTATTATTCAGTTTTTTTATTATTCAGCTTTGTATCTACAAACATGCTAATTCACACAAGGAGCGGTGGGGTGGGGGCGAAAATTCCATATGCTCAGACATGCACATATACATGTATGCATTCCATATACCCCCACGTGGAGACAGACAAGGATCATGCTCACAACCTACAACATCTGGGACACCAAGGCAGCAAAGTACATCATATTATTTTAGCACAGAGCGAGGGGAGTGAAATAGACAGTGCATGATGCTCAAGGAATTCTCTGTACATTTAAGGGTGTAAATATTTGAGTGGCTCCTGCAGTGGTGCGTGTGCGTGCTATTACCCAGCTGCAGGCTGTGGTAGGCATGGTAATGCTCGTCCGTTCTCCAGGGGTGCGACCTTGCTGCAGCTCGCAGCACAACCATTACAAGGCCTCCTCAGGAGCCCCCATGTTGGAAATGGCAAACTGTCCTAAGTTATTCATGATGTGTTGCATTAGACCTGCTGCTGACGCTTCCTTTATATATCCCTCGTTGCACAGTACTCGAAGCACTGCGTGTTCCCAGTCGGAGTCGGACATTCACCAGGAAACAACGTGTGAGTTTCATCAATATTCAGGCTGATACTAAAATCTTTTGACTCTGGGACCTCGGCTGGTATTACACCGATTGTTGTTGTGACTATGCAAAGGCAGAAAAAAATGATGATAGCAAAGATGCGTTTCAGTGAAAGAGATTTAAAATAAAGAAGAGAGAATTGTGCTGGTAAAAAAAGTCCTTCTCACTAGCCCTGGGGTCTCATTAGTTAATTAGACTTGTTAGCCGGCTTAAAAGTGGAGTCTCCCCAAAGCCTTCCATAGATTTATCAGCAGTAATTGAAAGGTAATTCCAGCTCCTGCAGGTGTAGCTCAGCCGGAGCTTCCAGGAGTGAAGTTAAAAGGGCCAAGTGGTAAAGAGGCATATCTGGGAAGCAGTGTCTTTTACAACACAGCCACTGAGATCCTCTTGCACTCTCCTGTCTACAACTTTTGTTCCTTTGTACCCTTTCACCCCTCGTGTTTAGCACCTCCCATCATCCGCCCCCACGCGTTCTCGCTGCCAGCTTAATAATTCATCTCAGCTCTGGCTAAGGAGAACCTCAACACAGCGAGATGAGAGAGGACTCCCCTTCCAATAACACCTATCAGCAATGCAACCACAGTTGGGAGCTTCAGGCTTTTCAATTCTCCCTTTCTCTCTGTTCTTCTCTCCCCTGCTACCGCGCCTTCCCTGATTCGCGGCTCCCCCCTTCTTCCATCCCCTCAGCACGCGCGCATTATTTTCTACCCCCGAGCATGCCCAAGATGCCCCCAGCTGTGAGGAAATGTCAGACGTTTACCACCCACCACTTTCCTTACCAAATATGCACGCTCACACAAACACACACATGCCCACACCCTCTTGACACAGAATACAATGGAGGAAATCTCATTAGTCGGCGGGTGTATGGCATTGATTTTTGCTTCCGTCTGGTCTTGGTGGGATCTGGTTTGGCACAGTCTGGCTTGCAATACAGAACCCACAGCCCCACCATGGGTTAAGCCGATTACATTTT